>RJWH01000167.1:624314-1050931 GCA_004363575.1 Solenodon paradoxus
AAAAAAAAAAAAAAAAAAAAAAAAAAAAAAAAAAAAAAAAAAAAAAAAAAAAAAAAAAAAAAAAAAAAAAAAAAAAAAAAAAAAAAAAAAAAAAAAAAAAAAAAAAAAAAAAAAAAAAAAAAAAAAAAAAAAAAAAAAAAAAAAAAAAAAAAAAAAAAAAAAAAAAAAAATCAACGAATCCAAAAATTGGTTTTTTGAAAGAAGAGACAAAATAGACAGGCCATTAGCCAGATTCACCAAAAAGAGAGGAGACAAAACACAAATAAATAGAATAAAAAATGAAAAAGAAATAATCACAACAGATACAACAGAAACAGAGGACTATAAGAGAATACTACATCCAACTATATGGCACCAAATCAAATAACCCAAAGGAAACGGACACATTTCTAGAAAGTCACAATATCCCAAAACTAAAAAGAGAAGAACTAGAAACCAAGAACAGATCAGTTAAAAGCAAGGAAATTGAAACAGTGATCAAAACCTTCCCAATAAGGAAATCATATACATCAATAAAAAATATACACTATATCAATAAAAAGGACAAAACCCACATGATCATCTCAACAGATGCAGAAAAAGTACTTGACAAGATTCAAGACTCTTTTATGTTAAAAATCCTCCAAAAATAGACATAGAAGGAACATAATTCAACATAATTAAGGTTGTATATGACAAGACCACAGCCAACATTGTTTTCAACAGAGAAAAACTGAAAACTTTTCTCCTAAGATCAGGGACAAGACAAGGATGTCCACTCTCACCACTGCTATTCAACACAGTGCTGGAGATCCTGGCCAATGCAATAAAACAAGAAAAAGATATAAAGGGTATCCAAATAGGAAAAGAAGATGTGAAACTATTACTTTTCACAGATGACATGATAATATACAGAGAGAACCTCAAAAAATCAAGTAAAAAACTTCTAGAAATAATAAACAAATATAGTAAAGTGGCAGGCTACACCATTAATATTAAAAACCTGTTGCATTTCTGTATGCCAACAATGAAAGTACAGAAAATGAACTGAAGAAAACAATACCATTAATGATTGCATCCCCCCAAAATGAAATACCTTGGAATAAATCTAACCAAAAGAGGTGAAGGACCTATACTATGAGAACTATAGGACATTGCTAAAAGAAATAGAAGATGATACAAAGAAATGGATAGTCTGTGCTCATGGATTGGAAGAATCAACATAATCAAAATGCCCATACTGCCCAAGGCAAAATATAGATTCAATGATATCCCATCAAAATTTCAAAGACATTCTTGGACCGAAGACAAAGAACACAAAGCAATGACATCTATCTGGAACAACAAACAACCCAGGATAGCAAAAACACTGCTCAAGAAAAAAATCCAACAACAGAGGAATCATGCTCCCTGACTTCAATCTTTACTACAAAGTGATAATAATTAAAACAGCATGGTACTGGTATAAAAACAGAAAGACAGATCAACAGAACAGAACTGAAAGTCCAGGAATAAACGCACATAGATATGGATACCTAATTTCTGACAAAGGAATCAAAAATTCACAATGGGACAAGGACAGCCTCTTTAATAAAGGTAATGGGAGAACTGGACTATCACATGCAAAAGGTTGACATTAGGTAATACCATACACAAAAATTAACTCAAAATTGATTAAAGACCTACACATAAGACCAGAAATCATCAAACACATAGAACAGAGTGGAGGCAAAACATTATTTCATTATTTACACAGACTTAAGAGATATCTTTGGCAACTCAACATCCATAGCAAAACAAATAAAATCCAAATAAACAAGTGGAATTATATAAAAATAAAAAGTTTCTACTTAGAAAAAGAAATAATTCACATAGAAACAAAAAAGCATCCAACTGAATGGGAAAAGATATTTGCCTCTCACACCTCAGATAAGGTGTTACTAAGATATACAAAGAACTCAACAAATTAGACAACGATAACACAAGCAATCCAATAAAAAAATGGGCTGATAACCTTAATAGACACTGTTCCCAGGTAGACATACAAATGGCCAACAGGTTAATGAAAAGATGCTCTACCTCTCTTGTAATCAGGGAAATGCAAATGAAAACAACAATGAGATACCACCTCAGGCTGGTAAGAATGGCTATTATCAAAAAATGGAAATATTAAGTGCTGGAGAGGATGTGGAGAAAACGGAACTCTAATTCACTGTTAGTGGGAATGTAAAGTGGTACAACCATTCTGGAAAGCAAGTATGGAGAGTCCTCAAAGAATTGAGAATGGACACTCCATATGATCCAGTTATTCCTCTACTGGGCATGTACCCCAATGACAAAAAACACTTATCCGAAGAGATATATGCACCTCCATGTTCATTGCAGCACAATTCACAATAGCTAAGAGGTAGAAACTACCTAAATGCCCATCAACAGAGGAGTAAATAAAGAAGAGGTGGTACATATACACTATGGAATACTATGCAGCCATCAAAGGGAGAGATCCTGCCATTTGCAACAACATGGATGGACTTGGAGAGAATTATGCTTAGCAAGATAAGCCAGGAGAAAGTCAGACATATGAATGCACTCATATGTTTGATAATGAGAAGACAAACATCATAAATTCAGCAAGAATAAAAATGGGGAGGGAGGAGAGAGACACAGAGAGAGAGAGAGAGAGAGAGAGAGAGAGAGAGAGAGAGAGAGAGAGAGACAGAGAGAGGGAGGACACTACTCCAAACAACTATGTTCTTTTCGAGATGAGAGACAAAAAAGCAAATGTGGGGGCGGGTACCAAAGTGAAGCGGGAGGTGTCGGGGAAATGGAAATTAGGGAATTAAGTGTAAAGGAAGGGAGGAAAAAAGGGGGAATATCAGAAAATCTTTTTTGCTATTTATAAATATAAAGATAACAGTATGTATACCTCGAAACAAGTCATTGTGAAAATGCAATAATAATACAAAATAAAATTAAAGAAATGAAAGTTTCCTTTTAAATTTTAATTTGATATTATTCTTAGTTATCAATTATTTTCAGTTATCAATTGGGATGTGAGAAATATAATAGCTTGATCTATGTTATTTTATCGATCCAAATACTGTAGTAGTACCTAAATTATTGGATTATGCCTCCATTTTTAATTTCTTGCAGGACTTAAAAAACAAATGTAAAAAACTAATTATCACTATTATTGGGCACATGATATTGTGACATATTGTGGAGACTAAATTAAAGGACACATTAAATTTCACACTAATTTAATACCTCATTGAAAATATTAACTGTTGTGGATTTGTTACTCTGTAAATCTGACTGGAATATAGTGGGGATGCTATGTAATTGACAATTCCTTTTATTTAATTAAGATGCAATAAAGCTTTCTTTCACTTATCTTCCATATTTTAATAATTTTATCCTATACCATAATTTTGATACAACATGATCAAGATACATTACACATATTTTAACAGCTTTTAGTTATTTGGAGAATAATGAAAATATATTTTATTGTTTTTAGGCAAGCAAAAACTAATTTAAAAAGGTTCTGACATATAGATTTCCCAAACAACTTAATAACATCATTACTTAGACTAATATATAGAATAAAATGTTATAAGTTCTAAAGAACCTACTGCAAATTAAAGATAAGAGCTTGAATAGTAAAGTTACCTAAATTCAATGATAGGATTGGTTTTAAATTCATTTATTATTATCATTTGCATTTAAATGTCTTCACTTAGCATAACTCCCTCAAGATCCATTCATGTTGTTGCAAATAGAAATACCTCATATTTTTTAAATATTATTTTTAATCTGCAGTCTCTCTGTGTATAAACTACACTTCTTTAATTGTTTATCAGTTAAGGGACATTTAAGTTTACTAATTACTGGATATTAAATTTATATATCTTGGCTATTGTTAATAGTGTTTCATTGAACATAAAGGTGCTTATATCACTTTGAATTTTTTTTTGTATCCTTTGGATAAATGCACAGAAGTGGAACAGCAAGATCACATGGTTATTTTTATTCTTAGTCTTTTGAGGACTCTCCATATTTTTCATAGTTTCAGCACCAATTTAAAATCAAACCAATAAATAGCACATGGAGTTCCCCTTTTCTCCACTTTATGGTCAATGCTTATTGATTCTTATCTTTTTGATTTTAATAGGTATGAGGTGATACCTCATTGCTGTTTTGATTTATATATTCCTAATAATATAGATGATGAAGATCTTTTAATGTACTTATTGGTCACCTGCATGTTTTCTTTAGAGAAGTGTTTTTAGGTTTTCTATGCATTTTTAATCAGGATTTTTTCATTACTGTTGAGTTGTATGAATTCTCTACATATTTTGGATATAACCACTTATTTTATATAAGATTTGCAAATATATTCTCACATTCAGTAGGTGTTTTTTTTTATTTTGATGTTTTATTTTTTCTGTGCAGTAGTCTTTCAGCTTGATGTCCCATCTGTTTAATTTTGCTTTTGTTTCCCTTGTCATTGGAGGCAATTCACAGATATCACTTGGGTCAATGTTGATGAATTTACTGTATGTGCTTTCTTTTCTTTGTTTTTGTATTTTATGATTTCTGGCCTGACATTTAATGTTTTAATATATCTTAAACTATTTTTTTTTTTTGGTCATTTTAGTGTCATTCTTTGGATTGTGATTATTCAGTTTTCTCAGCACAATTTACTGAGGAAACTTTATTTCTCCATTGTTTGCTCTTAGCTCCATTGTCATAAATTGTTTATATATTATGTGTGGGTTAATTTCTAGGATCTTAATTCTGTTCCATTGATTGGTATATGTTTTTGTTACAATAGCATGATGTTTTTGATTACTATACATCTGTGGAATAGTTTGAAATCAGGGGAAATTAAGTTCATTTAACAAGTATTCATTATTAATTACAATACAAAAATTTAAGATCACCCTTACTTCAAAGGGATTATAGTTCAGTAGCAGAGGCATATATATAATTAAATACTAATAATACATTGTAATATGTCAACTGACACATCTAAATGTAGAAAAATGGAGAAGTGATTCCCTCTCTCTGGAGTGAGGACAAATTATACAAAATGAGTTGTAATAGTGCTTGTATACTGGATAGCAAACAGTAATCTGATGATTATACAATAAATATAATGCATTATTAACACACACACAAAAATACCTTCAACAGATAGCATCAGTGAAATTGTGGCTGAGTAATTTCTCTTTATTATAGTACTGTTAGATTGGAAAATGTACTCCTTATATGGTCGGGGATTACAGTAGAGATGAAAAAGAAGGCAGATCTCTAGATGCCACGTAAATAAGTTTGCACAGAGCTTAGTATGGGAGTCATTTAAAGTTTTAATGTAGAAGTGACATGGTAATATATGTGCTTTCACAGACATGCATAATGTAAATTGTTTTTAGAATGTTTCTATTTTGCAAATAGAGCAAAATGCACTCAAAATTTATTGAACTGAGCTTAAGCCATAGTCGCCTTCATCTACTTATCTTATGTTCTATAAGAGGCTAATAATAACCTGTTTATATGGGGAAATAATGAAAAACTTACATATTCTGAAAAGAGAAGTTGTTTATTTAGCCTAAAGTATATTAATTCAGTTTCCCTCAAATAATTTACACTGCCTTTCATGTTGATTTAAGTACCAGTAAGTCAGTTCCATAACAGGAATACAGACAAAACAGAATCCTAGTGACTGTCATCTAAAACAGTTTAACAGTTCTATCTACTTTTACATATCACCCTTTGGAATAAAAGATCACAGGAAATTTTTAAATAGACTTTCTGGATGACTGAGGTAGTTCTCAAAGGAGGTCAAACCAAGAACATTATATGGTAAATCAAAGGAAAGTTAGCTTTAGTGGTTAATCTCTCCTGGAAGACCAGCTGCAATAAAAAAAAAAGGAATAAGATGAACTAAAGTAGACAGAAATGGTGGTTGGGATTTTGTGTCATTTGAACTAGTAATTGGTTTTCATTGCTAGTATTCAAAGTGTCTCCCTGTTTTGGCCTTTTTCCCTTTGAAGTTAGCAGACTAGCTCTAACATAAATTACTTAAAATGGTATTGTTATTAAGATAGTTTTATGTAATTTTCTCATGTTTGTACACAACTTTCTCTTGTTTTAACAGAACATATTTCATTTAATAGAAAACATTTCATTTCATACACTTAATTTCAAAATTAATATGATGCTACTACAAAATTATTTTTATATTTCCAAATTAATTTTTGATGAAACTGGAAAGCTACTTTAAAGAAAAGCACTATTTTTAAAAACCAGATATTACACTATGATGCAAGAGAACACAGTATTCCAGATGAATATTTACAAAGAATGCTAATAAAAATGTATCTTGAAATTTGTAGTAATTAGGTTAGAATAAAAAGGCTATAATGTATAAATCCACAAATTATTTGCCATAATTACTAGTGCTCAAACATTATTTTTCACATTTAATTTCTTTAAGCATACAACAGTACAGTATTGGTGTTAACATGGTGACATTAAATACTTCCCTATTAATCTTACCTGCATCTGAAAAAGCTAAATTTTAAAAGTTCTACAGAATATGAAAATTTATGGCTTGATGGATGAATAATGGAAGACAGTCTTTATAAGCCAAGCAATCTATTCTGAAAGAACTACACAAAATATGCAAGCCTTTTATATACCCAGAGATTTCCAAAGGTCAAAGACTATAATTTCTGCCTTGTTAATCAATTTCTACTATTCTTTCAGCATTCAACAAGTATTGATTGTCTTTTGTAAATATAAAATAGGAATCCCAATGAATTGGATACAAATACTGCGTTTAGTGTTAAGAATTACTTACTGTGTGTGTTCTGTTTGTAAATGTGTGTATAAAATAAAATAAAATAGAACACACTGATTTGACAATATTTCATGGTAGGCTCAAATAATATAATTTTACCACACTTCAAACTAACATTTGTGATGGAATTCAGAGAAGATAGCTTACAATTATAGCAGTAATGCCACCGTAATTATATCATATAGTCAAACTTTTATTGATCCATGTAGTTCTAAGGGATCAAATACTTTATCCCTAATCAGGACATTGTCATAAGCTTAAAGTGTGAGCTACTTCATTATGTGCATCATCGCAGATCACTAGGAAATTACTGAAAAGTCATATATTTCAAATAAAAAAGTGGTTAGCAAGAAACGTTTCCCACTGGTCAGAGTAAGGACAGTGAACATATCCCCTGAATACTGCTTTTATATGGTTTATAAAAAAGATGGCAACCACCAAGTAGTATCAAACCACTAAGAGTTTGAGAGATCAAAGAATTTCAGATATGTAATGACTAATACTTTGGGGTTTAACCATTCCTGAAGGTCCATTATTTGTAAATTGTAATAAAATAATTTGTTAATGTTTCTTTTTTTATTAGCTTATAACAGATTTTATGAAAATTTTTTTTCATTCTTTCTAGTGTTGTAAGCAACATTTTGAAAGTACAATAAAGCTCAGCTGTATAAAATAAATTAAAGGAATGGGGGTTTTCTCCAGATACTTTTGCATTAAAGGGACCCATGCAGGATGATACAATGGTAACAAAACCGAAAAGAACTTAAATGAAAACGTGAACAATGGAAAGCAGAATGAGAACTCCCTTCCTCAGCTCATGTTTTACATTGGTGATTCTCACTGTATAGGTTTCCTTTATTAATAAGTGTGAGTAATGCCTTGTTTTAAAAAAAAAAGGTAGATAGGGATGAAGGCAGGCAAGGAGCAAGCAGGAAGTGAGAGGAAAAAGAAAAGAAGCATTTATTTATGTATTTAGTTGTTCATTTTAATTGCTTCCCTTTATGAACCCAGGCCCTTGGACTGTATGAGTACAAAGCCCCAGGAATGGGTTTAATGCCTGAACCATCAGATTGTGATAGAAACTAATTCCTCTAAGACAAAGAGTCAAATAACTTTTACATTCAATGACTTCTCTACTGGATCTAGTCTGAATCTAAGATAATGAACTTGTCTTAGACCTTATTACTTAAGGACTTTAAAAAAAGACAATGGCTAATGATTTTTGTTCTTAGGTTTGTAGTCATTAGTATATATTTTGAAAAAAGAGATAGACAATAAGTATAATCTCTTCTTCTCCTTCCTTTCATTCTAGAATACAGAAAAAAACATCTTAATGATAAGATTAAATAGAGTACAAGGAAGCATTAAAGGATTGGGACAAATAAAATTCATGGACATATTTGGATAAATTTTGCTTTACTTTCATGCCTGTCTTACTCATGATTATATTTCAAGAAGTAAAACTATTTTGTTATTATAGATTACTGACTGCAGTGCTGGTTTTATTTACAGTGTTTCTATTGAACATAAGCAAAGCAGCAGTCCTGATTACTTTATTTGACAGAAAAAAATGTGTACTATAAAAAGATCTGGATTATTTCTGATATGGAAACACATAAAAATAGATATTTCTGAAGAGATTTTCCAAATACTGTCAAAATTTAGCTACACACAAAGACTTAGATTAAGGTTATAAAGTATTTTCATGCAGAATTACTTCTAGAAAGTGGAAAAGGAATTAAATATGTAAATATAAAACAAATAGAGATGAGCTGTCAGTGTGTTTGAACATTTCTGACAATCTTACCAATGTTTTCTGTATCAAAAAATAAAAACAATGAAAATGGAATCTATTGAATTATTGAATAAAAATATATTTGTCTCCAAATGACAAATATAATATTTTAAAATAAGTATTTTCAGGAGAGGAAAATAAAGGAGCAAATCCACGATATATGAAATAAAATCTATCTATCTATCTATATATTTATTTACACAGTTTATATACATATGTATTCATAAATATATGAGCACCTACCAAATACTAAGGAGACAGACCAATGAATAAAAATATATGACAACTACACTTGGTTTGGAGCAGAGAAGAGCAAAAAATAAAAAAATTGTATGATATATATTCATGGGTCAAAGATGATACAGCCAACTATTATTTTCAAACCTAACTACAATAGCTCCCAAGTGGCATTATCTTCTTAAAATGTGATTTTGTCACTCTTTCCTCAAAATGATACCTATTCTCCTACTCTTAGACCTTGGGTGGTTTGAAACTATAGCTGAAGCAACACTGTGATTTCCATTAAGAGTTGTATAGCTTCTACTTGGTGTTCCAGAGAACCTTACTTTTGGAATAATACGCTAGCAAACTTAATGCTGTAAGGCTATCATACTTGAGCAATTCTAAGCTAATTTTTCATGGAGAAACCACACAATGAGTCCTTGATATTATAGGGGACTGGGAGAAGGGGGTTTATTGATAACTTCCAGTATCTTCAGAACGTGACTCTACTAGCTTCATCCACCATCTAATTAGATGAAAAGCCTGATCTAGAATTACCCAGACTAGTGTTCCCCAAATCCTTTACCCAGAAAACAAATTATCAATATATCAAGATGAAGTGAAATATACCTAAAATATTTTAAATGGATTATAGTTAAAAAGAAAGATGTGCAATCACTTTTCTAGGCAAAATAATTTTTTCTTAAGTTGCCATCTTAGAAAACTAGAAAAATCAGAGATTATATAGACATAAAAGTCTAAGACTTAGTAAGAACTACTATGCTAACATGTTTGACAACTTAGATGAAATAGGTGAATATTTTGTAAAGTATAATATCAAAACTGACAAAAAGGTGAAACTGAAATAATTGAATAGCCCTATTCACATAAGTAATTGAATTTATTATAAAATCTCATGAAGAAAACTCCAGGCCTAGATGGATTTACCAGTGATATTTTTTAATATTGAAGAAATAAATATAATATTCATTTAAAATAAATCATTTCATAATAGGATGATAGATCACCTCCAAATTAATATGAGATTAACATATGTAATATTCAAGCCCAGCAAAGACATAAGAAAAATTGCCTATTTAGACCTTACGAACCTATAAAACATCTACATCTTCAGAAAGGCATTGAAAAATGCAAATCATAGCATGTAAAAATGTATCTATAACTTGATCAACTCTATTATGGAGTTATTGATCACTAAAATGTCAGTTGTTACAACTCATCTCATTAGTAGAATTAAAAAAATTGAAATTTTACCATTTTAATGAACCAAAAATAATTTGATAAAATACAATCTTCATTGTTGATCAAAACTCAAAAATTGTGGTAAGAAATGATAATTCTTAATTTTATAAAGACTGTATGAATATTCTACAACTAACATTAAAATAGTGGTGAAGCTTTGAACATTTGTCTTCTATAAGTAGAAAGGAAAAACTGTCCAGGCTTTTCCCATATTATCCATCAACATCATCATAAACTATTATTATTATCAATAAGTTACCATCAATATCATAATAGAAGTTTCAGCCAAAGGAAAATAAAAAAGGGATATTGACCAAGATAGTAGATTGTTAAAATATTTATGGCACTTCAACCTCACAGACACAAAAATAACCATTTAACAACTATAAAGTCTGTGAAAAATAAGTTAACATTAGCATTTCCATATGAGAAGGAACATGTGTCAACATAAATTTGAGAAGACAATCAGTTGTTTCATGACACTGCCCAGTATGAAGATCCTGAGTACCCTGTAAGCAACCAGTGATACAGACCCTCGTCCCTAGAGTTTAGGGCTTGTCTCCCACACCTGGAAACTAACCCATAATCATGGGGAGTCTCCCTGTGAATCAGAAGTTGTTAGGCATCCTCTCCCTAGTTCCTTTGTCTATTTGGCACTAGAGGTCACCATGTTGCTGCAAGCCTGAAGGGCAAAATTCCCCATTCTTCTGACCTTTGTATACTTGTGATACCATTTTGTTCTCATAGTTATGGTACTCCTGGCCACCAAGACAGCCATCCCCAGCTCCAGAGTGAGAACAGGCAGTCAGGTTTGCAACCCCAATATAGACAACTGAGTAATTTCCAATAAAAGGGCTTTGGCAGTTCTCTCGTGGAGGACCATTAGAGAGGATCTATGGAAATAGTAGCTTTGAACCCACTTAGGACTACTGCTAATTAGCTTTGCCTACCTGCCTGTCATGTGCTAGAATTCCCATATACGGGCCCCATGACTTGAACGCATCCTGTTTTTGACCTGGACTCAAACCTCTTGGATCTTTCTCATTGTTTCTTATTCATGGCTATATTCTGGGAAAAAATTCAGCATTCCATTCCCCAAATCCAACCCCGAAGACTGGACTATCAAAAGTCTTACCATAGTCTTGACTCTAAAGCTTTAAATATTCTGACTGATGCAGAGATCAAGAACCACAGAAAGCCATCAGACATCTATATCCAGAATATTCAAAGAATTCAAAAACAAAAGAAGCATAGTTAGATATATACCAAGACATTGCAATTAAATTGCAAATATCAAATATAAAGATAAAATATATATATATATTAAAAAAAAAAGCTTGAGAAAATAAGTTCGATACAAAGGAACCCTTAGCAGAGTGTGGATTTTTCAGGAGAGATATCAGACCAGAAGGAAATAACATGATATATTGAAAGTGCTAGAAGAAAAGCATTTCAAACTAATATATTACTGCAAGGTGATCACATAGACTTGAAGGGATGATAAAGAGATTTACATTTATCATAATTAAACTAAGTTCTGTAAAAGAAAAGAAATCATACTTAGCAGCAAGATACCAAACATACAAAATATGAGGAAGAGGAGAGTAATAATGAGTACTAATTCAAAACTAACTTTTTTCAATCTATAGAAATTTATATGTAAACCCCAGTGAAAACAACATAGTAATCCATACACACAAAAGAAAAACAAAACCAAAAACAGAAAAAATGAAAAAGAATACCAAATACAACATATAATTTTCAAATCACAAGAGAAAATGTAACAATATGTAAAAAACAAATTGCAAAATAACAATAAACAATTACATATCAGTAATCACCCTATATGTTGAGGATTATGTTAAGTGAATAAGCCATAAATAAAAAGACAAACATCATATGTACTACTAATAAGTAAAATATAAATAAAGAAAAAAATACACAAAACAAAATTTATTCACTCTACATTAACAAAAGAACTCAGTTACCACAGGGATAGAGGACAGGGGATGATACTACAAGGTAATGGCTATTCAATGATCAGTTTGGGAGAACTATTAGAAATATGGTGGTAGGCATGATGTGTAACCATGTATTTTATGAAAAGTGAACATGTACATCTAATATATATATATATATATATATATATATAATTCTGTAAATCATAGTTACCTAAGTCAAAAAAAATTATTATAAAAGAAAAAAGACAGCAGAATTGTGTAAGTGGAAATCTGTTATGACAGCAATAAAAAAGAACTACCAGACTACTACATAAAGCTAACATAGTGATAATTCAAATTTGATAACATAGCAAATATAATTGTACTAATTAAAAAAAAATTCAAAGTATAATATTTTGACATAAACTTAAACCATCTTATTTAAAGTGCTAAAGTTATAGTCATCAAGATTGTATGGTAACTTAACAAGGATTTACATGTATATCTGTAAATCAAGGAGCATTCCAATATAAGATGCACATATCTATTGAATTATCAACTACCACATTAGAAAAGTTCAATGGAAAAAGAGAAGTCACTTTATAAAGCTGTGTTGAAACAGGTATTTATATGAGAGAAAAAAATGATCACTCTACGTCAAGCAAAATAAATCCCATTCAATAAATAAGACTAAATATAAATGCTATGACCATAAAATTTAATATAAAAATGTAAATGCATAGATATATTTTCAGATCTGAGGTAGGCAAATATTTGACATAAAATACGATAACTGTAAAAGAAATTTTATAAACTGTACATCAACAAAATTAAAATTGTTCTTCAAAAAAATCATTAAGAAATAAATAAGATGCTAGTCACACACTAAGAAGAAAATGTTTAAAATACAAATAACTGTCAAAGTGTTTAAATATACATATACTGTTAAAATATTCGTATGCTATATTATGTTTACATATGTATTCTAAATTAATGTGTGTACATACATATATATACATACATATATATATATATATATATATTTGGTTTTGTTGATTGCTTTAGTTGAATTACACATATATAAAACTCCAAGGAATTAAAGATAACAGTTTAAGAAAAATAAACAAGTATGTTTAAAAAAACTTAATAAACACTAACCAACAGATATTAGCAGTGGTGTTTAATATTAAAAAATCAGGAAAATTCAAATTAAACCATAATCAGATAGTGCTATGCATGTACTAAAATGGCAAAAATTTAAAAGATTGACAATGTCAAATGTTGATGATGTAGGTCAAACAAAAGTACAAGAATACCAATGAGGATGTAATACAGTATAATCATCTCAGAAAAATAAAATGAGAACAGAGGCGTAACCTGCTAGAGTAATGATTTGGTCAGTCACCTCTGGAAGAGGGCAGTCCACCTACATCCCAGGGAATGGGGTGGGGTGCAATCAATGTAAACAACTAAACAAAAATAAAATATTTTTTCCTCCTCTCTCTTCCTGCATGCCTGTTACTGACCTTGATTCCTGCCTGCACCTATTCTTTAAAAAGGCGGGTGGGATGGGTGGCAGAAGAAGCTAACCATGCTAAAGGGAGAAATAAAAAAGACTGTAATCAAATGTTGAATATTTTAACATTCCTCATTCATAATTGAAAAAAAACTTAAAGATTCAATAAAGATGAAAAAATTTGAACATAATCAACTTAACCTGGGATACTTAGAGAACAATTGACTTGACAGCTACAAAATGTACATTCTTCTAAAATAGACACAAAATATTTACTAATGGAAATCATATAGTGTGCTTCAGTCATGTGCAGTTCTGCAGCATTCAGTAGTAGCTGAGGCTAAGGTCATCTAGGAGCTGGACACCTGGAATATGGCTCATTCACACTATGTAATAGGTTCTGGTTGCTGACTGGGAACTAGTTTAATTACAGATTTTCTAACTTGCATCTCCATATGTCTTGGGTTCCTGAGAGCATGAGGACTAAGTTTCAAACTGAGGAATATATGCTTTCAATCCCCTTAATGCCTGATATCAGGAATTCCATAATCTTGGTACAATAGCATTCTATTTGTCAATGAAACATGATCAGTTTAGATTCAGTGAAAGGGGAAATAAACTCAATCTCTAAATGAAATTATGTGCGTACACAGAGAGAAGGGATAATTGTGGGTCATTTTTTGGTATACAAATTACTACTCTGAGGCAGCTAAGGTGCAAAACATGTAAAGCTCAAAAACCAGTGTTCAAGACCCTGGGCAGGGTGAAAAAAAAAAAAATCAAAGTAAAGTAAATATGTTAGATTACCTAAAATCCACATTTAGAAGAAAAATATATACCCAATGTAAACAAAGGAATAAAATGCCTAAAAATCAAGAAATAGAAAAAAACAAATAATAAAGAAAATAAAAAATTCAACAATTGGTTTCTTTGCATATTAAAAATTAATAACCCGTTAATAAAAAGTCAAGTTTCAGTCAGGAGGGCAAGAGCCATAAGTATTATAAGATAAAGGTTTTAGATTAGAAATTAGACTTTCATAAAAGTAGGTTTTAGGAGAGTAAAGTTCCTGAAATGCTTCTAAATATTGGCATAGGATAATTAGAGTCTGAGGAGAAAATAGGAGAAGTATATCCAGAAACCTAGTAAAGGTAGGAACAAGAGTTCCTAGATGTTTTAGGAAAGCTGTTTATTAGGGGAGCACCAGGATGAGATAGAATCCTGAGGACATTGTAAATCTGTTCTTCAATGATATAACCTGAAAGACCTTCAGAGAGTAATGACTGCTTCTTCACTTCCACTTCTCAAACCTTACATTTTTCTTCAAGACAGCACAATTCAAAATCATTTGTAGAAGTTAATTTTGGTTAATGTAGTTCCTAGATTTAAGAAGTTCACAAAATAATTATGCACAACAAGAAGAATCAGGTTGAAGGAGAAGGTCTTTTCCCACTGTGTATTGGTAATCAGGATGGTCATCCTCTTACACCTGCCACCTGACCAGGCGAAAAACAATCAAAGTTCTAGTGGAGGTATATGACAGGCCTGTGAAAAAACTATGCATTTTATTATATAAAATCATAGCAATTAAGAGAAACACAGATAATAGGATTGGAAAATGAATAAAACAAGTGTATATCAGTCATTAAGGAGTTTTGCTCCATAGGGATTGAAAAATAGAACAGTAACAGCAAAAAGAAAATATGTCATATATCTTTTTACTTTTAAAAATATTCAGTAGAAAAACAGTATAATGTATACTGTATTCTGATAGAGAAAATCAAAAAAGAAAAGCTTAATGAAATGGTAGAGGGGAGAGAGAAAATTTTACTTTGAGTAGATGAAAAAGTAAGGAATCCAGAGCTCAACTAGAAGATTTGAATTTTGTCATTAGCACTGAAAATTTCATCTGCACTAATAGTCAAGAAGTTAGAAGAGAGGAACACAAAACCAGGAAAATAAGTAGATATGGCCTGGAAGCCCTTAAGATGTCATCTTTCCATTATTTCCATTTTCTCAGTAAATAACTATAAGGTCATTAAATGCCAGTATAGATGGTGGAAGAACTATCACAGATTTAATTTAGAGTAAAGATATAAAACATTGTTCTAGGAGAGGAATGACTTGAATGGTTCATGCAAGTTTATGGGATGTCTGACCAGCAGTAAGGATTTACTTGAAGTCAGTGACATCAATTTAAGGACAGACCATTCAGTATGGGTGTGGTTGTCTCTACTTCTGTTTGGTTAGGTCTCTAGGTTCAGAAATGAGGTAGATATAGAATTGGTTTTAATCAATTATTGCTAGACAAATGTGAAAGATAGGCAAGAGAATCTTGAGATTATAAAAGAGAGGGTTTATAATGACTGATCATGGAATTTAGTCAGGAACACAATCTTTGATGCTTTGTGGAATTTTTTTACATTTCATCAAGAAAAAATAATATTTTTAACCACTTTGGATTCATTTATATTTAAAGGACTAAGCCTAGGTTCCCATTTAAATATTATCTATCAATAATTCTAAAAGTTAAAAGCATATTTTGAATCAGAGAATATATATTTGGGGTATTAAAAAGATCTTAATATTGTATTTCCTGAATCTGGTAAAATTTGTATAGCATATGACATTTTGAACAGTTTCATAAATATTATCTTATCTGCAAAAACTGTGAGCAGATTGAAGAGTCATCATATTCAGATAATATAGCACAATCTACTCACCTATCAGTTCACAATTACTTAATTGCCTTGCCCATAATTATATAGTTTATCCTTTCTAACATTACAATTACCTGTTTCATTACAATAAAAAATAGAAAAAGTATATAATACCTCTCAGCTTATTATTTATATTTTAGTGTTATAATCCTGGAAAATATTTTATTATTTATTCTTTTTCAAAGTTTAACATATATTTATTGAGGTAACTTTGATTTATAAATTAATATAAGCTTATAGGTATAGGTTCACCATTTGTCAGATTTATAACAATCCACCACACCCACCATCGAGATACTAAAAATCCTTCACCACTGCCCATTATTCTCACCTTTTACTCCCTTCCCTGCTGGTAACCTCAGTTCTATTGTCAATATCCAAGAGTTAGTTTTGTTTTGTCTGCTCCTTTGCTTTGTTTCTTTATATAAGTTAGATACAAGTTAGATTATCTGGTATTTCCCTTTATCCTCTAATTTACTTCACTAGATCCATCCACATTGCTGCAAATAATAGGATTTCATCTTTTGTTTGAGTTGTGTAGTATTTCACTGTGCGTGTAGTAGTGTGTGTATATATATTCTTTTCTTTTTAATTACTGATATTTATTATATCTTTTTTACAATGATACATATATTCATTTTTGAATCTTTACATAATATCTCAATCTATATTTCATACCACACCCTTCACCAGAGTTCCAGTGTCCTTTATTACCACCTTTTTCTCTTGTTCCTTCCCTCCCTCCTCTCAAACTCTAGTAATCATCATTTTGTGTCCTGTGAGTTTTTGCTGGGATTTATCTATTTATTTCAGTTAATCCTTAACAAAGGTGCCAAAAACATACAATTGAGTAAGGGAAGTCTATTTAACAAATGGTGCTGTGACAACTGGAAAGACCTGCAAAATGAACAAACAAACAAATAAAAATTAGGTTACTCATAATTGCCATACACAAAAGTTAACTTAAGATGGATCAAAGACCTGGATTGGAACCAAAACCATAAAATTCCTAGAAGACAATTTGGGAAAAACTCACCACAACCTCAACCTTAAGAGACCATCTTCAGGGAAGGAACAGTTTTAGCAAATGATGCCAAATAAAGCTAGACAACTGGGACTGCATCAAACTGAAGAGCTTCTGCACATCCTGAACAGCAAAAGAAACTACCAATAAAGCTAAAAACAACCTATGGAATTGGAGAAGATATTCTCATACATCAGATAGGAGATTGATCTCCAAAATATATGAAGAGCTCACACACTTCAAAAATAAAAAGCAAATGACACACAAAAAATGGGTAAAAGAAATGAATAGACACCTATTTAAAGAAGACACACAGATGGTCCATAGACACCTGAAAAATTACTCTACATCACTCATAATCAGAGAACCGAAAATAAAAACTACAATGAGATATGACCTCATACCAGTGAGAATGACCTATGTCAAAAAGAATGTAAGTAGCAGATGTTAGAAAGGGTGTGGAGAAAAAGGAGCCCTTCTACACTGTTGGTGGGAATGTAAATTGGTGCAACTTCTTTGAAAAACAGTATAGAGATTTTTCAAATAAATAAAGATGGATTACTGTTTGATCCAGCAAATCCATCTTGGGCATATATCCAGAAGATACAAAATTTCTAGTTACATACATACACACATATATACATCTGCATATATGCATATATGTATATGGACCCCGATATTCATAGAAGTACACTTCACAATAGCTAAACCATGGAAACAAGTTAAAGGTCCAATAATAGATGACTGGATAAAGAAGCTGTGAGATACATACATATATTTGTATACACACTCAACGAGATTCTATGGAGTTAGTAAAAACAATGAAATTGCACCCTTTGCGACAATCTGAATAGAATTGGTGGAATTATAAGGGATCATGTTAAGTGAAATAAGTGAGAAAGAAAAAGAGAAATACAAATGGTTTCACTAATATTTATTTGTGATGATCATATTCAAGTTTTGAAATCAGAACTAGGGTTCAAATTTATGTTCAACTACTTAACTGCCAGAAGACCATCGATAAAACAAAATTGATGCCATATGATATATGAAAATCTTGTATAGTATCTAGTATGTTGACACCATTCTATAAATGGTAAAGTCATGATAGTATTATTTATAAATACATTATAAATTCATTTATTTATAGTCAATATATTTTATATGTATATACATATTTATATAGTACTTAAGTACATCATATATACCAATAATCATATATAATTTATATTACATATAAATTATATGAATGTTTATGAACATATTTCTAGATAATTGTCAAATAAAGATTTTAGTATAACTTGATTACATAAGAACTATTTCACTGTAAAAATTCAGTTAACACTAGTTCTTCATACTAAAAATTAATAATAGTACAATTGGGTATAAAAATAATTTCCTTGTCTGCAGATATCCCGTCATTTTCTTAGGTGACCACTTAGAAGGGATTTTTGCCTTTTTTCTTTACATTATTTTCACCATAGTGGTTGCATTTGAATGTATTGGTCAAAATTGATTTTGTTAATTAAAAATTTATCTTGGAGAGCTTTATTTTCTAAATCTAATTGTATTTCTTTTTAACAGTTGATATGATTCCATTGCATGAAAGTATTCTAATTTTTCTATAATTTCTGTCACGGTAAACATTCTCTTTTTTGTAGTTTTTCAATGTCCCAAAGAATATTTTCTTGAATACTCTTATACATACATTTTGCTGACTGATTAGAGGATATACTTAAGAAAAATCCTCAAAAGGGAAATTATTGATATAAAAAGTATGTGCAAAACACATACATTTCTTCTAGCCCAAAGCAGAAACATTTTGCTTCCTCTTTGGAAACAAAATATTCCCTTTGGGTGATATTTAAAAGTCAGGTCCATGGGTAATCAAAGTCATAGGGAAAACCCCTGTTGTCAATTTTGAATCATTCTGGAACAAATTTTGCCAGCTATCACAAATAACTCTTAAATTGATTACAGATGTTTATAGCCCTAAACGATTGTTGAATAAGGAAAACTAAATCATTAACCTCAGATTCAGATTACTCTCACAGGTGATAGCAGTGATTTTTATAGAGCATGACAATAGATAATAATCTGATTTTTTATGGATGCATATTTGATGCAAAAGGTGTGAGGGTTTTGTATCAAGTCACTACAATCCTTCAAATTGAGCACTACTTTACAAAATGGCTTTTATCACAGAAAAGTGGCTTGGAAAAACTCTTTGAAAAATCATTTAAGACCAAGTTATATGGTGAGTTCATTTTTCCAGTGAATATTTCATTGCAAATAGGATCATTATTTCTGCTTTTGCTGTGCCTTATATCTTTAACATTCCCTCTTCCAAGTTAGGTTAGTAAAGAATTTGAAAGTCATGAGTTTTCCTCTACTTTCTATGTAACTTTTTTTAGTATCACTATATTTTCCTCAAATAAAAAGAACTATTACGTAGGTGAAATTTGCAATCTCTGTTGCCCTTCATATACTCCTAATCTCTAAATAAATTGTGTAATAAACTTCTGATTTCTGCAATTATATATGTTTAACTGGTGCAACCCTGTAGCAGATTATGTAAACCCTACAAACGCAGGTTTGAGACCCAGGACCAGGATTAATGTGTGTGTATATGTGTGTGTGTTTGTGTATGTATATATGTATGTGTGTATATATGCATATATTATATTTTTACAAATATTTAAGTTTATCCCTCACTTTATAAAACTTAAAAGTTTAACATTTAGCAAAACATAACAATCTTTTATCAAATAGACTCAAGATAGATATATTAAGGCAGGATTTAAAAGCAATACACATTTAAAATAATTGATTTTTTTAAACATAAACTCACTTGAACATTTCTCATCTGTGAGAGTGATATGCCTGAGGACTTGTTTTCAGAACAGAACAAAAGGTCGTGAAGACCATAATGGAGAAATGAATCATATTCTTTGAGAGTTAATAATGACAGGAATCCAAATTGGTATCATATACTTTGTGAGCATGATGGAAATATATGAATGATGATTTCTGTACCACTACTGTGCTTCTTTTAGAAACCTCATAATTCCATTTAAATTGACACTCAACATGAAACATAAAACATGTTATGTTATGATTCATTAAGAATTAGTTTTAAAAGTCTTTAAAAGCCAAAATACATATGACACTTACTGTGCAAGTATGATTTTTGCTACAGGCAACTGCCTTATGGGATGTTGCTGATGAAAGACTTGCAGAGAGCAGCAATAATTCACCTACCTGTTTTTCCTGTAGCAGCACTGGAAGGGAAATTCATCTGTCATTGATTAGAGGTGTCATATTTCTTTTTTATTCACAACTTGGTGTACTGGGTCACTTTTCACTTTCTACGACCATTTGCACAAATAAACAAGGGTCATTTTTTTCTTAAGTAAATCTTTGTAAAACACTGTCAGTCTTTTGTTAACAATGGAAGTTTGCATGTTAAATATTTGAAGCAGGTCTTTCTACTAATGAAAGTTTAATTTGCATTTTTGTTGTGCTAATCTAGAACCCCTCATTTTTCTTTTCTTTTTCTTTCTTTCTTTCTTTCTTTTTTGCCTCATCTTTATCAAAGACAAGTGTCTATAGAGGCAGGGAGGAAAGTTGTACCCTTACACATATCGAAAGGTTGTAGGTAGATTTGCTGTAAATATTTTGCTCTAGCATTGTGCCTTAAACATCTTTACCGCATAATTATTGGTCAATCATAAAGAATTGTGTTCAAAAAAGATAAAATTTTGAAAAATAAAAGAGGAAGCTTAATTTGAAGGGCATAATGAAACACTTTCTTTATCACTGAATTGTTTTCCTTCACTGAGAGTTTCTAAATATTAGGATGTATATTTGAAACTTAGTTTTGTATTGCACTGTGAAATGCATTGTATTGCATTGCATTCAAACAGTCATTAGAAGATAATTTCTTATTATTACATGTAACATATATAACTGATAGTACATATACGGACTATACTTAAATGTTCCATCACATGCCAAGTCCTTGTATTTCACCAAGTCATCTAAACCAGTTATGTGCCAAATACCGGAATTCTGTCTAAAACATGTACTCTACTATAAAATAGTCAAAAATTTTCACCATTTTTAAAAACTATATTCATCAGGAATCATGCAACCATTTCTTTTTGGGGTGACTGAGTTAGATTATTCTTTATTATCAAGCTTCTAATATAATATGGAAACTTTGTGAAGGATGACAACACAGAAATACCTATTATAACAAAATTAGCTGAAGAAGTGGTAACTTTTTTGAAGATAATTGTGATTTACTAGTCCTCTTTTTTGTATATCTCATAGCTTGCTGAACTTCTGGTTTTGACAGGTGAATTGGATGACTATACACACCAAAATATTTGCAAATTGATATGCTAACATTTTCTCATATAATATATAATCGGTTTTACATTCTCTTAATTCATACTTCTTGTAAGTTTTATCACCATATAGTCTATATGTATGTGTATATGTATGTCCACACACATATACATACATATTTATTATCATTCACTATTTTAGAAATGCCATTTCTTCTTGTTAAGGAATAGATCAAAATTCAAATAAAACTGTTAACCAGACATTTTATTATTTACAACAAAATTATGAACAATTAGCTGTTCACTGAAAATGCTTGAGGCCAAAACTTGGTAAACCTATTGGAGTGAATGCCTACTGCTACACAAATTAAAGAGTGAGAAGGATTGAAAGAAAAACTCTGAATCTAGTTTCAAAGGAAACTATGGCTGATGACCTCATATTACACTTGAACACCAGGTAGCCCTCATTCTAATTCATGTTGTTTTGCTACATTCTTCTGAACAAAGTCAGGAAATGACACTTGAAGGAAATACCCTGTCCTCTCCCCAAAAACCACACTCTCTAATCTTCCATTATTTGCACTATCTCAACAATGAGTAATCTGAAATATAATATATACATATATTTATTTATGATGATGAACACTTTACACCTGTTATATTATGATGCTATGCCCTTTCAATAAAAAATAAAAATACATTATTTTTTAAAAAGATAGATGTTTCACTTTCTTGGCAAAAGAAAAAGTTGGGCAAATTACATTTGCATGTATGCCAAATTTATCTTTGTTATGCAAATATTACATTAATGAAGTAAACCTGACTTGATTAAGTAATTTTAATACCATTTTTCTTTTTTTATTTTAGTAGATTGAGGAAACAATATCTGTTCTTGATATAACGATTATTTAAAGCAAGATAAAACTGCTTTATTAAAAATTGAATTAGATATTTTATGGTTATTAAATAAAAATTGATTGTCATTGTATTTGGTTCAATTGTTTTTTGGGTTACACAACATTTAATATGATTTAATAATTTAATATTTTTAAAACTTACCTCAGTTCTTTCCTTTGCATATCTTCAATGCTAATATCCTGAACTTTTGCTTTAAGAAAAAAACAAAGTAAAAAAGTCTATATGTCAAGAACATCAAACTATAGAATTTCATGGCAGTTTTAAGGTTGTTTTCTCTTTCTACCTTTGTTTCATGTTATAATCAAGCCCTCTTTTATTTAAAGAGGAGTTTGAATGACTTTACACTAGCTAAACCTTTATAGTGATACAGTTAGACATGTAACAGCCACAGAAAAGCCCCTACTCAACCTTGATCAAAAAGGGACTAACTTTAAGGTGAGAGTTGTTTCCTTTCCATTCATATTCTATCATCTCTTTGCTGAGTCTTCATTGATGATATATTTTATTATCATGTCAGTTTTTTGAAGTGAACATCTGTGCATAAACCTAAGTGACCAGTTGTTTGACCCAAAGTAGTCTAGAAATTGACCATTCCAATAATTACAGCAAATTGGATGCTCCCAAAATAATAGCTTCAATTATAATTTTTGAATTAATGATATATTAAATGTTATCTATAGCATGATTAAATTGAAAAAATGTACCAGTAATTACCAGGTGTTATCGTGTGTGTGTGTGTGTGTGTGTGTGTGTGTGTACGTGAGTGTGTGTGTGATGCCTTAGGCTTTGTGCAAGATATCAGCTATAGAAAAACAACAAAAATGTTAAAAAATCATCTTTCATGCTGCTTTAGCAGAACTATTTGACTCTGATTTTTTCCTGCCATCTGGTGGCAAGTTCATAACTCAGACATTATATATTCAACTATAAAAATAATGTACTTTTTCTTTTATCACTGCCAAACAAAGTAACCTTAATTTTATATGATCCCTGTAATATAATTAATAAGATTAATATATTTGTAATTAAAATAATAGCTATTTCAATTATGTTAACAAATACCAACTTGAATGTTAACATGATTTTAAAAACAACATACATATAATACATTAAAAATAAAACTCGCAAATTTAGCTTATATCGCATTTGTATATCAGTGATTCTTCGCCTTTTACCAATTCACTATCTATTATAAATTTCATGTACAATGTCATGCCCTATTCCTTCTAGAAGGGAGTTGAAATTGATTAAAATATGGATGACGGTTTTTAAGCAAAAGTATGCTAGAAATATGAGCACTTTCATTTATTTTTTTGTTAATGAATTTGATGAGTAGAGAGGAATGCCTTTCTGAAGATGCTTAAAAATTCAAAAGTATTTTAAGATAAGCATGATTTTGTATAAAAATAATATACATAAAATACTTTGAATGCATTCATTTACATAAAATTACAAAATTTATTTCAAAGTGACAGCCACAGTTCGCAAATTCGGTTAACAATCTCTGAAATTTCAGTGTGAAAAATTTTTTCTTACTATTCGGACTTAGACTCCTTATCATTGTAATGGAATATATTTCAAAAAATAGTCTTAAAGGTATTACTAAAGTTTAGAACAAAATTATGTTTTTAAGTTTATAATGTAAATAACTAAAAATTTATGGTTATTTTTTCAAATTTTAGGAATAAAACACCTGATCTGTGTTATAAATGGAATAGGAAAAGACTAGAAAAAGTTTTAACTAATACAATAACCAAAAAATACTCCAACGTTAATTCTAAATAGTATACTTTTTTACCTAGTTGGCAATGGGCAATAACTGAAATAACTTGTGAAACTGACTGGCAGGTCATATGGATACATGTTCTGTCTACACAGCATATACCAATGGAAATTTGGCAGCTTCCCAATTTATGTGATCCTTGACAATTCAGGCCTTACAGTAGATTTAACACTTGTGAATGAGATGCCTAAACATAGGGATGTTTGGGATGATATTCTAAAATTACTTCTGGCACTTCACAACTTGTTAAATTCTCCTGTGGGGGAAAATGTTTAAAGAGTAGAAAATATCCCCCTTTCTTATTCCTAATCCACTGTCCTTATAAAGACATACCTGTAAAAATAAATTAAATACTCAGACATCTAGGATTTCTGAGTCAAGTCAATTTAGGGGCTGGAAGATGGATAAAGTCTTAATATGATATTTAATTATTCTACTTTGCAGGCCCAAGTGTAACTCTTAGAATAATAATTCACTAAATTTTTTAAACATTTATGCATGAGACACTTAATGACTAAGGAAGGTACTATGATCTCTTAACCATTTAACTCTGAATGGGTTAGATATCAAATGATAAAAATTATATCATGTAAAACTAAGAATCCAATACATCAATTAGAAAGATGAAAATTTTTCAAGTAGTTGGTGTTTAATAAATTTTAATATATTTTACATAATGGCATAGTTATATATTCTATGGTGAAGTCTTTCAAAAAACTACAAATATTTAGACCTCTTTTCATACAGCCTATACAACAACCATGGTGTGTTTGACTTTATTGACATTTGAAAGCTGTAATGTCACTTTAGTGCCATATAGGGGTGCACAAACAGATCACCCTTTCTATAACAGGTTGAAAAAAAGACTCAATCTTTGGGCAGTTTTGTAACTTAAATCTTATACCCATTATGATGAAAAAAAAAATTCTGAGGCTAATTTTACCTAAGTATCTTGATTAATTCAGTTATTTAGTGACAGTATAATCTAATTCATGTCTTCTAATACCAAGTATATTAATACGTGCCTTATCTAACTATATCCAGATTTTGGTATGAAAGGTAAATGAATCTTAATCTCAGTGGATCCCTAGTATCACTGTAAAAAATCTGATGATAATGCTATTTCTAGAGTGGAAAGGAGTGTCAGAAAGGGTGGAGAATGGAAAGTGGTAATTTTACAGCTTCTCCTGAGTAGGTTATTCCTTAAGTACAGAACATATATTTGTTCAATTACAGAAAAATACATAATCTTATATTCCAATTAAATAAACTGATATATTCTAAAAGTAATTTAACAATAAACTACTGATTATTCACTTGTGGTGTTCTGACTTCAAAATACAAAAATATCTGATTATAAAGAAAAACACATTTCTAAGTAATTCTCTATTGCTTCTGAAATATATTGGTTATTCATTGGACTAAACATAATATAGGCAAAAATGTGCTTATGCTACATAGTACAGGAAAAAGACATATGATAGATATATGAGAAAATTAAGTGAGTAGAATTGTCCTAAGTGAACTTGACTTTTAGTACTAGTTTATGTTCAAAATGTTTCTTAATTGCACTATGTTATGCTAACCCCTGTATTGGAGTACCACACAGCTTAAACTATGTGAGTAATTATTCAGCTTCTAAACACAGAAACATTATAAGTATAGGAAAATTCTGAGTCTATGAAATAAGAAAGCAATGTCTCACAAAATTAATACTGAGAATGATTTTCCTTCTGTAGCCTTTTGGTAAAAGGCAATACATCTTTATTGATTCTTTAACATGTGCAGCAACTTTATTTGTATCCCACTTTAAAGAGAAGAAATACAAATTTAAAAGTCATCATTATTATACAACATATTGATGTCATTAGTTCAGAGACATAAGTTATTCAAGTAGCACTTTGTTGCTATGTAAGTCATAGAAACAAATACATGGGATGAACATTTTACTAATTCATTTTGATTGCATTTAAAAAATATTTTAAAAGAATCTAAGGATTCATATTGAATCTGTTGATACAAAAGAAATTCTCTATAGAATGATGATCATTACACTTTATTTATAATAAAATAATAGTAATGTAGAGTTGCAATGTTTTGAACTCGTCTTTTTCATGCAAACAAAATGTAACTTCACTAATTATGTAGTAGAAGGTACATAGCAATATATTCAGTCTTAAAAAGCAAGTAGAGTTAAGGTAGTCAATGTTATAAAGAAAATAGATACAGCAAAAGAATAGGAGTACAGTGTGAATTACAAATTTCCCTAAGATTTTCTTGACAATCTAAAAAAGTTTTTGAATGTAATACAGGTTTTATACTTCCCTCACAAAACTCTAATAACCTTAAGAAAATAAATTTTTACCCAAATTATGATTTGATTAATAAAATGTAAATCTTTGCTTCATGTAACTTTTAACAGTCTTTACTGAAGGTACTAAATTTAACAATGGTAGGAATTCTAGTTAGAAATGTTAAGAATTCTCAACTTAGAATATTTAAAGCTAATTTAAAAAATAATGTGTTGTAGCCAGAGATGTACCCTTCTGAGGGACTTTTTAATCCTGAAGGATTAACCCTTAACTGTACTAATGAGGGAATTATTGTGGCATCAGAACTTGTTCTGGGGCATTTTCCCAAAAATATGATGATGCATAAGAAGTTACAATTTGCTAATCAATACTCATAAAAATAATGAATATGATAATATCAGTAGTAAGAATTTAAGAAGAACTTCATCCAACTTGCAGGCTTTGAGGCATTCAATTTTTTTTACTAACTAGCTATGAAGCAAAGAATGTATCTCATCTATGCCCATCCAAAATCTCATGATTCAGTATAATGAGGCAAATAATTATTCTTAACATAGTCTCAATCTTTGCATTATTCTGTTTGCTAGTTGAATAAATTCAGCAATTTTATTATATCCCATTTGATCGGTTCTTCACCATTTACCCTTATTACATGTCTTATTGTATGTTAACTAAGTTAAGACACACAAAGAACTGTGGGAAGACAGATACTTTTTTCCATTCATTAACGATAAAGCTGAGACTCAGAAAGGAAATACATGCAGGAAGTGGAAATGTCAGAATTTCAGCCTTCTGGTTTAGGGGTTATTTGTGACTCTTTTGAACTGAAACCCAAGTGTACCAAAGGGCAAAATTCATTGAAATGCCTATATATTTATGTATACAGAGTGACATATTTCAAACCAAGAGAATCCCCAAGACAAGCAACTGAAATGCAGGCTTATTATTCCTATATATTTAAAATATTTTTCCTTCTGCAAAATTATTTTAGAATCCTAAATACATACTCAATTCACAGGCTATAGATCATTTCCTTATTTAAAGGAAGAATAATGTATTTCAAGTATACTGCATTCTATAAATACCATATAACAGACACCATGCTCTATACATGGGATGTGAAATGAATTACAGTTTAAAAATGTTGATAAATGTTCTCAGTGAGTAGTCTGCAGCTGCCTGATATTTCAGACTTTTATATCCTTAAAATTTGGTTCTTATATTCAATATGTTTAAACATTCAAATAGAGCAAAATTCAAGGATCTTCATCGTTGAACATCCTGCTGTGTCCCACCAGGAGTGACACACTAACAGAATACAAAGAAGACAGGATTTGACTTTTGCAAAATTATGATGTTGCCCCTTGAAAGGAGCACATTTTCAGTGGACAATTTTCCATCATAAATATGCATTTTTGATACACAAATACTTGAGAAGCTCTTTTTTACAGCTGTCTTTACTTCTTCTGAATAAGACAAACTTTGGATGAATAACTTAGAATACTTATTATGTATTAGGTAATATTGTATACATTATAATTAAGGATAAACCAAGGGACAAATAATGGATATGTTTTCTACACCTTGCACTAAATTTTTTATAGACTTCTGGGGACTAAAATGAACAGAGATATCCTGGGTAGAGCTAAAACTACTTTAGAATATATAACTGTCAATGTTTAGTTCATTTAAATACCATTACTGTTAGAGTCAATTCAAATAGAAAAGTAAAACCACACAGGGGAAGTATATATGTATCATGTATTTTTTAAAAATAAATTTATGCTTAATTTTGTTCTTCTTAGATTCTAATTTCTCATTTAATTATGGCTTGCTCAAATCCTTTACAATTTATATCATCTTTACCATTATCAACAGTAGAATTTGGAGGTTAGGAAATCTACTACTTAGCAACATTGTTAATAATTACGTGACAGTCTTTTGATGCTGAGTTATCCTTTAAATCACTTCTTAAAACAAATAAGGATTGGTAATAGTTAATATATCAATTCTTATTTTCTCTGTATAAAAATATAGTGTCTTCTGTACAACTTGTATCTTACGATTTAATGTTATTTTTCCATGTGGTAGTAGCACTGACATATTACAGAGTGAATGATATTTTTTCCTCAAGAAAATATTCCTATTACTGAGGCAGTCAAAGGAATTAAAAGATGTATGACCTAATTTTTGGCTTATATTACATTTTCAGAATATCACTGCTATAATATTTTATTGTGCAGTATATAATTCAGGGGTTCATATTAATCAAGCAAGAAGAAATGATAACATTTTACATCTAGCAACTCTAATTTCTAGAGTCTTCCCAAGAGATTTTCTGTAAAGAGAAAAGTATCCCTAAAAAGAAAAGTATGTGACATTTCTTTTGCATACATGTAGTAAATATGAAAACTCCACACAGTTAGTAGTCTGGGCAGTGAACAGATTTTTTTTTTTCCTGAGCAAAGTTATAACAGAAGACATTCAAGGACTTCCTATATGAAAGGTCTTTGTTGCCTCCTCCACTCTAATAGAGTAGTTCACATATCTAGCAGACAATCAGGATGGACCCAAAGTAAAAGGAACGAGAGAGTTCTAGTGAAAAAATGATGAAGCAAGAGTCTTCCTTACTGTGAAGAGCAACTGTTCAACCTTCAATCTCCCTAATCATAGTTGATATCTTCATCTCTTCCAGAGAGAAAAGAAATTCCTCTGAGTCCCTCCACCTAATCTATTGAATACACTAACTTGTCTTTATTTTCAAATGTCTCTCAACTACTTCTTTCTCTCTTCTTATCATTTGAAGTTTCCTCCATATTAATACATGTTCCCTCAATATATAATTTTACATGTTTCACTCAGTAGCAAACCTTTTTGATATAGTTTAATTTTCTCTTTTCCATTTTTTAAAATACCATTAATTCTCAACAAATCTAATCTATATTCTGACTGCATATAATTCTTTAAAAAGTTATACTGGTATCCTCCTCATATTTGAATCTTAAAATCATTTTAAAAAGCCTAAATTATTTAATCCCAGAATCACTAGATTTCATTGACCCTCATTTAAAATGATACCTTCTGAAACTTCTCATTGCGTTCTCCTTAGTGTTAGAATTTACTGTATCCATCCATGATTTTCTCATTAAGGTGATTTTTCTTCTGTTCTTTGTTAAATATCTGAGAGTCAAATCAGCTGAACCTTTGTCAAGTTTTCCTTCTATGTGACAATAAATTATTCCCCTTACCTGTATCAATAATATATACAACATAATTAAACAACTATTTCTTCTATAGACTATATTAATCCCTGTTATTCTTCTAAAGACTAAGGTCAATACCTGTTACAAAGTAAGCTTTCATAGATAAGTAATTAATGCATTAATATATGATGATAGGTCCTGGACATGGTTGGTAATCAAGAAACTTTAATCCCCTTTAACATAATTTTCCATTCAAGTATTCACATTCTTAGTTTTCTGTATCTTTTAACTCTAATAAAATTATTACTCAAATTTTTGAGCTGAGAGACAAATTTAACATAAAACTTCCACTGATTGAATTCTTAATTTCATAGCAACCCTTATAATATAGCAATTCTATCCATATTTTTCAACTTAAAGCAAGCTAAAAAAGTCACAACTTGCAATTACATAGAACGTCAATGGCAGAACACAAAGTGAAACTTGTCTTTCACAACAAGTTGTGTATGAAATTAATAGTGGAAGGAAGACAAAAAAAAGAGGTTTGCTTGAGGAGTTGGACAGTTAAGCTAATTCTGAAAGATGAAGAGTCTGCCATAGAAAGATTGGGGAAGAACATTTTAGGAAAAAAAGAATAGAATCAGTACAATGACTTGACATTGTACAAGTGTCTTGTAGACTAGATGATTGGTAGATTTAAGAAAAAAGGTACTAAATGAGGGGTCTAATAGTAAGGGATAATACCAAAGAGGCAGACCAGGCATACATAATTTAGGACCTTAAAATCCATGGTAAAAATTAGCATTTTTCCTAATAGTCATAGGAATCCGTAACAATATTAAAAGTGAAATGGTGATATATGTTTTTTATTTTTAAAAGACCACTGTAATTGGTGCTTTAAATTATACTATAAAGAACAAGTATCAAAGATGAGAAAAGTTACACAAGTAAGATACATAAGAACATATTTAGTTGGAAAGGGCGAGGTGTTGTTCAATGGGTGTAAAGCCTAATTTATGCAGGATGAACACATTCTAGATATCTGCTGTATTACACAGTACCTGCAGTTAACAATTCACTACTACACATTTCCAATTTGGTAAAAGGGCAGGTCTCATTTTAAGTGTTCTTACTACAAACAATTAAAGGAGCAGAAGGAAATGAATGTGGATACACTGACAGGCTTCTTACTCTGACTGGTGATAGTTTCAAGCGTGTATGCATACTACAAACTCATCAAACTGTATGCGTTCACTGTGCCTAGGGATATTTTTGTCATAAAAATTACATCTTAATAAAACACAAAAATGGAAATATTACACAAGATCAGTGAATTTTAGACTATTCCCAGGAGTATTAACATGTTTTTTTAGGGATGGAGGGATCTTCAAAATTGCAAAATGCTTCAAAAAAGCAAGGACGTTCTAATAACCCATTTGTAAATTAAATAGTTCTATTTTTTTCTATTACCTATTTAAAACTTATATTTCATTTGAATTAATATTAAAAACTATTGCTAAACTATCTTTGTGGCCACTTTCAGACATAGTATACAGATTTATCATTGACCTTGTCTCATTTTCATATTCTCATGCATACCATCACCACATAAATATATATATTTTTTATTTCTAACATATTCCTGACTCCTATATTTGAATACATTTTTAAATTGCATATTTTTATCTGGAATTGTCAGAAAAATCTCAAGTCCACACACTACAAATAAAATACTTGATGCCTTTTCATTTATATCTCATTGCCAAAGCCACAAAGGCAGAAAATAACTCTATACTTTTCATTTTTCTCCTATCAGTATGTTTCTGGAACCTATATTCTACCTCACAAATATAGCCAAATCTACTCTATCTACTTTGGCTACTGCCTTCATTATTAGCATCAACATTTCTTTTGGAGGCTATTAACTGTCTTATCATATGATCTCCTCTAGTTTCCTCCTCTTTCCCAATACACTTGTACAAAGTTTGGCTCAAAACTATTTTCTACTATATAATTTCAATCATTTTTCTTGTTGTAATGGCTTCCCAATTTACCTAAAACATACTTCATAGCTTGGAACAGCTGCTAACACTACAAATATTAATAACTCACTATGTGCTAATCATTCTTTTTGTTGTTTTAATGTTACATTCGTATTTGGAGCAAGTTAATTTTTGACGAAATTAAAATAAAACTTCACTTTTGTCTCCCACCAGGTTTAAATACATTTTTCATCAAGTATATTTTCCTGACCATAGAAGAAAACCCTGGAGGCTTCATGAATTCTGTCTAAAGTAAAAGATAGCTCGTTGATCACATAAGTCACAAAACACAGCCTCCCCATAGAATTATAATATATATCTTCACTCAAAGACGACATGAATTACCATCAGATTCTCCTCACCTCAGGTCTGGGGATGGATAGTACCTTGGAACGGGTAGAGGGTGGAAGTTGACTGTTTTTACCGGAGGGCCTTTGCAAGTGATTGAGATGATGCAGAGGGACACTCATATCCACAGACCCATATTCTATGTCATTTAACAAATCCTTACCTAGCTTGAGGTGGTAGAAATAACATCAATTTACCCTCATTCTTGTGAGAATGAACAACCCCAGATTTCTTTTCAGACATTTCTTCATAAACCCTCCTCCTCCCTTTTTACACTCAGTCTACAAATAGTCTCAAAGCAAGGATTACCAGCTTTCAGAAATTTCCTTCAAAAATATGTATTGATTCAATACCTCAATTTGGAATTTTTCTTTTTTCAGATTTTAGTGTTGGGGTTTCAAATTTAGCGGCATTATTTGATTTACTCCTTAGCAAAATACTATAAGGGAGAAATCTAATCACCTTTGTGCACTTGTGGAAACAGTTTAAGAGGAGTTAAATCCATGTTCCTATATTGCAGGCCACATAAACAACTTCATTAGAATTCAACTCTAGGCTTTGGACTCTGGGTCCATGATCCTACTCATGAACTGCAGTCTTTCATGAAATTTCTTTTATGATCTTTCCTCTACCTATGTTTTAGTTTACTTTCTCATCTTCATTTCATTCAAATATTATTGAGCAGCCAAGAAAGCTTATCATTTACAAAACTTTCCTTTCTTCCTGTCTTCACACAGACCTTTTTCTCTACCAGAAATGGACTTATCCTTTTCTTCTTTTGATAGTGATTACTTACTAAATTCTTATTCAAGACAGCTGCGTTCTTGACCTCAGCAGAGGTTTACGCATGTTCTTAATATGTCTGCAAGTCATAGAAATGTTTTCCTATTCTTCCTTAATCTGTTTATGTTTCTTTCTTTCCTGGTAAAACTTTGATCTAAGGCAGAAAGAGACTATGTTTTATTCATCAAGACCTCGAGGATATGTTTGTTGAATGAATAAATGACAAACTCCTCATAGGGTTACCACTGGTGAAATGAAATGCTTGCTAAGAATTCTGGAACAAACAGGTAAATCCCTGGAAATAACCTCATCAAAAATCCATTTAAGAGACAGGAAATTTAGAGCTACAGAAAAAATGAGTCGTAGGAGGCACCCAATATTGTACTTTTAATTGTGATATCTCTTCCTTCACATCTAGGAAGTTTTTGTACTCCTTATTTGTACAAAACTTTCAGCAAGGTCATGTGGCAGAAAGCCAGCATGCAGAACCACAGCCCATCTTTCTAAGATCTAGCAGGTGTGACTAGGCTGTGCCAGGACCACCTGGGAGTCATTCTTAAGTGGAAAGGCTGTCACACTTATGTGAAGGTTATAACTACTCCACAGCAGGTGCTTAGCTTACTACATTTAAGGTCATTACAAAGTCGCTTTGCTAGGTTCTTGGAATGCAATGAATCTTTATTTAACACTCATATCACAATAACAATGCTACCTTGGATTGCACCTTATCTTTGTTTCAATGAACTATTTAAGTCAATGGTTTTTTTGTTTTCTATAACTTTTAAGTCTCCTTAGAAAAAAAGTGTAAGTTAATGAATGCACAACTAAATAAACAAATGCATTTTATCAATAGGAAGATTTAAAAATAAAAATTATTGGAAAAACATCACTATTTTTTAACCTTTGTGTTCAGTAAGAGTTATTACTGGGTTAAACATTCTGTTTATGAGGTTTTTCTAGTAAAGATGTATCAGTGTTGGGCTCACATCAATATACTTTTTGTTTTCTATTTTTAAAACGTCTCTGAAGTAAAATACTCTTAGTTTTGAGAGAGCTTGCTCATCCTTAAGTCGTATTTTGCTGACTCCTCCAATTTTGTTTATAATAATATTGATATTTAACAAATCTTAGGCAGGTTTTTCTTTTAATTTCATTTCAGGAAAATTAGGTAAAAGTCAAAAGTTAAGGAATTTTTTTGAAAAAGTTTTTACCTGGAAAGGTCCAAGATTGTATCTTTAAAAGAACAAACAGGAAAAAAAAAAAAAAAAAAAAAAAAAAAAAAAAAAAAAAAAAAAAAAAAAAAAAAAAGGCTAACCTGAAAAGTGTACCACAGATATTTAAAAAGCAATGCTCACATTTTATGATATTTTTTAAATAATAAAATTCCTATCTTTTTCCAGCAAAGGGAAAGTGTGGTTATATATACAAATGATGTAATGTTACTTCCTGTCTTCGGGAGAGCTTCACTCTTATTAGCACTGCTATCCCATTCGACTACAGCCCTGTAATCTTTAGAGAATGTTTTTAGTCATGGACCTTCACCTTCCAGTGATTTCATCCAGATTCAGTTTCCATAAGCTTTACTGGTTTAAACAGAAAAAAAGAACGGACCATCTGAACAAAATAAAATGTCACCATAAAATTGGATTTTGTAGCTTAAGGTAGAGTGTAATGATATATATTTTATTTCCCAGCAGCTGCTTTCAGTTGGACTTAAAGTTTAGAAAACACTTTACATCTGATACAAAATAATAAAGTACAGGTTGCTTTACTTCCTTTTTGTGTGCCCCAAAACATAAGGAAAGTTTTTGGGCTTTTACATGGTGACTGATGATCATTAAGAATTTTTTTGTTGTTGACCTAAATAACAACCCACATGTGCAAAATGGAGTATATGTGAAAAGTGCTTTTGAAGAAAGTAAAAGTATTTTCTAATATGGATGACTGTAACTGGGGTCAATTTGTATGGTTTCTCACATACAGTTGATTCCTTCTATAAAAGGGCTTAATTGCTTACGTAAAATGAGAATTCTTAGTGATAAATCTGCTGTTATTACCAGGAGGTAAGAAGCTCTTTCATACAATCACAGTAATTAATTTTATTTCCCAACCATGCTCATAGCTGGTTCTATTCATGAAGAATAGAGACTTTAGTGAATACAAAGTTAAAAAATAATCAGAAATAATGGTTATCTGTGGTATTCGGGTTTTTTTGCAATAAAAATGAAATAAAATGATAAAATTAAATGAAAATGTTACATATGCAAACAAAAAGCACAAAGCTTTCATTGCTTCTAAAATTAGCCCATTAAATAAACAATTACCAAATTTACTACTAGATGTCTAGTGAGGAATAGGAAGGAGACAAGTAAATTGTTAGTTTAAGCGTTTGTGATTCCCAAATCTGTCTAATTATAACGTTCATAAGTTTTCTATTATTCAGAAAGAAAAAGACAAACAATGTAATTTCACTCATATGTGCTATGTAGAGAAATAAAACAATGAATGAATCAAATCAAACAAATATAGACCTTTAGTCTATAGAATCAAATAAGAATTTACCAAAAGGGAAGGCGAAGGGAGGAAGGGAGGCAAATTGGGTAAAAGGGGTCTATTATATGCTGAAAGATGAAGTTGGACTGTTACTGGTAACCTTAATGTAGACTATACAGATGCTGATTTACTATAATGCACACTTTAAACCTATATAATGCTATGATGCTGTGTTCCTTCAATAATTTTTAAAAGAAAAAAATTATTTAAAAAATTCCTCTATTGTTTCCTTTATAAGAAGCTTCAAGATCAAAATTAAATAAATACTTTCCCATAAACATTAATAATAAACCACATTTCAATTTTTTTAAAATTTGTTCAAATTTTTGTTCTTAAAACTATATTTTATTATAGCTTAAAACTTGGTTGTGTGATAAAAAATTGCATTAAACCAAATGATTCTGAGAACAATAGAAGAGAATAATATTGTAGAATACTTAAAAATACAAAATAACTCATGTGGAATATAGTGAAATGAAATAAAGATAAAACCCAGCAAAAACTCTCAGGACACAAGATGATGGCTATCAGGAGGGTGAAGTGGGGAAGGGAAAGGAAAAGGGGGAAAGGTGGTGGTAAGGGACTCTGGACCTCTGGTGGTGGGTGTGGTGCGAAATATAGACTGAGATGAGAATTTTAATATCCTAAAATGAATATAGCATTGTAAATAAAATTACTATAGAAATATAAAAAAAAATAAAAACACACTAGAAAGTGAGAAGATGGAAAAATATAAATTGGAATTTAGGGGGCAGGTCTTTCCTTTCCCTGACCCCAGTGGTTTAATTTATGGACAAAATATAATGAATTTAAGACTAAGACATTGTCCTTTGATGCTAAAACCTGAGTTTTCTATATAGATAAGTGATAATAGTTAAGTACCTATATATGATGTATTGCAAAGTTTATATAAAAAATTCCCAGAACCCATTTTCCAATTATGCTTTTAGTTTTGTAAGCACTTATTTAGCTATCCTTAGCATGAACTCTAGAAAAATTGCTATAAAAATGAAAGTAGGCCTATATCAACCCTGTCCCTATTCAACTATTTGACTGCCTGAGATTTGTATTCTTTCTCCTTCAAGACTATAATTGACATCTTTTTCCATAATTGGATTTCACATATAAAACTATTTGGGTCAGAGGGAAAAATAGATTTTGATTCTCTGATGGCTAGCAAACAATAAAAATGGGAATACTGAGAGAAGACAGAGGAAACAAAAAAAGAGAGATAGCCTTAGTTTAACAAGGACTTGTAGCAAACTAGTAGAAAGACCAATATGGAAAATTATGACATTTTAATTGTGCATTCCATCAAAAGTCTGAAGTTCACAGTCAGCAAAACACATACAACAAAGAAGCAATTTTTTAAAACCATGTAGACACTGGGATGAAATCCCATCTTTTGTGATGTTTCCTTTCTGTCTTGAGTCACATAAAGTATTCATTGCTTATGTGTGGCCTTGCAGGCAAAATAATATTAAACTGTGCTTTTTCCCCCTAACACTATTTCCTTTTAGCAGTCACAGTAACTACCTGACACAGTATCATTTTAAAAGACTAAAATTTTTCTGACTCATCATATTTATATCTCTCTTATTAAATAGATATGTAAAGATTTTAAAGAGTGTGAGGAAATCCCTAAAGGAGGATCTTTAGGTGTCTATTTCAGTATAGATTTTTAATAAAATGTTGGAAGTATTTTTTAATGCCAATGCATTTCCTTTTTTTTCTTTTTTTTTAGAGAACAAAGTAAGTTAAATATTCAAATATTCAGGAAGAATCAAAAAACCTCTAGATCTATCACCATGATAAAAAAAAAAGAGTAAAGCTTAGATTTGTAGGACAATAACTCCACTCTTTTGAGGATAAAAATAGAAATTGTGTTAGCAACCTATCCCAAAGGCTTTAGATCCTCATGGGAGAAAGAGGGAACGAAAGCGTTATGAAACCTAGACCTAGAATTGCTAGAGTGCAACAAAATCCCCAATTCCCCCAGCCCAAAAGAGACAGTCTAAATCATCCATATTTCTATGCAACCCCTCCCAACCCTGGTTTCTAGGGAAACATGCTTTTATACCTAAGACTGACTTGGGAAATGTTTTTTTTTAGATCTCCTTCCAATAAAAAGTTGTCACTTCTAATTGTGAGCAACACAGAAGAAACAGTGGCCTTCTAACTCTCTGAATATAACTCTCCAAATCATGTAGCTCTGATTTTTTTTTTTTCCCTTAGTAGTTTAGGTTAATGCCCAGGATTATTATTAATTGCACTGACTTGACACTGATTGCTAACTAAATTTAATAGAGTTTTAAGAGACTAGCTCAACGAATAGTAGTAGATTGCTCTAGGGATTATTTTACCTCAGAGTGCTCAGTCTATAATAAAATACTGATATATATCACTGTAAGAAAAATTAGGCATATATGAACATATATGTAGGCTTATATATCCATATACAAGTGGAATCATGAGAAATAGTGAAATGTTTTATAAATTGGGGGAAAGTTAGCTTAGAGTCACAGATCACAATGAAAAATATGAGTTACATTGCTTCATTCTCCAACTCCAATACATGTTTCAGGAATATGTAGAAAATTTGAGGCATGTTTTAGATTTTCATGAGATGTGGATTTTGGGTAAGGAGAGTTAAAGTAAACGTCTCTGCATTAAAAAGCAAGATCTAAGATAAAATCTTTATTACTTGAGAAACAGGTTAAAACTATTAGCACTTTGCATTTTTACTGGCCATGAAGCCTCTGATATTGCCTCTACTATAAAATTTATGTTTAACTTGTCTTTTTTCCCATCATATTTTCAGGCTATTTTGTATACAGCATACCTCCCAATTTATATCAGATAAGACATTCAGTGTTTGTCAAATTAAAAATAGATTTTAATATTAGCACTAAATACTATTTTTATTACAACAAACATGCCAAAATGGGTCATAAATTATGAAGAAAATTCAATTAGAAATTAGTATTCTGCTCCTAAACTTTTACCATGCCACTTTGAAATATTATTATAGAGAAAATAAGCCTGCATAACCAAAGCTACAGACAAAATTAATTCAGGAGGCTATAATAACAGAAACAAGAAAATCTATAAATTTAAATATTGACATTGAGATGTATTACTCACTTCCCCAAAGGCATATGCTATAATTAACAGCAGATTTTAATAGCAGTAGCAATTTATACTTCTCACATATCACTGGTAACATTTAGTATAATGGCAAGAGTGATAAGAAGGATGCTATGCCTGGTGATACAAAACTAGACTTTGAAGTTAGTCATATCTGCATCTGATTTACAAATTTGCCGCTACCTCTAGATGTGAGCTTAACCAGTTTACTTAGTCTCTTTGAGCCATCAGGTATATTTTCTTCCTAGAGATTTTATTTGGGTTTAATGAAAAATAAACAATAAAACTATTCATATACACACACACACACACACACACACACACACACAAAGTTATATTCACTGACAGAGTATCTAATACCTGTTAGGCTGGCCCAGGGACAAAAGCAGCAGCGGCCACGCCTGGGAAAAAGGTGGCTGACGTCAGACTGAGGCATTGAAGCCCACACCTGGATTCACAGGGCCAATCCCCAATGGCGACATAGGAAGCGCGCGAAATTCCTTTGCTTAAAGAGCGTGCCCCCACTTTGTTCAAGCGCGACTTCTCCAGCCCGCGACTTCCCCAGCCTCATTCTGCGGACTTGGGAACTTCGCCCGGGTGTGCAGAATCCAATAAGGCCCTGGCTATTCGACTTTTTTGTCTAATTGACTTTTTCTCCTCGCGGAGCCCAGAAAAACCTTACAATACCTATATACATATTAAATATTAGTTCCCTTCCTTTTATTCCCTCTAAAAGTTTTAACATTAATCTTTGTATTTAATTACTTTATTATTTCCATAATTTTAACTAAAGAATGAAAAGATTGTAGGATAAAAAGATTGAGAAACACTAAAATGGCATCCATGTATAAATAGTAAGCATTCACATTTAAGTCAAAAATGATAAATGTTTTAATCAACAGGGAAATTATTAACCAATTCTTTTTAACTAGATAGTGAGAAAACTAATAGGAAGATTCAGATCAAAAATAATAACCCTAAACAATGGAAATTAACTTAAACTTTAGTTCTAAAAGAACATCTTTAATTAAAAATAAGTAAAAAGACTATAATTCACACAATATTGAGACAGGCATGAGTTATAGTTCTGTTTTCCATACCATTAGTGAACAAGCATGAAAGCATGGGCCTGCGTTTTGTTGGTGATTTGGATCAGTTTAAAGCCCTGCATAGCTGTGTATGGTCCAACATGGCAACATTGGTTCTCTGTGTCATCTGCTAGGAAGTAGGAAAATGTTAACTCAGTCTCCTCATCTCTCAGTCTTGGAAAGGGAAAACTCTATCGTTCTGATTTCTGTGACCATAATATTAAGAATAATATGATTAGAGAAAATAAATAAGCTAAACCTGATCTATCTTTGGTAGAAGATGTTTCCACATTTCAAGTTTAAAAAAAATGGAGAAAAGATGCAAACTGTGTGTGTGCCAAAAGTAGCATCACATTGAAACTTCACCTAAAACAAGAACTTCCTAAGTGCTGAAGACAGTCTTTAAGACAAATGACTCCAAAGTGTTTTCTTCTCAGGAAGAAGGGATGTTTTTCAGGCAGTGAAAGAGTGGAATCACAGGTGAGAAATTCTGCTCCCCTACTTGACTTGAAGGGAATTCTGGAGGGTGGCTGGGAGGATTAATTTCCCTAGTTATGCCAAGTTAATTTCTAATTAGGTAGGCCAGAAACTTTTATTTAATTAAAAAAAAAAAAAAACATTTAAAATCATTTTGAAATGAGTGCAACTATCTCTTATAGGTTTTACACTTGACATTGAATCCTCTAGATAGATGTAACAATGAATAAGACACCCACCTCAACCTCATCCCCTCTTCCCTATAGGAGATTAAGAACTGGTACATCCAGAACCCAAAAGAGAAAAGAGAATAGAATTATTTTTATTTGGCATTTATATAGTATGTTTCGTCATAAGAACATGAAGCACACCATAAAATGCTAATTAATAGTCAATATTCTTCAGTACATCCCTAGAGATGGCAAATGTAGGTGATGATCTTCACCCCTCACTTCTACCCTGGGAAAATAAAAAGCCCCAGTCACAGTCAAAATTGAGAGAAAATGCAAAAGACCAATGGGAATGAATGCTTATATTTGGTCAGAAGAAATGTCCTTTCTAATTAAAGAGATGAGAGAGCTTTGGAGAACTGCTAGAAGTTTAAAAAAAGCAAAGAAGGATTAGAAAGAGGAAAACAAAATCTTTATAGGCACAAGAAAAGTTAAGGAAATAGAGAAGATGAAGGACAAACAGTGAAACATCTGTGACATCATTTTTTTTCCAGAAGGCCTCAGATGGGCTGGAGGCGCCAGAGTTCTCACTCATACCCCCAGGAGTCTTGGGTCCCAAGAGTGTTGCAGCTACAGCAGGAGGGGTGCATACAGCCCCTCTCACACACTCTGGTATATGTGTATTTTTACTAAACACCCTTAATTTGAAGTTTCCTTGTAATGATGGGTTGTTAGCAGAATCTGTTTACACAGTTGGCTTTTGGGGGTTGTTTTTTGTTTTGTTGTTTGTTTACTATATCTTCTTATATGTTTATTTGGCGTTGGAGAAATATGACTGTGATAAGTGGTTATGCTGTTTCTTGTCATTGGTTTGAAGTGGTGATGATTTCTTGAATTGCTATATTAAAGGTGAAAAACCCATATGAAACATATCATTTTCTTAAATTCCTTTCTGCTTCACATTTGAAAAAACTTTCAAGTGAGAAAAGGTAGTCATTTAGATGGTGGAGCAACTTTATTGGGCTGGACTGGACACTCTGACCTAACACCTTTACAAATAAAGTAAGAACAAAATTAATTCTGAGAACTGTCTTAAAAAAAAAAATTCATACAACATGCAACCTGCTGGTTTAGTTGGAAAATAGGAGTTTCCCTCTTTATTTCCCCCTGTACCCAATCTTTTAGATATTAATGCTGAGTAAATATTTTGTTAACTGACAGATCAGGTACACAGGATATGGATTTAGTTACAGAATTCACAATAATTTGTAGCACTTATTCCTGTTCTTACCCTGAGACACCAGAGTCAAAGCAAAATAGTTGCCCTCCTCCATAACTCCCTGTAGAATAGTCTATGGCCTTGCAGTTTTTACTAAAATATTTCAACATTAATTTTACAGGTTGCTTTGTTTTCCTGGTAAGTTTTCATATAAATCTAGATTAAATTTTATTTTGGTAAAATGTACAAATAAAAGATTTATAGGAAAGTTAATATTCATGGTAGCAATTTTGAAATTCATAAGTCTTATAGTGCCTTAGAACTCAGGGATAAAGAAAAGAACATTAGCTTAAGAATCTTTTAAATAACCCCTAGATGTCAAGATATAGAGTCAACAATCAGGTTAAAATCTATAAAACAAAGTAGTAGAATGGTAAAACTTGATGTCAATTTTATTAAATTGGGTTGAGTATGTTCATTGGAAGAATTAAGCAATTATATAGCCATAAAATTAGTGCCTAATGTACATGAGGCATTCAGGTGGCTACATGAAAAGATAAAAATAACTTGAAAATAAAAATTATTTTACTAATACTGGGAATATTGTTTAAGTTAGTAATAATAGCTTATCTAAATTATTAGGCTGTTGTATTTCTCATTCATAATCATTTAGACTGATAGTCAAAAGTGATAGATGAAAAGTAGAGAAAACAAAGGAAAGAATTTAATTCAGACCTTTTATATTGCTCATGAAAACCTATTGCAAGACACTAACTTACACAATATCAATGTGGTTTAATTTGCTCTTAATTGTGTTATCATTAAATTAACTTTTTTGCCTAACCTGAAGAAATAGCTAGATCTACTTGTTGAATTAATGAATGAGAAACATTTTAAAGATTTTCTAGTATCCAATCCCTACGGATAATACTTAATACTCATATTAAAGGACACGAACTTGTCTCATTCTTAGTTGTTCTTCTGCAAGTAAAACAAAACAAAACAAAACAAAAATCATTTAGAAGAGTAACTGCGACATGCTTGCAAAAAGAAAATAATTCAAAAATAATCCTTAATATGTTTCCCTCACTATGTCAACAACAGTAATGACCTAAAGTATTATAGAAACACACCTTTCCTCAAGCAATATGTCACTTAAATGAATAAACATATTTATTGGCGAAGACATTCTGTTAGCTGAAGGACTTACATTTACTTCCATTTAGCAGAAATATTGACTTAAATTTTTATATTTTTCATAACCTTATGTTAAAAGAATGTAACTATATAATGATATGTTTAAGCTGTTTTCATATGTATAGTGGCATTTGGGTATGGAATCAACTAAATGAAAGTTAACAAGTTTATTAGCAGAGTCTTAGTATGTTTCTACCCCTAAGATAGTATTCTTAGGGCAATCAGTGAATGGACAAAAATGCTTAAAGAATGAAATAAGCAAATAGAAAATAATTTCTGTGAAATTATTAATTCTCAAAACACATAGTCAATATTAGCTTTGTTTTTGCCTTTTTGGAGTTCCTACTGCTTGAATTCTCTTTGCCAATTCTTGCTCTCATTATCACCTTCTTCCTCAGTTAGGTAACTGTAAATTCCAAGTGAACAACTAGCCAGCTGATGTTGAGGTAACCTTTTTCTAGAGTTGAAGTCATCATGTTACACTGGTTTGTTTTTCCAGTGAGATTTCGTATTCATTAAAATATACCTTGAAATACTGTTATAAAGAGAGACCATCCCTTGCCCTTAGTTGCTCACACCTTCAAGTATCAGTTCCCTCTAGGACTTAGAGCAAAACTGAGCACTTTGGCAAATCTAAAAATATCAGTTCATTAGTATCAAGTTGCTTTCCTGAATAGAGCAAGGTGCTCTCTCTGATCCCTCCATCCTCAGCAACCCTCCCACACTGTAACTCACCCTAAGATGTTTAATTTTTCAGAATACATTGGGAATTTCACTGACTTACTGTTTTCCCCTAAAGATTGAGGTCATAAAACTATAATTGCATATAAAATTATACAGAAAACTTTCCATGGTGTTGTAATGTCATTTTGTGAATGTAGATATTGGTGGAAACAAAACCATGATATAAAACATACAATAAAATGGAATATGTTAACACTTGACATTTTGTTTCTAAGAACATATTTTATATAATATGTGTGAAACATAGAAAAGAGAACATACAGATTTTTTTTGACTATAATGGATCATAAAAATAATCAATAAAATTATTTATATCTCTAGGCAATGAAATTTACAAGAACAAAACTAAAGAGCTAAGTTGAAATAAGGAAATTTCATTTATGCTTCTCTTATTGTTATTCTATGACACTAGACAGATAATATTTCAAGCTGTCACTATTCCTTAAATAATATGTTGTTTCTACATGTCTGGAATTAATGGGAAAAGGTCATTATTTTTCTAAATTTGGGGGATTAACTAAAATATTAATTACTCTCATTATTATCAACTTTATAAAATGGTACTTTTAAAAAGCATTATCTCATGTTTTTCTTATTAAATATATCCTAGCAGACTGCTCAAAATAATTTTCTAATTTTGTTTCTCACTTTAAACACCTGGAAAAATTAATTAGTCTCTTTATAAATAAATGGAAACAAATTGTTCTCCTTTGAAATACATATTTTACAGCCATTCACAGAACAATAAAAACATTCAATTATGATTTCTTGTCATGCTAAAAAAAGAAAAAAAAAGGCAAAAAGCATTCAGTGGGGTCTGCTTTGGAAGACTGTAAGAGGAGAAACCTGGGGTGCTTTAAGGTTAATGGACAGTGATTAAGGTTAATGGCTGAGTGCTTAAGGTTAAGTGCTGTATTTACATAGCTACCAATTCTCTGAAAAAAATCTCTTTATGTCTATCAATCAGTTTCAACTAATAGCCAATTAAACAGCAAATGTGGGTAGAGACTGAAGGTAAAAACCCTTCAATCTGCATTTACAGAGGGGAATTGTCAATTTTCAGTCAAGAAGTATTTATTGAACACCTACTTTGTCATGGCTGTGTTGGACACAAAGAGGTAGAAGCCATAGACTCTGCAAGAGTGGAGCATCTAGTGGAGAATGGAAATAGGTATGAAAAATACTTCAGCATAGGTGGCTATCAAATAAATGATGTAGGTAATAGATGCTCTCTAATTCAAATACAGAAGATATTCCCTATCTCAAGATTTCATTGGATGGGGAAAGATGCCTATATTATGCCTTTAAATGAATGGTTTTCAAATAATTATATTGTGTTCTTAAAAAAGGTAAAACAATCTCAATGTGAACATGTGAATGTCAGCATGTTCTACTCTGCCATAATTTAACCATTAAATTATGTGAGCAATTTAATAATTTTAATAAATAAGGCGCTCGATTGTTAAGAATATTCATTTTGACTTTTTTTTTCCACATGCACAATCTCGAGATCAATTCAAAGCAAAGATAACAATAATAAAAATACATAGAGTGAAAACTACATAAGTCCACTAACTTTAAATTGAATGTAAGTGTAGATTACATAAGCCAAAAGTTTAGACTGGTGGAATAGTCTGACATACCACAAATTATCCAAGGCAAACTGCATCACTAACCCCCAAATGACAACATGATTAATTGTATAAATAAAGTTTACTGAAAGAAGATTACTGTTCATCTCTGTAGCAGCTGCTGGGAACAATGCTTCATACATGGAGCAGCCTCACTTTCACTCAACTAACATTCAGTCAGGCCTCTTTGTTTTCCTCTTTTCCCTTTTTCACTCCCCGACCCCCTCCAATTTCCAAAGGATTTTTCAGAAAGAAGGTGTGCTAGGCTGTCAAATGTGGGGGTATTGGACTAAGATGAACACCTGGAATGGTGGAGAAGATGTTAAGTTGACTCATACAACACAGTCACTGAAAGTACATTAAAAATAATATCTGAAAGAATATTTTTATTCAATAAACTTCTTCTTCTGTCTAGTTCAAAAATATTTATATCTTGAGTATAATTACAGGCAAAATTGAAAACGCACCAAAAACTGACATGAATTCTAACAGATCCTGGGTCTCCTGACAGTTCAGGGTACAGCCCAGGGTGTAGCAGCTGAGTCCTGACCTGAGGCAGAAATTCACAATTCAGAGATGAGACAGAAGGTCACTTCGTCCTTGACCTGAAACTCATATTTTTGAAGATTTCTCTGAAGTTAAAAATTTACAGTCACCTCTTGAATCAGAAAAATGCTCTCAATGAAATGTAACCAAGCCCAAAGGATAAAACTTTTATTAATTAAAAGCTAACCATCCAAGTGTATTTTTCAAATGGTGTCTGTATTTAACCAGTGCTTTTTAGGATCTAGCACTATGACTACACCAATAGAACTAATGTTTTTGGTTTAGGATTTACTGGGAAGGAGAGTGACAATGGCAAAAATAAAGACTGTTTAAGAGCATGCGACTTTTTGAATTAAGTACATTACTATTGACAGAAGTTCAAGTTTTAGAGTAACTGGAAATCAACAGATTATTGGCATGAAAGTGACTCAATTATTGACAAAAGAAGTGAAGAGAAATTGCCCCTGGATTGAGAGAGTTGTGAAGAGAAACAAAGAGTACCAAAGATGAAGTGCAGCATATTCAAACTTTGCTAAGAATCAATCCTGTTATTTATTTCCTAGTTCCATACGTTTCTAAGGAGAGAAAAGTCCACCTTGTGGGGATAACAAATGAAAACTTACTAACACAAATCTGAATGTGCAGTGATCCACCGATCTTTCACATTCTCATTACCTCTATCTTGTTTCATGTGTCTCAGTTATTAGTGACTTGTGTTTCAAAAATTGCAGTCAAATTTAATGTAAAATAAACACTTTATCAAAGATCTTTTAAGGTAACTAAGATGTCCTGCTGAGTAAAATAAATAAAAAAATGCTTTAGGTATACTATTTATCCAGATTAAGAGAGCCAGTCATTAATATCCATTAAATAGGAAAGGTAATAGAAACTTCATTTATCGCTGACAAATATTCTGAAGATGATAGTTCTGATTTTGAAAAGAAAATATGAAATAATTACAATAAGGTTTTATATTTAAGTAAAATCATTCTTAGTTTTTTTCTCATCAAACACAATTTAAGATAAATAAGTAATAAGTAATAAGTAAACTAGTACATTTAAGATAATAATTTAAGATAAATTATGTCCACTATTTTCAGTTAATTGCAGTTTACCATCTCCATTTTATCATGGTATCTATAGTTTGACAGAATAAAAATTATGTTTAATAGAAACAAGGTAAATTATATCTCTGTAAAGTAGGAGAAATGAATTCTAATTCCTTAATTCATGATAAGCACTTAACAGAAGCCAGCAAAATTAGCTAAAAGAATCAATGCCCTAATTTTTCAATATTCAAGTAACATGAAGATATTTAATTACTCAAGACTTTATTAATTCAGTCAAGATTAACTTTAAATAATTTAAATGTATCATAAAAATAAGATTTTTTAAAAAATTAAGATGTATCTTTTTATGAGTAATATATATCCTCCACCTAAAGTTATATTGAAATTGTTTTATATATCACAATTAGTATTAACTCTCACAGATTAGATATGTATACACAAAAAACAGACCTAAAAATGCATACATTGTATATTTCAAATTTCTCACTTTACAGGTAAAAATATTGAACTATTAATTGACATATCTATTCTCATACTATTAATTTTGATTTTATGAACAGTAGACTCTCTAAATTTTTGGTAAACTCTCTACAATATACATGCAAATATATACACATTTTATAATTTATATAAATTATATCTATTCTATTAAGTAAACTAGTACATTCAGTCTGAATTGACTTAGTGCTCATTTATTTGAATATCACCATTACAAATTCTCAGTGGTGTTTTTAAAATCCAATAATTAGCACTGAAAATCACAATAATAAATACACTCAAAATACTCTGAACCCACCCAGTCCGTAGCCTTTTCTGAACAAACAGCTGAAGTCATTCCTTAAACAATGACAAATATAATTGCTGAACTCATAGGTTATCTTCTGTCCACTAAACTGCTTCCCTTTAGAAAAGTTGGAGTTTCTGCCACATTCACAATATTCCCTTATGGCATGCATATAGTTCATGTGGAGCCACATAGGACGTTACTGCTGTGGTCACAAGTAATGTACCCTGTTTGGGTCCTATTTGCATCTTCTCATGCCAAAGGTAGTTCTCAGAAATAGTATTCCCCGTTTTGGGAGAAATTCCATGCTTATCAAACATAAAACTTCATTTGAAGTACATAACTGACTCTGAATATTAGTTTTTAGGACATAGTCTATCTTTCTTATCTAGTCCTCACAGAGACGACACAAAATTCCCTTGGAAATTTTAATTATTGAATTTACCCTTTTAGACCCTTCAACATGTTGGTGTGTAGGCTAATGCAATTTTTTTTTTTTTAAGTTTACAGAGGGCACAAAAAATGCTCTGGAAGCAAAATAAAAACAATGGATGAGAGGTCTTTGTGCAATAACTAACTGTAAAGTAAAGTGCAGTCTGCTTGTGCAGACAGAATTGGAAATATGTCATGCTAGTTGTTAAAATTAATCTTCTCAAACTTTATGTTAACCTCCTGTGGATAAAGGACTACAGCACTCTTTCCCCTTCTTCATGACAATTTGATCTTTTATGAACTGTCTAGCTCTATTCCCCCTGGAAACCTGATAAAAATTAGAATGCCAACTGTATTACTAGGAAAATTTACCTAAGGTAAAAATGACCCTTGACTGCTACACTGAATTGGGACTGGGGGAATTGTAAATACTTGGAAGTAAGTCTAATGTAGCATTTGTCTGAGCATGGTGACTATTTGGGACAGGCCTTTTGCAGGAACCCTAGAATTTGTCCCTCTTATTAAAAAGATACATATGGGGCACACTCTGGTGGCCAAGTAGTCTAGTACACCTGAGAAGGTCCCAGGTTAAAGACCCAAGGCTGGGGAAACAACCAATGTGAACAACTAAATAAAAATAAAAGTGCTTCTTCCTCCTATCTTCCTGCCAGTTATCCTACTTGTCTTCATCCCTGCCTACACTTTTCCATTAAAAAAAAAAAAAAAAAAAAAAAAAAAAAAGATACATATGAATTCCTGAAGGGAAGGAGGCTTTTAAGCCGGGATTCTCTCTGTACTTGCTTCACTTTGGTCGTGCCTGCTTGCACACAAGTTGTGAGGCTGTTGTAATGACTGCCTTAGATGGAGACCCTGTTGTAACCCTGTTGGCAATTTGTGAGTCCTTCTTGTCCCATCTTTTCCTTAGTTGGCTGATGTGAGCTGTGCCACTGACTGTCTATTAGTCCAACTGTTTAAAAACATCTAAAAGCATTTCTGGTGGGTATTATTTAAGAAATGAAAATAGTTGAATTTTACTATATCATTTCATGGGGTAGGTCAGAGCAAAAATGACAATCTGTCAGTATGAGCTAAAGACATCCTTCCTAGTACTAAGAATATTTTTTTCCGCTCGATGTGTTAAACTGACATTGGTGATGATTAAGTAAGCAAACCAAATCTAATTTAGATAATGAAGACCATCTTCATATGGTAAAAAATTTGGGTTTCCATTGTTAACATGCTTTTATCTAAAATTTTTCAAAAATGGGGCAGGGAAGAAATCCATCATGGAATATAAACAAATATGAACCCTTTCTTAAGTCTGTAAATTATGAAAAGATATAGAAGTGTTTATTTGGTTCAAGAAAGAACTATTTATTTAAACTCATATTTTGTTAAATAGAACATTGGCTCAGATAACATTTTCTGATTATCACTGAAACATCTTAGCGTAGGGATAAAATATGTGTTATGATTTATGTGGTATGATATAAATTATATCAAATATTTAGTCTTGTAAAACTCTTTGAAACTCTAGCACTAATCTTGCATGACTTGTGCATTCTCCTTATGTTCTTTTCTATCTTACGACAAGTTCTCAAAGTTTTGCCTCGTAACTTTGCAAAGAGCTTGCAAAATTCTTTCACGTGTAAATAATCTAAAATGTTGCATAGTAATTTTTTACACATTTTACAAATAAGGAGTTACCAAAAAGAAGAGATGAACTGTCATGTTTTAATTTAATATCCAGTACTCTGCTTATAAAAATCAGATTTGTAATTCTGTGAAATATAATTATAAATTCTACAATGTATTTTCATAATTAATAACATTAGGGAAAATGCATTCAAAAATGAAAGTACTATCAGGAAAATGATCATCTACATATGAAATTCAAGTTTATCAGTACATCTGGTCATAAACAAGGTCAAAACCTTAAACTTCTATTGAAAATACAAATGTAACACTAATCATCTCTTTCTGCTTTTCATCCAAATTTGAATGTACAATATTAAGGAATAAAAAAAAAATGAAGTTGATTGCTAACTATGTCCCTCTCTGAATTCTTGGGTTAGGCATACTGTAACTTTTAGTCTTAATATATACAGCTATGATAAATTTTTACTTTATAACAAAATTAGTAATTCATATCCTACTCAAAATATGCTATAGGATTCAATGGGTCTAGAATGAAGAGACTAATATAATGCAGTGGTAAATGAAGAACTCTTGCCTATTAACTGCAAATACATATATGTGTAGGGAAATTGGGACCAACTGTCTTCCATGCAAAGGAAAGAACATGAGTTGAGTATATTTGACACCTGACGTGAACTTGAGGATATGTAAGACTATGGAAGTGTGCAATAACACAATAAAACAGCCAGTAACACAATATCTAAATCTACAATATTTTGAATATTTACCTGGCACATGAGCGAGACACAACCAGCATAAGAAGTAATTGTAGATTGGGAACTGGTGGAAGGGTTGAAAGGTGTGTGTGTGTGTGTGTGTGTGTGTGTGTGTGTGTGTGTGTAAGTGTATGTGTTGGGGATAGGGACATGGGTTGAGTCTCCCACTTAAGATGTTCCCTAAATGAAAATGAAATGGTTTCTAGATATTCAAAAAGGATTTACGAGGATACGATTAACTTCAAGGAGTTAGCCTGTTGATCTCTTTGAGTAATGACAGTGGTAGAGGAAGTCTTTGACCACTGTTTTTTATGAATCATCAATCCTCAAAGTATTTAAAGCTTTCACATCCTGTCATCATATATTAACTTTTCAGGATTCTGAGATTTAGTTTGAAAAACTTGTTTTCTTCTCTGTTTCCATTTGTTTAAATATAGTCTATATTTTTATGCATGCCAACATTTAAATATCTTTATCAAATATTTTCATCAAAACCAAAGGTTTTGTGAAAATCAAAGTAACATTTATATCTATCCACTTTTTCAGGAAAACCAAGTTGGGATAATATTTGAAATTATTTCCCCAAGTTCATTATGTTTGACTTGCATAAATCTGTTGTTTATAAAATTATTGACTTAAAATTATGATATGTGCTTTTAAAAATAATAAAATGCTCCCTTTAAACAAAATAGTCTTTCTTTATCTTGAAGAAGGTATAATATTTTATGATAAAACTTAAGTTATAAAATGCAAGTTTTTTAATTCATAAATATATTGTTTTTGATCTCTCTACAAAGTATGTTCTTAGTCATATTGATGAATATCTGTCTTGAGGAGAAAGTGCTTCAGCAGATAGACAAATGTAGATGCAGCTTCCAGGAAAGATTTGTATTTAAAATAAACTTTTTAAATAGGTATTTTACAAGCTGTGTCTACATTACAAAAAATACCCACAAATAATGAGAAAATTCAATTATCATCCTATTAATAAGTAAATACTCAAGTGGTCTTACTGAGGTCTGAAAATATTTGAGGGTGAATAACTAACAGCTGCTTTGGAGACAGACAAGGACTGTGTTTAGGTGGCTTTCATCAGAAGGTTACTGTGCACAGTTACCCCTGTCAATATCAGTAGTGACTTGGTTGCATGTATCAACCAAGGTTGGTATTTTAGGAGACAAACTCCTTTCAGAGATCTACTATTAATAGGAATAAAAAATTAGGGTGGAAAGACAAGTTTTTTTCCCAAATGTCTGGTGTGTAATATGAACTCTACTGCAAGTGATGAATGATGATGTAACTTGAAGTGAGGCCTCCTACTAATTAGCATTTGTTTATAACTGTTTATGATTTGTTTGAGAATTCTATTTCCTTTTATGAACTCCTTTCCAAATTCAAGCAGTCCTGATAAGGTGTTCAGAAATAAAGTCAACTTCACATTGATAATGAAATAAGTTCTTAGAGAAGCAGATTGGAAGGGGGAGGAGGAGGGGGAAAAGAAGGAAGGGGAGGAGGAGGAAAGTAGCAGAGGAGGTGGAGAAGGGGGGGTTAAAAGGGGAGGAGCATGTTTCATTTGAACCCAGTTTACACTTTTTTTTTTTTTTTAAAGAAAGGCAGGTGGAAAGGTATAAGCAGCAATAAAGGTGAGTAGCCAGGCAGGCAGGGAAAGAGAGGAGAAAAAAAGCATTCTATTTACTTTTTATTTAGTTGTTCATCTTGGCTGTTCCCCCTGAATCTAGGACATGAAATGGGATCCCTGGGATGTATATGGACTGCACCTCAGACAGAGGTGGTGGACCCAAATGCTACACCACTAGGGCATGCCATGATTCTACTATTTATTAACTGTACAACACTGAGAAAGTTCCTGAAGCACTCTGTTTTCACATTTGTGAATGGGAATGGAAAAAGCATCTAATTCATTGGGTAATAAGGACTAAATATAAAATGCTTAGGAAAAGTATCTGGTTACTTGAAGTTTTCTACTAATGTTATTCATTAGCATCCTATCCAGAAGTAGGTGGTTTCCGACTCAGGGCAAATGCAGAACCCTGAATAGAAGAGGACTTGGGAGATACCTGCTATGGATATTGATAAGGAGAGAGGACATCCAGGAAGCACCAAGTTCTTTATAGTTTTGATTATACTGTCTTCTCCTTTAATGATCATTGAAATTGGACTGTTTCTGCCCATTTTTTTCTATCTTTATATGTAATATAGTTTATTACAAGTGAAAATAAAAGTATTAAAAATCATGTTAATGCAGATTTAGGTTTAAAAGGAAAGTTATTTGAAAGAAAATATCCTTTAGAATAAGTTGATATAACCTGTGTTTTCCAAGAATTTTCCTCCAGGTATCTGACCATTTTCATCATATTAAATATTATATATCTATAATATAAAATGCATAAAGTATATAATTTCATTGTGTTATTACTATACTCTCATCTGAAGACATGTGTAGGTAAAGTCACAATGACACAGAATACATATAAGTAAAAAGATGAAGGAACTTGTTAAGGAACATCTAATTTGAGTATTGCCTAAATTTTAACAAGATATTTATTACCAAAAGTAATTTCAGTCAAAAATATTTTTAAATATAAATTGCACTTAACTAATTCCAGCACAAGTTTTAATTGAAATTGTTGTAAAAATAAAAATTATAAATTGCATATGACTAACGGGCACTTTTGAGTATGTCACTGATTTTATAATTACTTTCTTCATCTCCAGTTAGGTATATTAATCAATGAATTTCATCATTAATAAAAAATCATTATCTGTATAACTTATCTTTCTATATTATTTGCTAGCATTTTAACATAATAAAACTTAGATAATATAGCAAACTATCACTTCATCTTCACCCCCATAAGCCCCCCAAAACTCTTAAAGTTTATTAAATTTACTGAAACATAAGCAGTCTTTATGGTCTATTTGGATCAAAACCGAAATTCTCGTTCATTATTCTATGCACTCAATAATTGACTAGGATGATTGTTTTTACTTATTATTTTTTTTACTGAATCAAATACACTAACCAATGTGTCATTATCATAAAACCAACAACAAAGTGTTTAAAAGTTCAATATAGTGTCACTTGATTTTTATTACATTTTGATTGGTAAATGAAGCAAATCAAGAAGAAATAAATCTAAATTCAGTTCTAAATTGAGGTCCAGTCTTTGAAACTGACTTTCTATTAATCACAGGGGTGACCTTTTCATTAAGGGGCACTTGTTGGAGTCACGGACACAGTCACAGCATTCAGATGTGTGAACTGTACTCTATGGTATTCATGTACTGGGAAAGGCTTAGTGAAATTAGATTCTCTCCCTGTAGGGGGTAGACATTGACCGCTATTCAATGCCAACAATTGTCAGTTAAAGTATTTCATGAAGAATGACTTTTAAACTGCCTTTACTTCACCATCAGTGATGTCAAATGCAATTATTAAAGAAATATATTTAACTAGTAGTAATTAATTAAACCTCTCATAGCAGCACTTTATCCAAGCTAAATCATTTCTGAATATACACAAAGGAGTCATCAATATTCTATCGTCATGGCTTTTAAATCATTCATTTCAGTGATGACCATCTATAATAGTTAGAAAATAAAAACAAAACATTGGTCAGTGGGGAATTATTTAAACAATGAAGCAGTGTTTTATCTAATTGTATCTGTCTATACACCCTATATATGTTCATTGCCTTTTTGCGATGACAATGCCTTCTAGACAAAATTTTTAAATAAAAAAATGCCTTAAATAAGACCCTCAAATTATTATAAAAGGATAGGATGTGTTGACAATTTTTATGACATGCCTTTTTAATATGATCATCTTTGTGCAATTCTTAATGGATTGAAATTAGGAGTTATAACTGAATGTTTTTAGGGCATATGTTCTAGAGTTTATTTCTTACACAGAACATCATACATTTGAACAGCAAACACATTCTTTCACATTGGCTGACATTCCACCTGAAAAAGTCCACCGCAGTTAGCTTGTTAACACAATTCAAGATATACGAAGTAGTAGTAAAAAGATTCCCCATAGTCAAGTAAAAATCAGAGTAGGGGGCTCAAGGAACAGGACTGCACTTAGATCAAATCTGAGCTTTAAGTTCAAACATAGTTTAATGGTGAATCTAAAGTTGTAAATGCAAAGTAAACGCAATGTGAAGACGACTTTAAACCAAGCATGAAAGACCAAAAAGTTGAGGTTGAGATTTCCTCCATCTGGTTTTAATATCTTTTCTTATGCTATTAGACACTGACCTTTTGTTTTGTTGTATTTGTTTGAAAGATTCATTATCATTGTCATTGCTACTATAACCTAATACTGTTTTTAGAGTTCAGGATCATTTCTTTAGTAAGATAAACTGTAGAACGGATTCATTAAGCAAAATTTACAAGAAAATTCCTCACATTAATGTATGAACAGTGATGTAACGATACAGTTATATGTAAAGTTGAAATTCATTTTCAAGAGTAATGTGTGCTTCTTATATTTTTCTATTCATAGAAATGGGACAAAACTCTTGCTACCATCGTTTTTGACAGTAATAAAGGACATTTCACCCGGAAATAGTGGTTAATATTCCAGGACACAGGATTGAATTAGTCATATTATTAGCACCACATTTTAGTTCTGAGACCTTCTGAATGAGGAAGTCACTCTTGGAGTATTTAAGCTCCAGTGACAGTGCCAAGGCGCTGTGCAAAACGAAACCGGAGGAAATCCACAGGGTTATGAACACAGGCTTTTTGCTAGTTCACTTTAGCACAGTCTTCAGAGGATTCCCTGAGAGTAAACATCCTTAATTAATTCCCAAGTAAAAGAAGGAAAGATAAATTTTCCACTTACTGCATTTGTTGTCCTTTGTCTACACGCTGCAGTGAAAAGGTTGTTCCGTTCTTCTTACCAAACTCCAGGTTGCCCTCCGGATTAGGCATAAATGTGAGCGACAAGAAGCATGTTGACTTTGTAACTGTGCAAGGAGCAGCCCATCGTCCTGCTGCTAGAGAGCCGGTCAGCACGAAGTGCTAAACTTCAGCGTGAGAGCACAGCATCTATTACCCCTGAGGCTCTACCATTTCACCTACACCTGGGCGGATCTATCAAGCTTCATCTCTATTAGAGCTATTTGACTTTGTGGTTTAAGAGGGAGGAGGGGGAAAAAAAAAAAAAAAAAAAGGCTTGCCGTTGTCACACTTGTTTCCTATTAAAGAGCCTTACGGTGGATTGAGTAATTGTGTACGAAGGTAGTCTGGCTGGCAGATGTGTGCAGCCCCAGTGGAGCACTAGATTCAAGGCAGATGGGTTGTACCAGGGCGCAAACAACATTGAGAGAGAGAGAGGCGTGATTAAAACAGCAGGCCCCTGTTTTATAGTTCTGGAAGTCGGGTAGCATTAAAGCTCCTGGGAACCAGAGTTCCCCAAATGGCATTACTCTGTCGCAAGGAAAACAATAAATTCAATAAAAAAGAAGGATGCACAAGTCTCAAAAATTATAGATATTTATAATATTCACTTTAACTATTAATGAAGGATTAAATGAGGCACCCTTCCCCCAATTGCCTAACTGAATTTAATTAAAACTACTCAATCATGGGTCATAGTGGGTTATTGATACTGTTAACATGATGAATTTGAAACAGATCCCTCATTCTGCTCTATAAGCCAAGGTTATCTTTTTAATCTGAATTAAATTGCTTTAAGGAGATTTACACTGTCAGGCAGATTGACATTCTGAAACTGGCATTTTTTTAAAATATACTTGAAGCCAATTTTCAGGAAAAAAGTCCTCTTGTAGGTATTTCTGCATATTAAATAATATCTCAGGAACCTATGAAAGCCTTGGAACTTTCTATGTCACAGTTCTTTGATGATCAAAAATGTATAAGGGAATCAAAATGAATATAATTAACTTTCACAGCTCAAAACTGTTTCATCTATTATGTTATTGAGAGCCATTTTTCTCTGTTAAATAGTGCACAACTATTATTATTACTGATGGCAATGATGATGATAATTGAAGAATTGCTGCATGCCAGATACTATACAAATAATTTGACATGCATCATCTCTTTTGAGTCCTACAAGGACAACATGAGAGCAAATTAAGATGAATATCTTTTTTTTTTTCTTTTAACGGAAGAGGGAAAGAGTCAGAGAGGTTACTCTACCCAAACACACATTTACTGTGACTGGAAAACAGAATTCAGTTAGATATGACTCTAGAATCCTGATGCTTCACCATGTCATACGGTCTACATACAGAATGATTTGTATCATTTTATCCAAAAATAAATATAATTGATATGAAATTTTGAAATGAATTTATTTCAAATGTACTTACAATTTAGATTAAGCACTCTAACTTTTGTATGTCCAAATAGGTAACAGAAATATAGTTCCCACTTATAAGAGTTCCACTGAGGATGCTAAGGACCAATCAGATTAAGAACTGTTAAATAATGTTGGAGTATTTTATTATGATTAAAATAAATTGAGATAATATTTCTAGATATACTTAGTTGCTTTGCAGCAAATCATTAGAATATAAATATTTTCATTAGTGAGTCAAAACTAATTGTTTACTTGTAGTTTAACATCCTCTTCAAATTTTATTAATTTCATGTAAATAAATGCCTTATTTCAAATAGAAGCTAATTTTCCTCTGAAGTAAAATTGTACCATTCTGTATATGAAAAGAATGGGAAAACAATCCTTATTTCAGTTTTAGAAGTCGGGGAAATATTCTGAAAAAATGTTATATTTTCATTATTTTTTTTATTTAAAAGTAAGACTTACCTAATTTAAAATATTGCAAAAGATAAATGAAATAAAACTCTGGTCTTTGATAATAGCATAGTCTTATATGACAAATTACATTAACATGCATGTTTATATTTCTCCAATTTTGAATATTTATAATCATCATGCTAAATGAAAAAGATCATGCTTCAAAGTCTAAGAATAAATTCAAAGAAAGTATTGAAAAATGATGAAGGAAAAATAGAAGATATGGCAAAAATTGGGATTGGAGTACCAATAAAAACATAGAAATAAAAGATGGAGATAATAACATTGGGAACAAAAACCAGGCTATTTATTTGTAATCCAAGGGTCCATTGCAAGTTGAAGATAAATGAATGGCTCAGAAGTACTGAAGTGAAGATGTACATGTGAGTGTTTCTGTATCCTCTAGACACTAAAAGCATATATTGATATTCAAGTTACAGACAAAAATGCTACTAAGAGAATACAGAATTACCTACAGAAATATTGTATGGGAGAACAGGTAATCTTAATTTTCTTCCATTGTGTTTATGTAAATTCAGTTAAAGTTTATGTGACTATCTGAAATCTTTGTTATGAACTGCAGCCGAATGTTAGAATTTTCAGATTTCAAAATTTTTCATTGGAAAAACAAACAAAAGTTTGACATTTTCATGGTTTCACATAAAATGCCACAAATTCTTTTATTGTGACTTTTTTTCTATCTTAGCTGAAAATGGGACATATTGGAAGCATTTCAAGAAACAAATTTCTGGGGAATTTCCAGTCTAACTTCCATATTAAAGGTTGGAAAAGATTTGGAGACGCATACAGATTTTATTTTGATTTATTTCTAGGTTTGGTCATAAGCCATCATATTAGCCTATACTCAAGAGAGTCCTTTATACCAAATATTATTTAATTTATGAACTAATGATCCATTTCTTACTTTTTTTTCTGTTAGGAAGATAAAGATAACAATTTTCTCACCACCAAATGTTTAGCCTGCCACCTCACGGCTGATTTCCATCCCCTTTCAATGAATTTTATCACCATACCATCTACACACAGTCTCCTTTTAGTTTTACTGATGGTGACTATGGCCATGGTAGCTGTAAAGTTGTTATTCAAAATATTGTTTCAATAAATTCCAAATGTGATCTGTCATTTCCAATTCAATCTCAAAATAGTTTGCTAAAATTATGTACAATTATTTCTGCTTGATGCTTATGTCTAAATATTTAAGAAATGTCACTGAAGTAAAAAATTGTGGTATTTAAACTATCTAGTTCAAGATTTTATTCTTTCTTAAACATGTGTCTCACTTGGGTCAATACTTTAAAGCCCCAGTAGAAAATAATTTTTGTTCCAAACTACTTATTTCTGATTTGAAATTGAAAAAAGAATTTCACATTGATTCGTGGTATCATCTCTGAAAAAAAAACAACAAAAAACTGCTTTAACTCTTATATGTAAATATAATTAATTAATATTGTTAAAAACATTCCATAATTCTCCCTTTTTTCTAACTCATGTGTACCTTGTTAACCTAAGAATATAAAATACCGGGAGCTCATTAAAATACAGGATTTAGTGTTTTCTGTAGAAGAAGTGTTCCCTCTTCCCACCTATGATTTAGGTGTGTACAATCATTTCTAAGTGAAAGATGGGACAGAAAATTATATTTTTGTTGATTCACCAGCTCTATAAAATAGAACTACAAGTATTTTTTTATTGTTTCTGAGTCACCAGTTCTATAATATATCATGCATATGATAGATTCAAAATAAAAATATGTCCTAAACTATCAGTGTTCTATTAACTAGATGATTATTTAATAGCATAGGATAAACTATCACTAGGGGACAAAATTTCATAGAATTAGATCAGAGGAAATATTCTGTGAGAAAATGTTTAAAAAGTCCATATCCTGGTGTGCTCTGGTGACTCAGGTTTTAAGTTTGTGGCTGCCACAGTGTAGTCCACATACAGTCCAAGAACCCAGGTTCATGATACAGGACTGGGAGAAGAAAATGAACAACTAAAGAACTAAATACAAATGCTTCTTCCTCCTCTCTTTCTGTTTGCCTGCCTGTCTACTTGCCTTCATTCTGGTCAGATTCTTTCTTCCCCTTAAAAAAAAAAAACATTCCAGAGGTTTGTCAATTGGGTGTGATAATGAAGAAATCAACACATACTTAGAGACAATTTCTTTTATGAGACAGGCATTATTTAACAGACTTCTATGACACAGCATTATTTCTAACACTGGACATCTCCATCAATTATATCTTAAATATTCTCTTTAAATATGCTTCCAGCCAAGGTTAAGAACATTCTCACCAAAAATTTTACTGTAGTATATGTGCTAGTGATCTATAGAGGGATAAAAGTTAATACTTGGAATATTTTCTTAATTTATTTTTAAGATTTTGAATAAATTTAGGTTAGATTGTGATAACTGGAAAGCTGGTATAGTACATCTTAAAAAGACAATGTTCATTACAGAAGACTTTTATTGGGGAATATAAATAGTTTGGGTTGTCAAAAATGGTACACAAGCCATTAAAAAAACTTTTAGGTCAGTTGATCGCCTTGATATCATTAGTCCCATGAAGACACCAAGCCAAGAAAAGTTATTTTTAGAAAAAATATATCTAGGTGAGGTTAAAGTTAGGATTAGGCAAAGGAGGACAGAGGTAGGGGATAAAGCAGAAGAGAGAAATTTAAATTAAAAGGAATATATCAAAAATTAGTTTTGCCAATTCTACAATTTGATTAGTCCAATATTGGAAAACGGGCAAGTTAATGGGTGAATATCATAAATCATGTAATCCCAAATGCTAAAAATCTTAACAAAAGAAATTAATTTTACTGTTCTACAAAATTTTTCAGCTAATTTTTAATTTAGCTCCATACATAGTGGATATTTTTAAAAAGTTGATTGTTGACTTTACAAAGGAGCAAATCAAAAACTAATGTGTGACTCCAAGACATTTCACAAACATTTGGTATATTTGGAATGAAATATGCACACACAATAAATTAAATGATAGTTCATAATCAGAAAGAATGATACAGATAATAAATTCAACAAAAGGTCAGAAAAATGAGAGATCAGTGTAGGTGCATGAATTCAGAGAATTGTATGGTTCAAAAGTGATGACAAAAACAGTCTCTGTCAAACAGGGGGTTTGGATTGGGGAATCATGAATAAAGTTTGGAAAGGACAGATCGTGTAAAACAAAGAAACATTGTTTGAAGTTTTTTGGTAAGTGCCTGGCATGACAAATATTTTGTGGAAAGATTAATTGGATGGGATTAGCCAAAAGGAAAGACAGACTTTGAGCTTGCTGCAATAATTCAAACACTGTCCTACATTTCTCATTTGCTCATCTCTTTTCTCTCTGTGTAGGATGAGCTCTACAAATTGATATACTCTAGTGTTTCTTACATTCCATTCCCATGTCTCCATGTGTTTGTGTTCAGTACAAACGGTATGATTTAAAAAAATCTTTGATTTAATTTCTTATTCCTTCACTTAACAGCAATTTAACTTTCCCAAGCTTGACAAAAATTTCATTACAGTCCCTATTTATAAAGCTTAAGTGTGATGAGAACATTAAACTGGGACTTTATATAATGCAATGAATATAAGCTTGTGATTTTGTAATCTCTCTCTTTCCCTGTATCTCCAATTTCTAACATCATGGCTAACTCCTAGTACAGATACAATAAATGTATTTTAAAAATTAGGTTTCTTAATATTCTCAAAGCGTTTATCAGAAACACAGCTTACTGTATTTAATTGCAATATGATTAAAGACTTTTTAAGTCATAGTGCTACAAAAAAGCAAAAAACAAAATAAAACAAAAACCCAGAAACAACAACAACAAAAAAATACCTTGCATTCAAATGGAATTTCATAGCTAGGAGCAGCAAAATTTAATAACTTATTAAAGATGGAGGAGGTGATTGAGTAATAGAATACCAAACTATACTAAACAAGAATAATATTATTATTTAATGTTTCTTTGCTCAAATAAGAGAAATCCAGCACTCAAAGTAACATTGCAAGTTTTGTATGGCATCAATTTTCAAACCATTAGAGGTCCAGAATCTTTCTTTCTTCTCTACCATTATTGACTAATAGACATCGTTTTCAAAATCACAATCATTTCTTGATTTCTGGTTATTATTTTTATGAGGAACAGACGGAAAGAAGTAGGAGTAAAAAGAGGCCTGTGTGAATTGTTCAGCCCTTTTTCAGGGCCAAATCAAAAGTGTCCCCGCAGCAACCTATGCTTATACAATATTGCCTTCAAAGTTGTAAGGACTGTAGATATGGTAATATAACTACCTGGAATATAATTTGGGCATCAGTTACTTAGCAAGACTGGTGAATACTCTGAAAAGGAAGCTAAGTCTCTTCTTTAACCAGTTGATTTGAAAATGGCATTTTGGAGAAGTAGAAATATTTAAGGAAGGAAGTACTTTAACTTGGATTTTATAAAATACTGACATTAAAAATGAATGGATAAATGAATGATGAATTAGAATTCAGATGTTATATCTATGAGGTGACTGATAAGTAATAAAGCAAATTGGGAGCACTGAATTATTGAACTTAGATAAGTCAGGCCAATGAACTTCCAACTCAAATTTAGACCTGAAAACATTTTAACAGTACTATATAGATTAATATAAACATTTTAATAATGTGTTTTAATATATACATGCATATACACACATATACAATTTTGTGTATCTGTCATTAAACAAAATATTTAGATCATTTTTTAAATTTTAGGATTCTGTAAAAAGTCATATGTATGACATTCATTTAATATATCATCAGTTCCATGAAAAGTTCATTTCAGAAAGTTTTATTATACACCGTACTTTTTGTTTTAAAAAAAGCATTATTAGCCAAGATGTTTTAAGATGTTTCACATTAAGTATTTTTGTAACATAGGAGAGAACTGAATGTTTATTAGATGGTTTGCAAACATCTTTCTTCAATTATAAGGGTCATATTTTCACTCATAATTGTGTTCTTTGAGTTCAGAAGTTTTAAATTTTGATGCAATCCAACTTATCTGCTTTTCTCTTGTCTGCCCTGTCAGTGTTATATCCAAGAAATCATTACCAAATCAAATGTCATGAAGCTTTCCCCCTATGTTTTCTTTCAGGAGTTTTTTTATTTAGCTCCATTTAGGTTTTTTGTCCACTGGGGTTGATTTTTATACAGGGTGTTCAGTAAGGGTGCAATTCCATGCCTTTACTTGTGAATATTCCATTTTTCAATAATATTTATTGAAAAGACTATACTTTCCCCCCACTGATTTATCTTGGCATCCATACTGAACACCATTTGATTATATATTGAAATGCTTATTTCTAGACTATTCATCTATATATCTATATTTATGTCGGTATCAACTGTTTTGCTTACTTTAGCTTTGTTGGTTTTGAACACAAGATGTGTGAGACCTCCAATTAGGTTCTTTTTTCATATTTGTTTTGGTGATTTGAAGCCCTCTGAGAATCCTTATGTATTTTGGATTGATTTTTCCATTTCTGCAAAAAATTATAATTTTAATAATCAGATCTACAAAGATTAGATTGTTTGGATATTAATTAACATATCTGTGATATTAAACTTTCCAATTCATAAACTTGGGATATCTTTTGATTTACTGGTATCTAATTTCTTTATATAACATTTATTTTAGATTTCAAAGTTTATATCTTCTTGCTTAAGTTTGTTCTTAAGCATGTTGTACTTTTTGATGCTTAAGTTAAATTGAAAATATGCATTATTTTAAAAAGTAATCATTAGTAGTTGTTAAAGGCACTGATATTCTCTTTTCTTCCAAGTTCCATGCTTTCTTTTTCACTAGAAGCAATACTTAACCATTACTTTGTTATTTGTAGATTTAAAATGGAATAATATTTATTTACACTAACAATATACCTTGCATTTTGAACTTGTTAAAATCCAACATTACATTTTTCAGAGTTATACATACTAAAAAGAAGTGAGCCTATTATTTAATTGCTCTTATAAAGTTTAGTATGTAACTCATAATGTATATGTTTAGTTTACTATTTGTATTTATTTCAGTTTTCCAATGTTTCACTCTTATAAACTCCCCAAGGGCTAACCTGTGCTCACACTGTTCTTAATATTTGTAACAGGCTGGTTAGGGTCCTTCACAATGCATGTTCAACAAGAATTTTAGAATGTGAACTTATTTTAAAAGAGGATCTTTGCAGATGTAATTAATCTGAGGATCTTGAAATGACATTATCCTGGATTTAGGGTATCCCTTTAAGAAAAAGAAAGGATAAGAGAGATATGAAAGAATACTGCATGAAAATAGAAGAAAATGTTGGTGCTAAGTCTATATGCCAAAGAACACCAAAGATTGTGGATAATCATCAGAAACTCGAAAAGGTATGGGATAGAGCTTCTAGAAGGAACAAATTTTGCCAGCACCTTAATTTTGGACTCATGGCTTTCAGAATTATGAGAAAATATATTTTCTTTTTTTTTTTTTTACTATGAAACGTTTCATGAATTTGTGTGTCATCCTAATGCCGGGGCCATGCTAACATCTGTATTGTTCCTATTTTACTATATGTGCTGCCAAAATGAACAACATTCTTGTCACCATATTTGTTATAATATGTTAAAGTACCCCTGGGAAGTAATACAGTACATTACAAGTACCAACTCATATAGTCCTCTTAATTCTATGAATTTGTTACTACTCTTATTCATATAAATGAGGAAACTGAGGCTAAAAGATATTGAATAATGTACCAAAATAAACAGTTTAAAAATGTGATAACAACAGATGGTAACACTTCATGGCATTCAAAACATGTTACAGTTCTTCCTAATCTGGGCTAATTTTAGTAATTATACACATTCAAATGCATATACCTAGCTTGACTTGCTAGCATAGACTATCAAGAATAGTTGCTAAATCTTTACTTTCTACCTTGTGCATGCTAGAAAAAAGATTGCCAACTATTTTAAGATTAATTCCACAAGTTTATATTAAAGAAACTGTTTTTCTATTACCAAGATTAAAACTTGTTACATGATTTACTGGAAGTTTACTGTGCCATGTTTTGATTATATATATTTAGACACTGGATTTTAAAGAGGACTGAAGGAATCTGAAAAACTAAAGCAAATGCTAAAATTCCTTTAGGCAGGAAGTATCAGAGGAGCGAAAGCTGGTTTTCATTGTTCACATAATCATTCTACAATACTTTAACATTTCACAGTGGCATGTTACATGTGTTGTTTTATATATGTGATGGAAAAGTACAAAAGTACAAGGAAGTACAACTTATTTAGTAAACCCAGATTTTCGTAGAGCAATAATCAAGAACAAAATCTTTATTATAGATAGTATGGCCTTCAGACCAATCATAAATTAGTAAATTCTTTCTAGAAGATTTATAGAAAACTTAACTAAGTTTCCTCACATCTTTATTTTAGCAACAGCATGATTATATAAAAATCAGTTGTTTGTTAATACGTTAAACTACTATACTAATAAATATGTGTTATTTTCTCCTGTTTTTGTCTTTTTTATTTTCTTTAGAAGTTTTCTACTTCTTATAAACTTCAGTGCTTTAAAACATAGATTGCTAATGCTACATATTTTAGCCTCAATGACCACATGAACTTAATCTCTACTGTATAGTTAAGAAATTAACTTCATTTTCCCAAACATGTTGTTCTCTAAATTCAGAAATCACTATGCATACTTTTATTTATCCTTCATTAATTTTAATCATCTTAAAAACCATTATGCTGCCAAGGGACAGTGTTTAACAAGCATTAATGTAAATAGAGAAATTTCATAAGTTTTCATTGTTCCTCCACCTCTCTCAGTTCTTATTTATAATATATGAAAAATGGAGGTAGAAATTAGGAGTTCTACTTTACTTTGAGAGTAATTGAAAACCATTATAGTGTCTCACATTAGGAGTCCTGAAACAACATATATTTAACAAGCCATCCCTCTGAGAGCATCATAAGAGTTTAGAGGTAATATTATCATCATTTACGATATTTTTTTCAGTAGTTTGCTAGAGGTAGTAAAGATGTGAGTTGTGGCTTTAACCATAAAAACAGAGTAAAGGAAAATTTCAAGGAATAGTATGATGAACTGGTAATTATTCAAACACAAGTGGATGAATAATACAGATGCAAAGTAAACTTGAAAATAGAAACTATTTGCTAACGAAACCAAGGTGACCAACTATCTGTCTAATCATAATGTTTATGAATACCACACTGTAGACTGGACTACAAAAACAAAAGTATAACTCTTCATGTACAAAAGAATTTTGACTTCTAAACAGCATCACCCATTTTCAACATGATTTTAGTGAAGCAGAAATCAAAATGCCTCTCCTGCACACTTTTGCTGCTCTGTTGCTTTGGGCCAACAATAATCAGTAGACTGAGTGACTATCCACACCAGAGAAAGAGTACTGATGAATTAGTATCAGCCTGCAGAGACTAAGCGATGTTTTGAAGGGGTCACCTTTGGTTCCTGGACTGCTTAAGTGTTTTTTCAATGACCTGGAAAATGGAATAGAGAATAGGCTCATCAAATTTGTGGATGAGTTCAATCTTCTGATGAAAATAAAGACATAGCCACTTAAGGAAGACAGATTCAGTATTAAAAATGAACTTGACAAATTGGAAAAGAAGTGAAAAATGAACTGAACAAAGTTCAAATGTGTCAAATTCAAACTAGAACAACATAAGACAAAGACTTTACCTCCACTGATGCACAATAGTTCTATAATATTTGTAGGAAAGGTGATTTAGAATAGTATTGGAAATTCTCTGAGTGCCATGCCAAAAAGAGTGGTGATTAATAACTGCATGCTCACAGGAAACAGAAGAATTAAACTAAACCACATTCTAGTACTTTCTCCTATTTTTAATCTAGTGACACAAAATAATCACAGGAATTTTCTATTTTGCATTGCAACAATAGATATTTACTAGATGGAATCTTCTGTTTTGTTTTAATGATGCATAACAAATGAAAATAGTAATAAGTACACTTCAAATAATTAGAGTCAAGCAATTTAGAGGACAAATAACAACTATGCTCAAAAAAACTGTGTAATTTTTAATCTGAAAAATAATCTAATCATATCCTGTTCAATAATAACTCATTTAACATTCCTTCGAGAAATAATAACTAAGTATGAACTCTGCATGGTTATATGTGAATTATTTGGTATACATCAGTGATTTAAAGAGGTAGAATTACCGACTTCATGGGTCCCTTATCTTATATAAAAGACACAAATATCTACAAAGGGTCAGTTACTGACTATCCAAGCCTTTGTCAACTATTTGGCCTCAGTTGCAATGACTCAGCTCAACTGTTATAGTAGAAAAGCAGCCAGAGACAACACGTAAACAAACAGGTGTGGCTGTGTTCCATGAAGGTTTATTTACAAAAACAGGCAGTAGACCAAATTTGATCCCTGGCCATAGTTTGCTAACCTCTCCATAGGGGATAAGATAGTAACTGAACAAGTAGAGACGTTGTAAAAATACAATTAGACAGGATATCATGTGAGAAGTGAGCAAGGGTATTACCTTAGAATGTGTGGCTTGGGAATGCTTCATTGAAAAAGTGACATTTCAGATGAGATCTGAAGAATGATTCATGTTTGGTTAGTCCAAACCCAGGGAGCAGTAGCACAAGGGCTCTGGGGCAGTAACGTGTTTGTGCAGGTGATGCTTTGAAAAGGGCCAGGCGGCAACAGGTATCAGAGGGCCTACTGTGTACTAGACTTGTTCTAAGTGAGGGAAAAGAGAGAGTAAAAAGAAAAGTCACTGCCCTCCAGGGTAATATGAACCTCCCAGGTTTATTTTATTTATTTATTTTTAAGCTATAAACACATAAGTAAATTAAAGAATTTCAGATAGCAAGATGTGCTATGAAGAAAATAGTGAACTGCTATGACAATAAAATTTGGAGATCAGGATATTAATGAAAGGAGTCAATATGTGGTAAGCAAGCAGTCAGGTCATGAATGGACAGACTTGGGAAGGAACCATTGACAAAGAGCAAGTCAGTGTGTGGAGGCATGAGAAGTCAACAAGGGAGGCAGCGTGATAAGACAGAGAGACTTGGAGGCTATGTTAAGTGAGCTGTATGAGTCTAAATTTAAGAAGAATCCCTCACCTGGTTTTTAAGCAAAAGAGGTATATGATTAATTTTATAGTCAAGCCTCACTATTTATGGACTATTCATTATTTGTTGATTCCATTTTTTGCAAATTTTTCTACTTACTAAAATCTACTCATAACTCCAAAGTAAATAATGGCCATTTGCAGACATGCACAAAGCCTCAAGAATTATGGGTACCCAGCTGAGGCTGAATATCGCTGTCTTATTTCAGCTCTCATACTGTTAATAAGTATCCTTGTTGTGGTCTATTAGTGCACATGCTACACATTTTTGCTACTAGCGTGTTTTTTAAATGGGCCCATACATATTGCTGAAGAGCAGTCTATTGTCCCTAAACTTAAAAAGGCTATGCTGTGCCTTATGAAAAAAACTGTGTTAGATAGCTCTCTTCAGGCATGCGGCATTGTGCTGTGAGTTAATATTAATTCATCAATGGCATATATATGGTGTCTATAATAGAAATACACCTAAAATAAAATTATGTATTGATTAGTTGATAACAATTTTAGGTCCAGAGATTCATAGGAACTTAACTATTATTTCCCCTGGCAGTAATTGTTCAGTATTTATTAATTCAGTATTTGCAATGACTTTACTAAAGACAACTACCATGAATAACAAGAATTGACTGTATATCTCAGAAAACCTACATTACATTACACGATGAGAGAGCTGAGTTTATTATAAGGAAGATTTTCCTGTAGTTGTATAAGATACTGAAAGAGCTTCTTTAGGAAAAAAGAATTCCTTTTCAAACATTAGACACTTAATGTGTGCACACACACACACACACACACACACACACACTTATCTTTAACAATTTCAATTGGTAATTGAGAAAATTTAGTCTTCAGATTATATACAACATTTGGTTTATTTTATCTGTCATTAAATAAAATGTAATGCGAAGTTTCACTTGGCTTTTTCTACCCTGGCCTTGAAATCAACAAATACAATTATGTGCATGTGTGAGACTAATGCCAAATGCTTAGCACCTCGCGTGACAGATAATCCTTGCTCCTGTAAGTATTAGCTGTCGCTGCTGCTGCTGTTGCTGCCTCTCTTCTGAGTGCCCGATGTAGAGATGTCCTGTTTCAACTCTGGGATGATAATTCCAAGGAAAGAAGGTGGCGATACTTAGCAGATTAAACATGGTATGTTGCCTAAAGGGAGGTGAGACACAGGACAGTCTATGTTCGTGCTTGTTGTTCCAGTCAGTGTCTCCCCATGGACAGCCGTTGCTGCCATGTGCCATCAGCAGCTCATGCTACCTAAAGATGTTTATAAATAAAAATACAGAATGTAGATTTAGTTGTGAAGTAGTTGCTACTTAGCTTTGGAAGTGGAGTTAGATAAAGAGCCAAGGGGCTGTAGAGTGAGTGTCCCAGCTCAGTGTGTTCTAAGAAAGAAATAAGTAGGTGACAGCTGACATAAGGATCAAAGAGATTTTGGAGTAAAAAGTCAGAGGGAGCTAGAAGTTAGTAGGTCTGTTAGAATAGGGTTTTGACAGTGATGGAGCAGGAGGCCTGTGTTTATGATGGTGGCATGAGGAAAAGGATGCAAGGGGATGTTTGCTTTAGGCCCGGATTAGAGAAAATTATCAAATAACAAAATGGAAAAAAATATCTTCTGGAAGTGTAGAAAAATGTAGAGTCACAGGGAGACAATGGAAACAGAAGGTAAATATAAGTATGAGATGCTGGATTCATTCTGAACTTTATTCCTTCCATTTCCTACTGTTGCCTCCTTTCTCTTCATGCCTTCCTTTATTTCACAATATTGAACTCACAATATTGTCCATCCTCTTTTCTTTTCCCCTTGTTTTCTTCTTTTTTTAGATGTCTGTTTCAGATATAATGCTAATTTAATGTTCTTTTTTCTTTCCATTCTAATTTACTTGGTGTTTGCTTTCTTTAAAAAGAAGATTATTTTAAACACTATTTTTTACTTTATCAGCTGCTGTTCATCGCCCCTGCTGTATCAAGTCACTCTCTCGTAATCTGTAGCCACCCACAGTTTATCTTTCAATCCCTTTTTAGAGTCAGATTTTTCTAGTTTCAAGGGTTTTCCACTGACAGTTCTCTTCTTTTAATATCTTCCCCTAGTCTTCATTAATTATGGTCATATTCATTTCTTGGCTTAAATGTCACTTTGTCAGGAAAACCTTCCCTGACTAAGCCAGTTAACAAATATTTATTGACGACTGACTGTGTAGCAGGTATTGTCATAGGCATAGGACTATAGCAGTACGTGAAACAAAAACACCTACCCCTGAGGAATTTTCAGTTAGGTGGAAAAAGAGACAATACAGTAAGAAAAAAATTATGTTATGTTAGATACTCAAAGTCAAAGGAAAATTAAGGAAAGGAAGGCAAATCAGGAGGAATGGTAAGTTTGACTTTTGGAGTTTGCAAAGTTTAAAAATACTGTTAAGAGAAGGGCCCTCCCTCTGAAAATCAGTTTTTGTTAAAGTCCTAAAGAGTGTGACAAGGTGAAGGAATGAACCATGTGGATATCTAGAGGAGGAAATCATGCTGAGTGAATGCTAAATCTGAAGATCCTGAGGAGGAAATCCTGGGCAAGGAAATTCAGTAGCTGGAGCCTACTGAGCAAGAGCAAATGCAGATGACATCAGAGAGGTAACTGGGCAGATTGTGGGAGAACACTGGCACTTACCATGATGCTCTGAAATTAATAGTCGACTTCAATGACAACTGGATTAGGACTACACTGACAGGGAGCAAGAGTGGCATTTAAAGAGCATCCATTACCACCATTCCATTTTTCTGCCATACTTTTCTTTAAGATCATTCTCTTCTGTCTCTTTCAAAAGCACTTACTGAAATCTAGCATTATGTATTCAATTTTATTTCATCTATTTAACATCATATCTCTTCTTTTTTAGAATATGAATCTCCATAAGGGCCAGGAAAATGTGTCATTTATTACTGGGGACATTATTTAGAATGATACTCCATTAAAAAAAAAAAAATCCTGCTTTTTTTTTTTTTTTTTTTAGAATTATGAATCGGTTTCTAAAAAACAATTGTGATTTGTGTTTATAGCAGCATGCAGATCTCCTGGGATTTGAGTTTTTGCTGTATATCTTAGAGTCAGTGAAAGTAGAAGAGAATCACATTTCCAGGAGGTTACCTAATATTATAAAAGGCTCTTGCTAAATCTCAAGTGATCTGCAGTAACATTTTATTGCCTGTTGCTATAGCTTTCCACATGTAAGTGTATACAAGCTGTTTGGAAACCTTCAAAAGTGAACTTCCATTGACAATACATCGCTGATACATCTGCCCCATTAAAAAAAAGTAATGTATTTTGTCAATGAGCCTCAATATCCTATAATACTCTTTCTTCACTTTGAAAATGAAAAATAATACTGGAAATTGTGCGAACTCAATCTCAGTCTTTAAAAAGTTATTTAAAATACAAAGCTTTTCAATAATATGTTTTAATATCTAAAATAGGCAAATAACAGCTAAGTGGTATTAAATAAAATTATGGGGAGATATCAGTATTATCAGGAAATATACTCTTACAATTGGAAATTTATGAAAATTAAATAATTTCATCTATAATATCATGTGTTTTTCTGCATTTGATACATGGGATTATAAGGATATAATCAATACGAATGTTGCAAATACTAGTACATTAAAAATTTCTTATTCAGAGTCTCAAAAAGACCAGCACTAATAGTAGCTGACCTCACTTAGCTTGTGTGATATTCTGTCTTGTGAGTAATACAATAACAGATTTATTTTACTCTTCCTTTCACTTAGAACATGTTAGTTACTAGTAAGAAACAAATACCAAGGGAATAATAGGCAGTGTTGAAGGATGGTTTATGCATTTTTCTCTCTTTTTTTCTGTTTCTTGCTCAAGAATGTATTAGAAATCATAAGTGATACAGATAATATAAATTATTCTGTAGAAAAAACTCTTTTTCCTAATAGCACACTTAGTCTCTATTATACAGCAGTTAATCAATTCTGGCAACTGAATTGTCAATTGTACTAACAATCTAACTCAAATTTTTTAATTATATTATGATACATCCAGAGAGCTAATTGTTTCAAATTAAATTGCTAGTTTCTGGGAACATACTCCAAAGATTTCTTTAAAGTTTTTGAGGTAGTCATTTCAAAAGAAGTGTTTTTCCCTATCAGAACTCAGAGCAAGTGTGAAGTAGGAATTCACCTAGAAACATGTTATCCAAGGAAATTCCTTGAGACAGTTGTAGCCTTAAAGAACCTCTCTCTATTGTCTATAGGTTCTCCTCCAATTAAATATTGCCTCAGTGCTATCATATGTATATATGGTATCCATGATCTGGTATCATAATTCTATCTATTTCTTCCCTAAGTCTTACCACTTAGAAAGAAAATCTATTTTATGAAAAATACTTGTTCTACCCTTGGGAGCCCCACAGAAAGAAGTAAGAGGTTGAGATGGACTGCAACATATTGTTTATGTCATTATCCAACAAGCAAGATTTTGTATGTCTACATATGGTACAAGTTTTGTTTTAATTCAACCCTTGGGACATCAATTCAACAATGTTGCCAAAATATACTCCTCAAAGTTCAGTGATAAAAGGGTCTGAAGACAGAACACTACCAATATTACCAATGTATACCTGGCTTAATTTTTCTCCAAATTCTATACATGTCAATTTAATAAATGTATATAGTATTTGAGAAACTTTATGATTAGGCCTGAACTCTGATATAGTAAGCAAATGTTTATTTATTTTACAGTGACAAAATTAAATTACATCTTTACTTTATTGAAGGATTTTGTATTTATTTACAGTGCCTCCAAATATACATGACATCTTTTCTTCAGTTAGGTGCTTGACATTTTTCAAATACAGGTACACAATACTTTAAGTGAACACTTCTTATACACAGTGAAATATGAAATGTCCAAACATATTGTAATCTCCCATCAGAACTATTGCTTTCTCTGGATCTGTTTCAGGTTCTTTTTTTTTTTTTTCTAAGCCTAGAGAGGTGTCCGCTGATTTTACAAGCCAAACCTGACACATGTTTTTTGTTTTGTGTGTGTGAGTGTGTGTGTGTGCGTGCGTGTGTATGTGTGTGTATGAGAGAGAGAGAGAGAGAGAGAGAGAGAGAGAGAGAGAGAGAGAGAGAGAGAGAGAGAGAGGGAGAGAGAGAGAGGGAGAGAGAGAGTTTATCCAAAACTCTAGAATAGAGTAGTGAAAGTTGTTCATATTTAGGTAAAAGAAATGCTCAGGAGAAGAGAAAGTGTTTTTAGTAAATCTATTTTGCAACTGACCTATTTTATTTCGCTCTTTTCTAGATCAGGGTTAATTATTACTCTAAGTAAATCACATATTTGTTCATCTTTACATTTAGAATGATTTTAAACAAAGATGTTAAGTATGTCAATATAAGTCCCAATCAAAGGCAAACAATGTTATGTCTGTGTTTTTGCTTCTTTCAATGGTCATATAATCAAAAGGAAGTGACAGGAAAACAACTAGCACATCCAAATAAAATCTTCAACCAAATTTCTAAAACGATAGTTAAGTAACAAAATATATTAGAATTCAGTGTTTTAAAACATGTTTCTAATTAACTAAAGAATATAGTTTGTCTTAAAAGTAAACAGTAATTTAGCACTTTAAGTCTGCGTTGGTTATATTATTGATTATAGATCGTGTCCAGTGCAATATAATAGTAATTTTTAAGGAAATATTCAGGCAATAATATAAAATAAAAAAGAAACAACATGATTTTATGGTTTCTTTCCTAGATAAACAAGTGCACTAAAACTCAGTAGAATTATTGCTCACTATCCTGGGGTCAGCAGTATAGTTCTAGCTTCAAGTTTCTCATGTGACTGCAGTTAGATGACAACTTTCATCATAGTTATCTAAATTTAAAGTGGACTGTATTTCCAAGACTGTTCAAGGATATGAGTGGCAGTTTATGCTGGCTATTGACTAGGACCTGAACGGAATAACTGACTATAGTACCAAATGTGGTCTCTCCATAGATTTCTTATATGTCTAACTTCCAGTATGGAACATCACAAGGGCAGCATTGCAAGAGGTCCAGGCAAAAGCTGCAAGGATTATAAATTAACCCCAGAAATTCCCAAACACTGTTTCTGTTGCATGTTCTGAGTGACAAATTAAATATTCAGACTAGTTTAGATTCAAGGGGGCAGGGGGAAGGAGAGGTGGTGGGTGGATTATATTTCTTAGTAACAGTTGCATCGTATACATAAAAGAAGTGAAGTGATGACTACCATGTTTGGAGAGTTTTTATAACAGTTGATGAGGAACTGCAGCTCCCATAAAAAACTAATCTGCCACTTGAGTTTTTAAGTAAGGTTGTATTTAACACCACCACATCACTTATTAAAATGTTGTCAATGTATTTTTCCCTGCATTATAAGGACAGGGTTGAGTGATTGTGAGAAGGAACATATTTAGTATTTAAGATGTTTACTATCAAAGATTGCTGACCCCATCCTCCACAGCAATTTCTTGGAATAAAGAACTACTAGTTGAGGTGGTATCTTAAAACTTGAAAAAAAACAAAAAAGGTCAGAAACAAAAGGTGAAAGATAGGTATAGCAGTAATTGCCACTGGGTGTGGAAGATGAGGGTATGAGTGAGTTAGGTGAAAGAGAGGCAATTTTAGGTAACCTGTTGGACACAGGATCTCAGGACACTGAAATTTCCCACTGTTTTTGTGCTAAGGTTGATATTACTAAAAACAAAGCTTTGAAATATTTTTAGAGGCTTTAGCAAAGCATTTTGAGTTTTAAAATCAATCGATATGAGCTTTTCTTACACGTCTGTTTATTTATAAATTTGGAGATACCGAATGGTGTTAAGAGACATCAGGACATCTTTAAAGAAAAGCTACTCATTATACATTCAAAGGTAATACTGTTTAGTAGAATACTGTCATTTCTCTGAGTGAAATCTAAACACTCTTGATATCTTTTGCTTTGACCTCTCAAAGTCAGTTACTATTGCAAATGCCACAATCTTTCCCTTGGTATCCACCACGTTTTCAAAACTTTTGGATCAGCCCCAAATTGCAGAATTTGTTTGTTTGTTTTTTTCCCCCTTTATTGTTGATCATTTTTAGAGAAAATCTTTGTGAAGATTTGCCAAAGAACTCTAGAGGTTTGGGGGGTGGGGGGGTTGGGGAGGAGTTTAGTAAGAGCTTTTCTAAAAGTTTTTCAGTGGCGTTTCTAGATAGTCGTATCTCGATTACATATCGTACAGGCAAATAAACATAACAGACTAAAGAATGTAATACCATCTAGAGTTGAAACAGTGGACTTCACAAGGAGGAAAGTCATTTGAATGTTGGTACTGTATTACAACACTGCATGGGTATTCAGGAACGTTGTTGATAAAGCACAAAACCTTCTTTGTGAGATTTTGTTTGCTATATTCTCCTTTGCAACTCAATTAGAATTGTATATAATTCACAAAAATGTTCAAATCAAAAAGTGTTGATGATGAAACCCTAGGCAGCTGGTCTTTTGAAGGTCTAGCAAATGACTACTAGAAAGGGTTTGAACTTAACCCCCAGCAGTGAAGTAAGCCTCTTCTACAGACTCTGGAATCAGATGCTTTTTTCTATTCTATGATAAATGCTGAGAAAGGCATGAACTCTAAATCAAAACTTTTATTTTTCACACAGAACAATTGCTCAGTGGTATAGCCTTCATCAATAATCTTTTTTTTTTTTTTTTTTTCATAAATGATTCAGGAATATGGCATTCACCTCACTGTGGTCTCCAGCTGCTTTCAAGTTGTTTTGAAATGGCCTGAACCTTTAACAAAATTCAGGACTTGTTCCTTTAATAATCATCCTTCTCCACCAGCCCCTTCATTTTCTGTTTCTGATTGTTTTGTTCACTGCTTCCTAGATCAACACACTACAGCACAGAATGTCAAAATCACTCTGACGTGACATGATTTTTCCAGGTTTACTCAAAACTTTCTTAAAATAAAATAGCATGGGTTTTATTTTTTTTTCTTTTGTTGACTCACAGCACACATTACTAGTAAAATGTTTTATGACTTTTGCTTATTTTTTAACTGTTGTTATAGTACACAGGTGGTGAGTGAAGTGCACAGCATATGCAGAAAGTCTTTGGTGTACTCTATCTTGTCAAACATTGTTAGTTTCATTTTCTCTTCTCTTTTAAGTGACCTCACACTTGCTTTCCTTACTTCTCCACATTTTTATTCAAAAGGGCTGAGTATAAGATTTTAATGAAGCAAGTTCAGGATATCTGTACAAGGAGAAAGAATAATGACACAGGTATGAACCTAGGATAACCTTCCTGGTGCTAGCAACAGTTGATAATTACATCTTCTGTGTCAGCCCTCAAAATATTTCTTAAAACATCTACCTGTGATTTGGCTAAATTTCAGGTATGTTTGGAATGAAACATGAGATTTTACCTATATAAAATTTTGTAAAACAATTTGTTTGGATATATGCATATAGATGCATCCATTTAAAAAGCATATTGCTCAAATATACTTATGTTCTAAAAAATTTTGATATTAAAATAGGTAGTAATTAGAGGACTTAGTCTATTACTATTTTCATTAACAGATGAAGTGCTTATAAAATAATTCAGATAGTAATTTACAGATCTCTAGATAACTATTAATTCATTTTTTTAAATATATAACACTTGCTACATTTAACCATTTTAGATTTTGAAAAGAGAGATGTAAGAGAGGTAGACTTTGTTACTCATAGAACAGAAAATTATTCCTAATTCTACCAATAATATTAGAGACTGAAAGTCAAGAAAATCAGTGTACTTCTCTGGTTTTTATCAATCAGGCATTTCAATGAAAGTTGTAGTAAATATCACTATCTGTCCAGCAAACTCCATTTTTCCCCCTTCCATTGTAATAGAATTAAACCAGGTATGTCACTGGAATACAATTTCCAGCCTCCAAGAAAGTAGATGTGGCCACATTTCTAAGTTCTTCCAATAGCACAGAAGTCTGGGCTTCTAAAAAGAGCATATGTTCCTTCTCTACTCTTTCTTCTTTGGACAGCTGGAAATGGCAGGTGACAAGGTCCTAGGAAAGGCAGAGTCTGAAAGTCATTGAATCTCCACATGAAAGAGAGCTGCCTTCCAAACAGGAATTCCTATTTTGGGTTGGGTTATGTGAACAAGAAACAAACTGCTGTGTTTCTCTCACGAATCATTTTAGGAAATGATTGTTATTTAGGGTTAACCTACCTTAAGTATGACAGTAGTAAGTTTATAGGTACTGATACATTTTTGCAAAAATTTCAGACTTTTAATTATTTTGCTTTTTCAGAGATAATAAAAATTAAACAAATCTAATAACTTAAAGTATTAAGAATATAGAATTTTTAATTGTATATAGCCTCCAAATATGCTGTTTTATATTTTTACTATAATTTCCTCTCTAAGAATCATAAACATGGTAAATTTTGTAAATTTTAGAATTTAGAAGTTATATGAATTTCTGCCATTATAGTTTATTTGATATGTGTTCTAAGAGAAGTTCTTTCCCCATAAAGAACCTATAAAACTGTAAATACATGGCCATGTCATGCATATTTTATATTGGTCTATTCCACCTGCTATATTCCAGGCATATAGTGGGTTCATAACCCATGACTATTATGTGGAGTTGAAACTTTTGTCATTTCTATCATGATTCCCTTGCATATTTACAGACCTTTCTTCATAAAATGATTACTTAAAAAAGAATCATTCATCTCAGGCATTAAAATAAAATTTATAATTTTCATGTTTTTTTTTTGCTAACTTAAAAATTAAATATAATAATTCTTTTAAATAACTCATCATGACACTAATTTTTCTTGGAATTGTTTGGAGCTATTTTTAAGGTTTTTCCCTTATGTAATTTAAATAAGAGATACAAAAGTATTAAGAGTGATTCCCAATCATCACTACACACTGCATTATTTTAAATTACTTTATAATGGGTTATCATCAGAGAACTAAAAGTTAATTTTGAACAATATCAGTACAATAAATTATAAAATTCTTATTTTATCAATGCAATATTTTCAAAGAAGTTACTTTGAAAATATTGTAGTTACAAATATGATGAATAGATTTCAAGTAGCTTCTATTTAAGCAATGATTTTCATTCTAAATATAAATAGGCAAGTATATATACATATAAATACATATATAATAGGATAAAATATATATGAAAATAACCCAGTTTAGCCATCTTTATAAATTATCATATTTTACCAGACATTGAAAGTTCAATTGAAAAATAAAATATTATTCTAAATTTCTTTGTTATATCAGTTTTTATAAAGTACTCCTCCACTGATATTAATCATTATCACCTGTACAGAACAGGAACCACATTTGATGTTGCTTTTTACATGGTAAAATCACTAAATGAATAAGCACATTTTGAAAAATAAACTGAATAATATGTATTTGTCCTCAAAGTACTGATTTCATTAGTGGTTTATAGCATCCTTTTTTTTTTTTTAACTTGTTTTAAGGTCACACTTAGAAACATACTTATATAACGAAACACTGCCTAGTGTATTGTGTAACTATAAATAAACAGAGAATATTTCTTAGGAGTTTTTGTTTTTTTCCCCTAAGTTACCTCATTGCATTTGGCTATTGATATTAATGACTTATACTATATGAATAGTTTAGAGTAAGCTTGTTATTTTGCTGAGTCATTTTCAATGTCAGTTTTGGCATCCTATTGAGTCAACTGACAGAACACACATAGCATAGTGATGTTTTATAAATAAATCAACAGAATTAAAAAGAAACAGTAAAGAACGAACTGGACAGTTTGCCAAGTATTCAGATGCAAAGAATTCTTTTCTGTAATATATTTCTCTTCTTTATTCCTTTACTAGAAAAAGATATCCAGGAGGACAGGCATTATTTGTTGTTTTGATTTTTGTTTTTCTTGAGGACTTTTCAGCACCTAGTTATGCTAGCAATTCTTATTAAAGTTAATGGAAGACTATTATATTCCCTAGCACAATCCTAAATAGCCTGTCCTTGAAAACCTCTCTCATGCTGCTTAAAGTCCACAAAGCTACAGCAGTGATGGCACTCTCTTAGGGAATTTTGTGTGGAAATCTGAGACTATACTTCATCGTTTATGATTTGGTGGGGAAGAGAGGGTAGATAAGTTTCCACCTTAAATTCACTCATTTAAAAAATAAATATTTCTTTTAATATACAATGAGGGTAAAGAAAAAATATTGATTAGTATGATGATTTTCTTTTTGTTTTTCCTTCAAAGTACTTTGCTATAAAAACGGATTGCAATACTTTTATATTATTTTTGAAGTATTGCCTTATATTATTAGAATTATCGAAATCCCCAAAGTTAAGCATATATGTTATATATTAGTTTTGGAAGCATTCATTTTTCAAAGGATATACAGTTTGGGAAATTTAATCTGAGTTACAGTCATTGAGATGCCACTTTAATTCAGAGGGCTGAAATTAAGGTAGCAACCTCTTCTCAAGATTTTCTATGTTTAATATTTTTCAATTATCCAGTTATTTCATCCTTTTATGTTGATACCTATTTAATGTTAAAATGCAGTACGCATTCAAAAAAACAAAAAACGAATGACATATATCTAAGCAAGATGAGAAAGAAAGCCTAGACAAAAATATTTAAATGTCTACTAATATGCAAAAATTATTGTAGGTTTAATTTAATTCATAACCAGCAGATACTAATATGACTTTCAGATTTATTTTAATAGATTAAAAAATTCTTCTTACTTTCTTCCACACTGTGAACACACCCAAATGGTTGAGTCATGCTAATAATATGCATGTAATTTGGTAGTTTTTTTGCAGAGAATCCTGGCAAGATATATATTTTCCTTTGATCCAGAATTTTTACATATAACAATGAATGTAAAGGAACCAAGAGAGTAAAGTAGTAATGGAGAGTGAAAGCAATAGCTAGTAGAATTTTTAACAGCATTATTAATAATAGGAAAAATTTGGCAATTGTCTAAATGTGAAAAAATGTTTAAGCAGTTGAGTATTATCTGGTCATTAAAATGATGTTATGCATTTATTTTACATGTAAAGATATTCTGGTAGTTTCAAGCTATAAAATACTATAAAATAGTGTGTGAAGTATAATCTTTTTATAAAATATACACTAATAGAAGCATTTTTGAGAGACATAAATCAGTTAGCTAAAAAATAATCCGACATATAATACTAGACACACACATGTGCTATAAATCTTTATTTTAAAATTTTTCATACTTGCTGCACTCTTTGCAAACTATTTTTGAAGGAGGAAGTCTTAGTAGTTAAATGCAAAGTGTGTTAACTTCTATCACGTGTTAGGGTTGAATTAACAAAACATTTATACATCTTCATGAGCTACAGACAGGCTTTATCACTCACTTCACTAACAGAAAAGATTTCATGACACCAGTAAAAAAAGATTGCAGATTAATGTGCCTTTAAGTAAGCAGTTCTTGGCATGTAAAGAGAAACAAAACCAGAAACTCAACAAAGAGGTCATGTAGAGCATTGAAGACTTCTTCAGAATAAACATCTACTCAAATGGTCTCTTTGACTTCACTCTGGATTGGTTCATTTGATGAGGAAGCTCTTTGCCAAGATCCATTTTTTAGAAAAAGAAAGTATGAAAAGAATGTTGAAGCTATATTTAGCTCAAAGAATACCTCTTTCTCAGTTTTGCTCTTTTAACCATCATTTCCTTAGTAAACATAAGATGTGCTTGGAGTTGCCTTAAAGTTTGTCATGTCAATCAAAATGAGTTTTGGAGAAAACTATTTTTGAAAGACATGAAAGAATGGAAAGGAATTCTTGAAGATATCCCTCTACATACTCTATCTCTGTTGCTTTCATGATGGACCACAGAATTTATGCCAAACTCTGCAGACCTGTTCCAGAGAAACCTCCAGACTAGTGTGTGAACGAGTTTTTAACCTTTGGAACTTGAACAAAAACCTTGAAAATTCAGTGAATCATTTTAGCCCATGTTAAAATACTGGTAGTGGAAATCTAAAGAAAAAAGTGACCTGAAATAATAGACTCACATGAAAGTTTATTTTTATTTTAGCATTCTTTGGTTCTTTTGTTTCGAATACAAATTATAATTGTTGCCTACATGCTTGTAGGTAGAAAAGAAAACAACTGAGACTTTAAGTCGGAGAAACAGTGACTGCTATCAACATATACAAGAGGTTTGAGTTCTTTTAATATTTCAGACGTTATTATGACTTCAAAATTCTGACGGCAAAGAGTAACTATTTTGGTAGACAAAAACCTAATTCATAAATAAAAAGCAAAGAAATCAAATAAATAAGTCAAATTTATATGTGAACCTGATATGTATCAGTTTGATTTGATTTTACCCTCATTCCTGTATAAAACATTGCTCTACTTCAAGGTTTAGGTGTGAATATTCAACTCTCATTCAAACCACTTACAAATGTTAAGATTAATATTGCATGTCAGATAAGAGAAACATACATTATCAATCCAGGTGTGATCATTTTTGCTTTGCTTCTAGTTTTAGTTTAATACTGTTCCTATCTTTGTCAGTTAATTATTTTATAAGAAATGTTTATTACACTGTTTACAGGATTTTTAATCTTCTTTATTCCATGTAGAAAATCCTGACTTTTTTGTTTTATTTTGGGATTATTTTTTGATACAGATTATTTAAAAAAAAAAAGAAAGAAAAGCCACATTTTAATGTGCTACCCTTGACCTTAGATCAAAATCTTGGATTTATCTTTAATGGAGGGATTTTGCTTTGTCTCAGTGTTTATGACCAAAGAATATATTTGCTTCCTTCATCACTGCTTGTGACGTTATCACAAGTAAATGGCTTAAACAAATGTAGAGTGCATTGCTGCCACACACCCATCTCTGAGTCATGATGAGAAACAAAGTAACTGGACCATAAATGTCATCATTAGCTTGATTTTATATATATGCACATATATTAAGTGTGTGTTTAGTGTACATATTTGGCAATAAGTCAAAAAATAATCTACTAGCATCTTTAATAACTCTCGTTAAGTAAAATATGGTATGAAGAAGTAATGTGATCCAGAACTCTGAGTAATCCCAGCCACAGTTCACTAGGATTTTCAGTAGTTATTGAAGCCCATGAATGTTTCTAGCTTTTCTCTGAGTTCCTCTGAAAACAGGTTTGTCCTTGAGGTGTCAGATTAACACTCCACTCAGAAGACAAATTGTTCGTGGGCACACTGGACATATGAGAGCCATTAGATAGTGCGCTCTGCATTCTTGAAAAATGAAAAATTCTAGGCAACATTACATTTTATAAATGCAAGATGTTTATTATTATAGTACCAGCAATAAATGTTTAGAAACTGGAGAGGGTTCACAATGGTTCTGACTAGGAACATATGCCTATCGAGTTCATTGGAAGCAAAGCCATTGATTTTTGGCATTAAACAAAGAGTCTGGAAGCTATTACACATTTAGTCTTCTACGAGTATTTAATTATATCAATAGGAGAACACAATTTCTGTTGTGTGCATAGTGATGAATGTCTCCATTTATTCATGTTACTATGCATGATAGATGAGTTTAAACCAGATGCTACAACTTTTTTGCAATTTGATCAAATTATTTAAATAATATTCTTTGAAAATTTAGAGGATACTCTCATGAACATCATTGATAAAACTTTGCCTACGGAATTCCAGTACAGGTTTCCCTCAGAGCAATATACAAATTAAAATAAACAATAACAACTAAAAAACCTGTGTATAAACAGTTCTACCTCTGAATGAAAATTGATAAATGTTATTTTATTTTCTTGCTATAATGTACTTTTCCAGGTCTGTCATATCTCTACCTTGCAATGATACCTGATTGGATAAGTGATTACAGCTAAATACTGTGTGTATTTGATATTGCCTCTCTCACAGCCAGACCTTATCCAATGATATAATCCAAAACCTGTTGTCTGGCAACTTTCTTTCCATATGACTGCAGTTGAGATATAGATTCAGGGGCCCTTCTGTTTGATCCAACTGATTTTTACATAGAGAGCTAAATATCTTTTTTAAATAGCAGTTCCTTGTGTAAATAAGATAGTTTCTGTATTTAAACCAACACTTTGTCCAGCATCTGAAACATAACAATAAAAGAATTTATTATGTCCTTGCATGTTATAAGAACTTCATAATTATATATTCAATGAATGAATAATTGGATCTTGTGTCAGACTCCATACAACTGACAAATAAAGTAAAATGGTACAATTTTTAAAAGAAAAGAAAATTCTATTTATTAGTAAAGTTAACCGAATATAAAATTAAAAAAAAAATGCCTCTGTGCAAATATTTGTTCTAATTTTCCAAAGAATTGAGGACTTCTCTTAACGTTAACCTACATTAGAATTTAGAAAATCTTTCTCTTTTCTCTGTCCTCTTTGAATTGGCAATATTATGTATGTATGGCTAATGAAACTCAGTGCATTGCAACAGTACCCAATTTAAAGTCTTTTTCATTAAGTACAAGTGCAGAAAATTCATTTTTCAAGTCACTAGGCAATGTTATTGACTTATGATTATCAAATGCATAGAAGTCTGATTCACTAGAAAATGATACATTTTAAATTAACTAAAATGCAAATTTGGCAGTAAGTTGGTCACTCAATATTTCTATTTTCTTATCGTATTTTAATAAAATTGGCTTTTACACAAAATCAAGAATGTCAACACAACTCAACAATGAAACAAAAAACTTAATTAAAAAATTGGCAGAGAATCTTTATAGTCATTTCTGCAATTAAGACATATAGATGGCTGATAGGCACATGAAAATATGTTCAACATTACCAGTTGTTAGGAAAATGCAAATCACAGTCATAACGAGCTATCAACTCATACATGGTGGAATGACTGTCATCCAAAGATAAGTGTTGGAGATTTGGATGTGAAGAAAGGAAAACTCTCACAAGCTATTAATGGGAATGTAAATTGGTACAGTCACCATGGAAAAAGAGTATAGAACAGTATGGGAAATTTAGAAGAATATTCTTCATGCACCTAAAAATAAGAATTTTCTTAAAAAAGACTAAGAATAGAATAACCACATGATTGAGGTATTCTACTACAGGGCATTTATCTGAAGAATACGACAAGATTATTAATAATAGCCTTGATATGGAAATTACTAAGTGTTCATTGATGAAAGAATGAATAAAAAAGATGTGATATGTGTACACATGCACACATATATACACACACACACAAAAAAAAATTTTTTTCTCAGCCATAAAAATAAACAAACAAAAAAACCCACTAAAATCTCGTTCTTTGTGACTGTGGATAGATTTTGAGGATATTATGCTAAGTCAAATAAGTCAGAGAAAGTTAAAAATAATATGCTTAACTCATATAGGAATATAAAAAGAAAGTAAACAATGTCAAAAACAAACTAATAGAGGAAAGAGATCGGTGATAATCAGATGGGAAGTTGATTAGGGGTTGTATTATATAGGTAAAGGGGAACCACCATAAGGTGATGGATAAAAATAAGATTTTTGTCATGGGCATGCCCTGGTCTACCTGTCTTCATAAACAGTAGAAGTATAATGGTCCTGAGGGAACCTCACTCAATACCAAGATCCTAGAGTTCCTCAGCAAAGACCAGTGATACAAACCCTCTTCCCAGGACTAAAAGGCTTCCCCCACAGAGTGTGCTCCCACACCTGAGAACAGACCAATTAGCATGTACAACTTGTAAGAAACAGAGGAACTTTTCTCTGGAAAACAATAAGACTGGGGAGAGCTAAGATGAAGGTCAAAGGGCATGGAAAGCTGATAGATGAAGAATGCATAGACCTTACTGCAGGACATTCATTTGTTGAAACAAATACCTTAGCATGGGGAATAAGAAAGAGGGAAAAACTCCTTGTGAATCAAAAAGCTACTGAGGATCCTGCCCCAAGCTATTTTGTCGGTGTGACATTGGAGGCCACCATATTGTAGCAAGTTCCTGAGCATGAAATGCTCAACCCTCTGCTATCAGTTCACTTGTGCTCACAGTTATAATTCTCCAGTTCTGTGTTTAGACAAGGTAGCAATACCCTGTCTGGAATGTGGACCAGCAACTTAATCTACAACCCTACTGCAGATAGCTGAGTGATTGCCTGCAAAAAGTGTTCTAAGCCTCTCTCAGGAAGGTTCTTTAGAGAGGCTCCAGCAAAATAACAATTTCATACCTTCCTTGGGCTATTGTTAGTTTTGAATATTTGTCTGCCACTTGCTTATTGGAGCTTCCATCCCAGGCCATAGGGCTTGCTGTATGTGATTTCCTGCTGGGGCTAATGATTGGTTAAAAAACTGAGAGACTCTCATACTCATACAGGTGCACTTTGCCACAACAAACTCCCTAGGCACCCCAACTGTTTCTCAACAGTGACTGTAATCTGCTAGTGAACTGGGCCCACATTTCCTGATCTCTTTCCTTGTGCCTTGCTATTCATGCTGTGAATCTGGGGGAAACTCTGAATTCCTTGTCTTGATATCAGGCCTATAGCCTGTATTGTCATATCTCAACATAGTGCTGGTACTAGATGCCAAATATTTTGAGGTGTGCAGAGATGAACCAATAAAAGAGAGCACAGCATTCCAGGCCAAAACACCAGTCCTATATTCTGCAACCTGATATGCTAACACAAAGAAAATACATTAGAATAGGGAAAAATATATCTTTAGTATGACTGATAGAAATAGACTATCAAACAAAATGAAGAGGCAGAAATATATCCCAAATAATGGACCAAAACATATCGCAAGGGAAAAATCTGAATGCAACATAATTGAGGAAGCTACTTGAAGAATACTTTAAAGCAAATGTTTTAATGATACTCAATAAAAATCAGAAATATAATGGAGGAACAGACAGAGAACTACACCAAAGTTAGTCTCAAACAGATTTCACAGAATTAAAGATCATAATAATTAAAGAACACAATAGTATGGCTTAACAGTAAACTGAAGATGTCTCCAAATGAATCAGTGCGTTAAATAGGAAAGTGGAATGCACCAAAACAGACCATCAAGGAGAAGAAAAATTAAAAGAAATAAAAACTAAATATGATACTTATGGGGTAACATCAAGAGGGAAAAATTGCATCATATGGGTCACAGGAGAAGAAAGAGAAAGAAAGGGTAAAAATCTTGTTTAAAGAAGTAATAGTTGAGAATTTCACTAACCTGGGGAAGGAAGCAGCCCTCCACTTCTAGGAAACAAGAGGTCAAAACAGAAGAAACCCAATCATACACATACCAAGACACAATTAATTGAAATGATAATAAAAAAAATAGGAGAATCTGCAAAGTAGCTAGTATAAAAGAAGTCGCCTAGAAGTGAGTCTCATATATCTGCCAGCAGACTTCTCAGGGTAATTTTACAACCATAAGGAAATGACATGAGATACTACAAATGCTTAAAAAAAAGATTCCCAATCAAGAATACTTTACCCTGCTGTATTATCACTTAGAATTGAAAAAATGATAAAGAGCTTTACAGACAAACATTAAAGAAATGTATTAAAACTAAACAAGTCCTACAAAAGATACTAAAGGGACTTCTAAAAAATGAAAAGAAACCACATTAAAAAAATGGCAAGGAAATAAAAATATAAAATGTGTGTGTGGGGTATCAACAATGTGGACTGCTAGAATGAGACTTGAGACTGACTTTTCTTTCATGTTAAAAAGGATTATAACTTTTATGTACACCTCAAGGTAAACTCAAAATATAAATCCAAAGGTAAAAAAAGAAGACAATGGAAGGGGAAACCAACATATCATAAAAGCTTTCAAAGCACAGGAGAATATAAGAACAAATGCAAAGTCACATTCTGCAACAGTAGAAAACAAATAGCAAAATGACAATTAACAGTTATAAATCAATGATTATACTAAATATTAATGGACAAACTTACGAAATGAAGACTCAAAGTGACCAAAAGTATAAAAAAAAAACAACCAAAAAACAAAACTTGACTTTCTTCTGCATAGAGGAAATATACCTACATTCTAAAGTTAAACATAGGTTCACAGTCAAAGGTTGGAAGACCATCCTATATTCAAACGGTATTTTACAAAAGGCAGGGGCAGCTATCCTTCTACCAGATTAAATAGACTTCCAACTTCCAACTAAACAAATTACTAGAAATGTACATTCTAAAATGATTAATGAGATAGTTCAGCAAGAAATAACATATATATGCACCAAACAAGGGAGAATAAAAAAAAAATCCATAAAATAACTTTTAGCAGACATGAAGAGAGACATTGAAAGAAAACAAATAATAAGTGATTTTACCTCCACAGTTATGACAATGGACAGATCAGTCAGGGAAAATTAACAGCAAAACCATAGTCATAAATGACAACATACAGCTTAAAAGACATTTACAGAACACTCCACCCAAGAACTGAAGAATTTGCATATTTCTCAAATGTTCATGGAACATTCTTAGGATAGACCATATGTTGAGAGATAAAACAAGTGTTAATACATTTACAGAGCGAAACCATATAAAGCGTCTTTGATTACAATGAAATAAAATTATAATGCAACCACAAAGCGGGAGTTGAAAATAATTCCAAAATACGTGGAGACAAATTATATGCTTCCTAATGGCTATTTGGTAAAAGAAAACTCAATGTAGAAATAAAAAGCAGTTGGAAACAAACTAGAATAAAGACATATGATATCAAAACTCTTCAAAAGCAATAAAAGCAGTTCTAAGAGGGATGTATATGCAATTCAAATCTACCTCAAGAAAGAAGAAAAATCCAGATGAAAGAATCTAAACATATCTAAATTCACTAGAAAAAGAATTGCTGAAGCCAAAATTACTAGAGGAACAAAATAATAAAAATCAGTGCAGAATAAATAAATTAGAAGTCAAAAAATCAATTCAGAAGATATATAAAACCAGAAGATACTTAAAAATTGACAAATCTTTGTCTAGGTTACCAAGAAAAAGGAGAGAAAACTCTAATAATTCTAATAGAGTCATAAGTGAAAGAGAAGTTACAACAGATACCTCAGAAATATGAAGCATCATAAGACACTATTATGCAATATTATGCCAATAAATTGAAAAACCTACAGGACATGGACAAATTCTTAAACTCATAGAGACTACGGAGACTGAATCAAGAAGAAACAGAAAACCTGAATAGACCAATCATAAGACTAAGATTCAAGAAGCAATCAAGTCTCCCACAAACAAAAAAACCCAGGACTAGATGGCTTTACTCTCAAGTTTTTAACAAACCTTTCGAGGGGAATTAATACCTATTCTTAAAAAATTCCAATATATTGAAGAACAGGGGACACTTCCAAACACTTTCTATAAGACCAACATTATACAGATATTAAAAAGAGAGAGACGCATAACAAAAAAGGAAGGAAGGAAGGAAGGAAGGAAGGAAAAGGAAAGAAGGAAAGAAGGAAGGAAGGGAATTATAGACCAATATGATGAGTGTAGATGCAAATATATTCAAAAATATTAGTCAACCAAATTCAATAATACATCAAGGGAACATCCATCATGACTATGTGAAAGTTAGCCTGAGGAAGTAGATACTTCAAAATATGCAAATGAATATCAATAAAGTAAAGTAATAAAATTATATGATCATATCAATATATGCAGAGAAAGCACTTAGCAAGATTCAGTACCATTTATAATAAAAATTCTCCATAAATTAGGAGTTGAAGGAACATGACTCAACATAATAAAGGCTATACATGATAAATTTTCAACCTCGGTGATACTCACTAGTGAAAAGCTGAAAGTCTTTTCTCTAAGATCAGGAACAAGAAAAGGCTGCCCATTTTCACTTCTATTCAAATCATATAGGAAGTCCCAGCCAGAGCAGATAGGAAAGAAAAAAAAAAAAAGGAACACAAATTAAATAAGAAAGGCAAAACTGCCAATATTTGATGAAATAGTATAAAATATGTAGAAAACTACACCAAAAAACTAATGGAATTAATAAATGAGTACAGTTAACTACCAGACTATGAAATTAACATACAAAAATATAACATTTATATACAAACAATAAAATAGAAGAAAAACATTAAGACAAAAACTCCATTTACAATAGAATAAAAAAATTAAGTTCCATGGAATAAACGTATCAAAATAAGTGCAAGTTTTGTACAATAAAAAACTACAAAACACTCTTAAAAGAAAAACAGTAAAAAATAAACAGAGATAGAATGATAACCCATGTTCATGGTTGGGAAGATATGCCATTATTAAAATGACCATCTTACATAAAGAAATATTCAATGCAATATGCATCAAAACTCTATTGACCTGTTTCTAGGATTAGAGAAAAAATTAAATATCTATGATTTCATAAAAGACCTTGAATAGTCAAAACAATCGTAATATTAGATAACAAAAGTAGAGGTAATTTCCAAGATTTCTAAAAATTCTACAAAGGAATAAAAATATGACAGTATAGTATTGAAATAAAAACAGATACACAGATTAGTGTACTAGAATGAGTTTCCTGAAATAAACTCACACATATATGGTCAGTTAATTTATGACAAAGGAACTAAGAACATACAAAGGTTAAAGGAGAATCTTTTCAACCAATAATATTGGGGAAACGACATCCACATGCAGAAGAATGAATCTAGATCACTAATACCCTACACAAAAATAAATTTATAATGGGTTAGAGAGTTGATTGTTACGACTAGAAAACATAAAACACATAGAAGAAAACATAGGTAAAATGTTCAATGACATCAGCTTTAGAGATGTCTTTGGGGACTGGACTCCAGTGTCAAGGGAAGCAAAAACAAAAGCAAATGATACTATGTCAAACTGAAAAGCATAGTCATAGCAAAAGAAACTCTCATAAAAAGGAAAAGACATCCTACTAAATGGTAGAAGATTCTAGCACATCAAATATCCAACTAGGGTTTAATATAAAATATATAGAGAGAACTCATGAAAGCAAAACAAAACAAAAACAATTCAATTTAAAAACTGATATAAATATGAAGACATTTCACTAAAAATAAAAACATGAAGATGGCCAATAGGCACAGGAGAAAAATATTCCTCATCTCTTGTTAGGCAAAGCAAATTAAAGCAACAATGAGATAATAACTCTCACCTGTGAGAAAAGCTATTCTCTTAAAATACTGAAAACAAATGTTGAAGAGGATGCAGAGAAAAGGAAGCACTTTTACATTTTTGGCTAGAGTGTAAACTCTTACAACCACAATACAAAACAATATGGTGATTCCTAAAAACATTGAAAATGTTAATTTCATATGATCTCACTATCTCACTTCTGGTATTTATTCAAAAAAACAACAAAATAATTCAAAGAGGTATACGTACCCTATGCTTATTGAGGCATTATTCACAACATCCAAGAAGCATAGCCTAAGTGCTGAAGGATAGCTGACTGGACAAAGAAAATGTGATATATATATACACAATGCTAAACAGCTATAAAAATGATGGAATCCCACCATTTGCAAATACAGATGGAACTAGAGGGAATTATGCTAAGTGAAATGAGTAATAACGAGAAAGACAAATGCCAGTAGATCTGTCATATGTGGAATATAAGAAGCAGAGCAAAAGGAACAGGCAAAACAAAATCTAACCTTGTGCATTGACCATAGAATTGAGTTTACCTGAGGGGAAGGAGGTGGGGTATGGGAGAAAAGGGTAGTGGGGTATCTAATGGATAGTTATAAAGGGCTATTAGAAATTCGGTTTTGGACATGATGTGTTATCACTTATGTGATAAAGAGATAATATACATACATATCTAAACACATATTCTGTAAATCAAAACTACTTAAAAAATCATACATACACAAACATAAAAACACTTACACTAGTTTCTTTTTTATTTGCATGTCTGCCCAGTTCTGCCAACACTAGTTGTTGAAAAAACTTTCCTTTCCACATTGTATGATCTTGTTTCCCTCGGAAAATGAACATAGTCACTAGCTAATGCCATATATAAAAATAATTTGCAGTGGATTAGAAAAACGGATGTAAGACCATAAACCATAAAACACATAGAAGAAAACATAGACCATATACTCCATGACATCATTCTTCAAGATGTCATAGGGGTCTCAACTCCAATGGCATGGGAAATAAAAGCAAAAATAAATGAGGTTATTTCATACTAAAAAGTTTCTGTACAGCAGGAACCTTTGGGATTTATACTTCTGTTTAAGTTTATATTTTATTTAAAGCTCTGGATCACTGTTACTTATTAGGTAATACTAGTCACTGTCAATTAGGCATTAGTCAGTACCCACATATTCCTTTTTTTTCTGTGACTTTTAAAACATGATCTATTTGTTCTATTCATACATCCTTATTCTTGACTCCATAAATAGGAATATTTTCATGAATAAAATCAACACAGATTTCCAGTTCAGATTTAGCAATAATAATAAATCCCTCACTTCTAAAATAAACATAATTGCATCACTTAGAGAATTACTCTGAAAAGAAAAGACAGATAGTATAGAGTATTTAACAATACACATAGACTGTGTCATAGAACAGGCTACCAAAAAATGAAAGTCTCTTCCAGAAAGCTATTATGGCATATCTTCTGCAGGCTCTGAGTGGGTATAGTTTCATTTTGGTACAAACTGAATATAACTTACCACTAGGAACTTGATAATAGAAAAAAATAAGTCTGAATCATTCTACATTCAAATTAAAATTGAATCTTAAAATTTACATCAACATATTTCATCACATTTTTGGGTTTACTCTTTACCTGTTTCAATGACTTAGATAAAAATTAATATTCTGAATCTGGTATCACAGAATCAATAATAAATTTACAGGTGCAAATCAGAGGCATTTGAAAGACCTGAAAAGTTTAAAAAAACAGAAAATAAAAAAATTAAATCATGAAACTTTGTACTTCCTGAAAAAAACATTGTAAAGATCAGTGTCTAAATTCAAAAGGTTTCAACAGGGTGGCACGGATAAAGAAGAAATACTTTGAAAAGAAGATACTTTGCCAGTGTCGTAAGCATAAGCCCATGTGAGAAATAAGTGAACGAAACATGACAAAGGGGAGTAACTAAACCAGGTCATTACTAATGGGTTACAAACCTGATGAGGAATAATCTCAAATGACACATAATTATTAATTGAAACCATTAAATTATCTAATTCCTTTAATAATGTTTATATCCATTTTTTCCCTTGACACATTTTTCCAGCCCTGAATGACATTACTAGGATATTAAAGGGATTTAAAGAAAAAAAAAATGAAATAATCCATTTTGTTCTCTAGTAATCATTATTGTTATGGCATTTGAGGAATTTAGATAACTTATTTATAGCTATCTACTATCTATTGTGCTTCATGCAAAAGAAATGGTTTCTTTTTAAGTGTTTATGATAGAAGTAAACCAAGTTTGTTTTTCAATAGATTTCTTCAGATTTCTGTTTGTGTGCATACAGATGTCTCCAAAGCATAATTTGGATTGTTCCATTGTTTTCATCTAAATTTCTTGTAAGAATTTTGTCATTTCATTATTTGTTTATGGTATAATGGAATATTACCATTTTTAAATAGATTTGATACCTTATTTCTTATATGACATATATGCTTTAATTCTTTAGTTTGGCTTAATTACTTTCCATTCTGAAACTAATCCCACTATTTCAATAAGTGTGACTAATACTAAATGCTATAAGAATATAGAATAATACTTACTATGGTGGTGGTGACAGTAGTAACAGTAGTTGTAGTAGGAAAAGGAGAATAAAAACTTTAGTGACCAGTATTATGCTTGCAATGTTGTAGATTCTTTTTTGACTACTTCATGCATGTATCTATTCCTATGACTACATGTCCATTTTAAAGATGGAGATACCAAAGCATAGAAAAATTATATAAGTTGCCTAACATCATCAAGCAAATAAGTGGTTTGGATACTAGTGCTGCTACATTAAGTCTATAAAATCATTTTTGCTCTCATTTGAGTTCATTATTTAGTTAGGGGAATCATTCACTCTATTGGCAAAACAACTTCTTGGGAACTATTATTGAATTTTTTCTTTTAATATTAGTATATGATCCATATATTTTGGTCCTCATTAGACCATGATCATTACATGAAATGACTCTTTTTATTTAGTTTTTTTTAACCTGTGTTATTTTGGAATAGTATTCTACCTGAGGGGAGTTTAGCTCTGCTCTTCTGTCATCCAAAATAATTATTTTCTTTGTCACTTCCTAATAGTGAGAGAACTCAGGAGGACTCTGTTGATATTAGAGTGTTTTACCGCAAATGCATCATAAGTTGACTACTCCAGATATGGGCTGCTTGGACATACAGCTATTCTGATGCTACTATAGAATATTGTACTATTGGTGATTGCTTGTCAGATTCATGTGGAAAGACCATGTCATGTGAGAATGTAATTTTCTTACTTTACACTATCTTGGGAAGAGATTAATTACAATTAGGGATATTGTAGCTCTCTGAATTGAGGCAAGGAGTCATATATTCTATCTGAATCCACTAAGGAACAAGCCTGTACTTTAAGGTATAAAGAGTTCTATATCTCTTTCTTTAATGGGGGTGGGACAGGATCATTAGCCAGAAAGAAATAAATTGACCAGTAGTGGTGATAGGGGTGAGGAGTAATACCCAGAGTCAATATTTAATCAGAGATGGCAGCACAATAAAGCAATACTGCTTGAGACTATTTACCAAAGAGATGACTAAACTTTCCATGAAGTACTGGGTGGTGTCTAATTGACCATCCAGAGATTATCTGCTTCTTTTGGGGTGTGACTTTCAATTGACTAGGTTCTTTTTACAGCTCTTTAGGAATGAGACTAACTGGTTTAAAAATAAAAACAAAACAACAAAAAAAAACAGATAGCATTGCTTCTTGCCTGAAAGCAAAGCAAATGATTCCTGTCCATAGCAACACAAATTAATTTGGTTTAATTTAAATATAATTGATCTACACCTAGAAAAGGTGCCAAAAGTTAACTCCAACTGTAGCAAGAGTTTTGTGAGGAATCACTTAAGCACACAGAGCCACTGGTAGAGGTTATAGGTGGAAAGGCCAAAACCAGAGGGAAGGCAAAATTGAGTATTTAGAATGTATTCCAAACTAGAAAAAGCCAAGAAAAACCAAAGCTAGCCATGAGGTAACGAAAGAAACATTGAACCACAAATAATATTTTTATACATTCATCAAAGTCAAGCTTTTAACTTTTTAAAAATTATGCATTGGCACTACATTTCAGCATGATAGGACTATTCTGTCATCAACAAATATTATTTTGCCGAATCATATATTATTTGTGACTACATTTTTTTTTTTTCAATATAACCTGAAACTCTGTTTTTCAATATCCAAAACTCTCTACCTCTAGTCAGGTACTTTTTAGTTCGTTGATGATGATGGGATAGAAACAGAAGTAGAAAACTGAAGAATTTCTGGATCAAAAATTTAAACAAGTTATTATATCAGGGGAAAGTAACAATACTGACTCATTTTTGAAGGCAGAAAGTAGAGTTAAAGTTCATCACATTAGAGGGTATATAAATGACTTATTTTACAAATTAGGCTTTCTTCCACGATACTTGAAAATAAACACATAACATCAGAAATTAATTTTGAAAAATTTAGAGGTTCTGGATGAAAATAATAACTGGGAACTTGTATTAATTTCATGTGGTTGCTGTAACCAGTAACCACAAGTCTGGAGACTTCAAACTATAGAAATTCATTCTCTCACTCTGAAGACCAGAAGTATAAAATCAATAATGCTGGGCCAAAACAACATTACTGGGCCAACACAAAGTGTTGGAAGAGAATCATCCCCTTAAGAACCACTAGCAGAGAATTCATTTATTCTTCCAATTTCTGGTCAGCATTCATATAACCTCTGTGCCTAATATCCAAACAATAATTCAAGATAAACTGCTCATTTTGAAGTACATAATTTAACTACACTTGCAAAGACACTTTGACCAAATAAGGTAACATTTATAGACTGTAGTAATTAGAACCTGATATCCTCGTGGGACATTATTCAGCCTACTACAGGATCTATTTTTATTATTATTTCAAATTGAAAAAATTGTAATGGGCTACATGTTACCCAAATACTCATCTAATATCTTATCACTACAATATATAAAACATTTTTATGTGAGGAATATACTACCATGTGAGAAAATAAAATACTTAAAACATTACTTCTTGATTACAGTTATTTGAACAAAAAATGTTGCCTTAGATTCCATAATCTAGTCACTTTTAGTTTCAGCTGTATTCCCTTTAAAGACACTCTGAATATTCTTCAAGGTATCTATATGAGGTTCTCTGTTCCACCCAATGTATTTCGAATTTAACTTAAAATTTTTCTCTAATATATTTTTGTTGTTATTGTTGCTTATCCTATTTTATTGCTAGGAATTAAAACCATTTTGCAATATCATTTTCAGGTGACATGCTAAATGGTTATGAAAAATTAAGAAGCATACTATTGGAAATATTAATCAGGAATATTTTCTTTAGGGCATGTTTATAATGAGAATATTATATTATGATATTATGCGTATTGAGCTACAAATGGGCCATGATAACTTTTATTATAAATGGGTCAGAGGAGAGAAACAAGTTCTCATTAGAAATAATGACTACTAATGGAACATTTGACAACTGTGACCAGACTGTATATTTTACCTCCATCAAAAGGAAAGGACAACACTGAAGAATTCATAGAAGCACTGATCTGCCTCCCATTCAACATAATTAATTGTTCTTTGTTTCCAAAGTTGTTGCTTTTATACAGAGATAGACTATACTAGTATATACATCTGTATAAACGGATGTTGATTTACCATGACCTATACCTACGATGACCCTTACATTTATAAAATGTTATGATGCAGTGTTACTTTAAAAAAATTAGAAAGACAAGAACCAACCAGAGGTATGTAAGGCCACATTGTGGATACACAGTTTCTCCAGGATATGAAATCCTAAAATATGTCACCATCTGCTGGAAACACTTCCAAGACTCTTCATCTTCCTTTGAACTAGCACACCATCAAAAAGGAGTTTTAGAGTGCCCAAATGTTGATTTTAAGTCTGGGAGAAGTTGGGTGGAGACTAAGATATCTAAGAAGGGTGCCTACACACATGACAAACTCTTTTGTTTATCTCAGCTTGAACTACAAACAATAAACATCATTTCTATGTGCCACAATATTTAGGGACTGTTGAGAAGCACTGCATAAACTCTACTGAATTCCCACGTTGCTATTCATAAATAGCTCCTCCATCCTGGTATAGAAAACATACTTCTTTGTTCAAATGACTCCTCGAAACCTATGATGCTCAAAGTCTCTTCCATTGTTAACTGCCCAGTGGTATTAAATCCAAAATTAATCTCAATCCTAATGTCTTCCTTCATTTACCCCATAGATTCTCATTCCACTTGGTGAATTCCTTACTTTATATATTTAAGTGATTATTTGATTAATTCATCTATGCACAAAATTATTTTACTAAAGTCTCTCTAGTGATTAGTAAAATGTTAAGAAAGTTTCATCATTTCAGATCAGGGCTGTCAGAGCTAAGATCATTTTCTAAAGAAAGAGGAAATAACTTTTTTGCCTTGAGCCTCTGTATCTCACAAGTGGTCCAGGACTTAGCCAAGGAGTAGAAAAAGCATCCAAGAAAGCTGGGGGGAAGTGTCAGGCACAGGCCTCGCACTGGAGAGGAAGTAGATATCACGAGTGGAGGAATACCAGGGACAGGCCACACTGAGAACTTAATCTCTGTGTTATTTTAACTCTAGCAATAAAGTTTTTAGCAAAAAAGGGTATTTTATTGGGATATAAAATCTCTCTTAGTGGAAATGTTTCTTTATACATTTGCTCTATCTTAACATGCTGAGAAAAATATATGGAAGTAGTTGTCACATCTAATAAAAATCTGAATTGTACCATGTCTATAAAAATGCATATATACCTCGTATTTTGTTACTGACATTAATAGTTCATATATAAAAAGTAAGGAAGAGTAAATTTACTAGTTTTGATGGAAGATACAAAACAGAATTGTCAGTAAGCTCCATTTCATAAAACAGGAATTTTAAAACAAAAAAAAAAAAAATCAAAAGAAGATAGTTTAAAACAAATTATAAGTGGTATTTATCTCTTCGTGCCTCAGATCAGGGCATCTATATAAATTACTAGATTATCTTAAATTGTCCAGATTGTTAAAGTCACTTTGTCCTTTTTGATGAAAGTAACACTTACGTTGAAACAGCATTCTATAGTTAGAGTACCTAGCTTCTGACAAGAGACTCGGGTTTTGTGAGGGGTTTGAGATTTGCTGGTCATCTCTGGGTCTTATTTATTTCTTAGAAAATGCTCAAGTCTTTCCACCTGTGGCTATTCCTGTCTGTCCTCTCATGATACCCAAAATAGATCACAGTCCCTCTTTTATCTGACTGTTGAGTAGGAGATTTCTGAAGACTGAGAGTTAGCAAAAGGTCAGTCAGTGTAGGAGAAGTATGCACTAGCTCTGAACAACAGATTATTTTATAAGGTACATTAGATATCACTGTTAAAAAAAGAGGGGGGTGTCAGTCCTACAACTGAAAACCATTGATTCTTTTCACTTATCCTGGAACTTCATTCAGAGCCATTTCTTTTCTGAATTCCCAATATTCCAGATACCTCTAGATTTCTTAGTGGAAAATATGCTTAAAAAAAAATAACCAGTTTCTCCAGTCTAGGTAAATACTTGAGCATTGTCTTTTCACTATTCAATGACTGCACCAGATAATTTGCTACACAGTGAGTACACTTCAAAAGATACTTCCAATCAATTCACAAAGTAATATGTTTTAACTCTCTTTCCTCATCTCAGATTTTTGAAATTAGCTTGACAAAGATCCTTTAAGAACTGTGATGCTACATGAAATGAGTGGATTTTTTTCATTATCCTTAGTCAGTATTAGACAGATAAGCAAGCATTAGACAGAATTTAGTATTCAGATTCCAGTTCATGTTCAGAATCTAGAGGTTCTGCTTCTTCTTGGCAGAAAGCAAGTCAAACAAAGAGAACTGAGTTATTACACAGGACCAATTACTTCTTTCCCAAATGAGATGAGATAAAGGAAAAATCCATGATATCTGTAATCAAGAACCAAATTAGGAAAGAATAAGATAAACTCAGTCCAGCTTAGCCAACACTTGAATTGACAGAAGTCCATCTTGAGTCAGGATTTTTTAAAGCACATATACCCACTGTGAAAACACTCTGATGAATAGAAGTAGATAGCCTAAATGGGGGCAGTCCAAAAGACTTGACGAAGGATATAAATATCAAATCAGGAAAGCCCTTCAAAAGTGTGCAGATTTTTTGGAGTAGCTTTCTAGGATCAGAGCACATTACCACGAAATATATTTCCATTGCTGTTTTTGAGTTTCTCATTGGTAATTGTTGAATTTTTCATGCCTTATATTTCACATCATAGTCTACGTTAGAGAGTCCAGAACGCAAAAGTAAGTATCACACTTTTATATGAGTAAATTGGACAAACTGGATGGTTCTCTAAACTTCCATTTTACTTTCCAATTCCAAAGTCAGCACCATTTCAAAAATAAGTATTAACCTGTATAGAATTAATACTTTTTGTACTCTGGATAAAAAGAAGTTAAAATCAGAATAAAAATAGCAGCAACATGAATTACAAGCTCATTTCACAAAAGAAAGAGCATTTTAACAATAAAAAGTAGAAAGTTTTTTTTTAAGCAAAGAATAAAAAAAGTCATTAGGTGAAAGAAATGTAGGCTTCCAAATTTTTATATCATCTTCTCTTTTTATTTGGCACAGACTCAAGAAGATTTCTAAACAGACTGACTCCAAAGTACAAAGAAATTGGAAATCTGGAGTAGACCTTTCCTAACTTGCCAAATTTATTTTCACTATTTTTCTTTCTATAATTACCTGGTAGAAACTTATATCTTCAGGCACATAGATTCACTTAACTTTCAAGACTCCTTCTGGTTTTCATTTGCTTATGACCTTAAACCACTACTGACTTTAAAGTGTTCAGCATAAAACCCAATTTGTGCTTTTATTCATTTACAACAGATGGGGTCATAGTGAAAAGGGGGAGCAGATTATAGCTTCCCTTTTCTGTAGCCCCTTTATTAAAATCACTTGCATCATTTTTATAAGGATCACACTTTTTTCTAAGATGTGCTTCTTATAAAGGATACACACTTCATTTTAGAACCATTTAGTAAGTAGTAAACTTGATCTCTCGAAGTCTCTATAAAAAAGTTATGGCCAAAATGACCTTCATTTTCATCCCAATACACAAACCCAATAGTTTCTCAAACATGCAGAAGCTGTAAAGCAAAATGAAATTCCAATAGCATATGCTGAATTTACAACTGCTGACAATGAATGCTGCCATTCCTGAAAGAAGCATGAGTTACTGTTTACCAGGGTGAGGAATGGGATAAGAAATACATATTATTATTTTGACTGGACATACTCTCAGTCTGCCAAAGGACTGGTACTTAAATTCTTTTAAAATTATATTTCTCCAGATATTAGAAAATATCTATAATAAATTTCTTTTGCTTTTCAATTTTAATTAGAATTTGAAGGAAACTCAAGAAGAATGTTATGAAAGAGGTCTAAAACATTATTGGTATGAAAAAATAGCAAATAATATTAATAAAGGAAAAATATTAAAGAATTGTAGGTATATGCCCTGGTGCCCCGGTGGTTTAGTTCACTGAGATGCAGTCTACAAACATTCCAAGTTCCCTGGTTCAAAATCTGGGGTGGGGGATTCCGGGGTTGGGGGATAAAAGCAAGGATGATCATCTAAATAAAGTAATCTTTTTCTCTCTCTCTTTTCCTATTAACCTGTGTGCATGCCTTCATTCCTGCACCTTTCCTTAAAAAAAAAGCAAAGAAAAACAAGTAGAAAACTGAAACATACCCTCTTTTTCCCCTGCAAAAAGGTGTCACTTTTTGGTACTTATATTACTGGATTTTTATAATTCCCATCAACAGTTCATACACTTCATCATTTAGCTTACAATATACACAATGGATTATGTTAACAGATTAATCTGGTCTAATAAGGTTATATAGAGTCTGGATCACTGAATATATTTTCACAGTAACAAATTACAAAAAAACTTTAAAATTTAATTAGCAACAATAGGGGTCTTTCATAACTTACAAAAGAGATAAGAAATAATGTATATATGGCTTTACAAAGCAAAGTACAGGCAAAAGTAAAATAATCTGATTTTTATCACTAACTATGCCCCACAGGAACAATTTATGTGAAAATATAACTTTCAAGTGTTAAATAGCAGAAATAAATAAACTACAGGATAATCAGTCTTTAAATTAAGAATGTCTTGAGAAATTTTATATATTTAAAATTATAAAAGAAAAGTGATGCATACTTTAGTTATAATTTAATATGCTTTCCATTATCCCTTTTAAATAACACTTTACAGATACAGTAGATTAATGGAAAATAATATTTAAGATTATAATCATATTTTACTTTCAGATAGATATGAGAAATATCACGATTATAAGATAGAAAAATAATTTTTGTTTTTGTCCTTAAATAAAATAACCTGATTTTTATTGAATCAATAAATAGGTATTCTAGAGATTTAAAATATAAATGCAATAGCAACAAAATCAACATTATCCCAACCTAAGACATATCTAGTATATTGATCTGGACCTTTTTCTATAAATAAATGCTTTGTTTTGTTTTTTTTTCCCTGAAATGAAGTCTTAATGTACATAATCTTTTGTGATCTAATTGTTACCAGCATTTATCTCCAGTACTCTGTTTCTATACATTTATCTGCATTTCTTTCATTTCTACTCCATTTTAACTCTTTAACTGATATTTTAATTAAATTATCTTAACTAACTTCTTGAATTGTTGATATATTTACTTAATTTTAGGAAAAGTATTGCTCCTGGTATTGTTGTTCTGAACCCTTTCACTTTTCATTTGATGTTTCTTGGGTATCCTTTAATCTATCACATTTGCCTACTATCCTATTAATTTAAAAACTGCTTATCATTGAAAAGTTCTAACACATAATAAAGCAGGAAAATAGGATAACTCCCCAAGTTCTCATCAGAAAGTATGATTAGCAAGATAAATCACTGAAAGAAAGACAGACATCACATGATATCACTCATGTGAGGCTTACAGAGATATTAAACAAGTAAATTGAAATAAAAATAGGCTATAGGAAATGAACTTAATCAAAGAAAAATAGACTTAACCAAAAAAAAAAGCAAATCAGTGGTGCAGGAAGAAATGAGGGAGGGTGGTGGGGACAAAGTGGGTAAAAAGGATTAATTGTATAGTGAAGGAATAAATGAGTGGTGAACTTATTGTATTACATACTGGTATAGATTCACTATAATGATAATGTTATAAGGCAATATTTCTTCCACAAAATCAAATTTAAGAAAAATTATTAACTCAATAAATCTATCTCTTCTGTATGTCCAAAGTCATACTTGTTCTCCCAAAGCAAAACTAAATTATTTGAAAGTACATCCAATCTTAATATTATCATTATTTTATCCATAAAAATATAGTTCTATCTATAAAATAAGCATTATTTTAAAAACCATACCCAGAATAATATTATATAGAATATATACATATTCATATAAAGAGAGGCATTTATAAAATGTATATGTGTGCATATCTGAATTTGTAAATAAGCATATGTATGTATATACATATTCCCTGTATGTATATTTATCTGTCTGCATGTGTCAGACTAACAATATCATTACAGTTACTAACAATATGTCTACTGGAAACAGTTTATATTTTTAAAATTGTTTTTGTCCTTGCTTTATAACCATAAGAGTGCATAGTCAAATAATTATGTTTTAAAGACAACTGGAATAATTCCATTTTTGTGTTTATACCATCCATTCAACACATAGCTTCAACTGTTTCCATTTGATTTCAGTTGTTAGAAATTGCTGTCTTTCTAATTTTAAATATTTTATTAAACAATTACACAGAATATTTACATGGTTTTAAAATAGAATCTACAAGATAAAGTATGTGAAAAATTTAGTTATTATTTCTGCTTTTCATCTTCTCCCCCATTCCCTATTCTTATGTTTTCAAAGTTTTAAATTATTTTTTGTCTTTTAAAATAAGCTACATGCATACATATATATATATATACACATACACATCATAGTCAATACTTGTTGATTACATTTTAATAGGTTGCTATTTACTGTATGTTGTATCTAGTGTCCCCTTCTTTTAAAAAAAATAGCATGTTATATTCACTTTCATCCACATAGTTTTCTTTAACAATACATATTGGAGAAAAATCCTTGGTAGTTTGTAAGCTTATCCCTTTTGTCATTTTAGTATTACCCAGAAATACGTTGCTTTTTTATGTGAGTATTAAATTAATTCATGCCCCATATTTGTGTGTATTTGCTTTTTCCAAATATTTATCACTCATATGTGCTGTCATTAATAGCCTTACACGTATTATTTTTGCATTTTTGTCTGTATATCTTTGGCGTATGTTCTTAGAAATAAGATTTACTGGGTTACAGACAAGTGAATAAATGCTGCTGGACATTACTAAATGTCCTTCCAAAGTGGTTTAAACATTTTGTATTTCCCTTACCAATATAAGAGAATATTATGCTCATCCTTACCCACAGAGGCTATTGCCAAGCTTTTGGATTTTAGCCAATCTAATATGTGAGAATTGGGATCTCAGGGTAATTTTGATTTTCAGCTTCTTATTATAGCAAAATAGAACATCTTTTCATGCTTTTAAAGGCATTTCTATTTCTATTCTCTTTGAACTGTCTGTATATTTTGCCTGTTTTCCAATGTTGGTACTTTTGATTTTTCTTTTTAGAAGTTCTTAATATACTTAGTGAAATAATAATGAAATTTACCTATGTTTTGTCTAGCGATTGTATGTTGCCTATTTGTTGCTATTGATTTTTAATTAAAAACCTAACCTATTTGGAAGTTATCCTGCATATGATGTAAGGATTCAACACTAATATTTACCATACAGCTCGCATTACATTATCTCATTTATTAAAGTTATATCTTTTTAATGATTTGAGATGCTGTTTTCATCTTATACCAAGTTGTTTTCTTACTTTGAGCTATTTTCTCTTACAAGGTATCTTTTGAAATGACACTTACTTGAAGTGAATAGTACAGTTGTCTGTAAGTATGACCAGACAGATTCTGTCAGCTTGTTTTTTCTTAATGTCTTGTAGATTATTCCTTTCTGCCACATTTCCTGTAAACTATAAGTTAAATGGGAAATTTTATGGATTTAAATAAAATTTTTGATTATAATAATTACCAGTGAAAGTATATAATTCATATTATGCTGCAAAAGTACTTATCTAATACTGGTTGATCTACAGTTAAAGATGCTAAAATAATCCACTATATTTGATAACAGAGGATTTTCTATTGTATTTTTCCCTTGAAAATTTTTTTTCAGTATTCTTTTCTTTTTTTAAGGAAAGGTGTAGGGAGGAATAAAGGTGAATAGGATCAGGCAAGCAGGCAGAGAGAGACCGAGGAAGCACCTTATAGATTTTATTTTCTTGATCCTGGTTGTTCCCACTGATCCCAAGACACAAATTCAGAACACTGAGATGTATGTGGATTGCATCCAACTCCACCAGAATGTGCCATGAAAAAAGTAATAATAATAAGGAAAATTAAGATTAATTATCTTTAATGTAGATAAGTATATTTTGTAAAAATAGCATAGATGATTTGTCAAGGTAGTTAGCACTATAGGTATTTACTTTTAAAAGTTCCTTTAATTTAGTATCATCATACACTTCTATTTTTCAAATCCTATTTATACCGTTGTTAAATAAATAGTCTAAATTATTTAACCCAAATCATAACAAACCATCTCAGAGGTAAACATTTTAATGACATGTGTCATTCAAATAATTTCCCTACCCCCTTTTTAAATCCTCTTATTTCAGATAGGCAAAGAAAATAGAATCATATTCAACAAAAATGTGCATGCAATTTTAAAAATTGATAATTGTAAATTCCACATTTAAAAAAATGTGTATTGAGTTTTAATAGATACTAGTATACACTCAATATAGCAAGTTTTGAAAAATAACTGTTAAGCAAAATTTTATTCATCAATTAATGAGATGCATAGGTTGTCTTCTATTATTTTATGCATACATGGATTAATATGACTTTTTTTCTGGAATCATTCAGGATTCAACCTGAATTTATTCTTCTTTATCTTGTGTGTCAACAATAAACCATATAGTTCATATTTCAAAATAATGGATATATGAGAATTAAGACTTCTAACATAGATATCTCACTCACTTATTTAAATTCTTTCTGTGGTATATGACAAGATTATATTACTATCTTTTACCAAAATTACTTTAATGATTTATTTGCTGACAAGTTCTTTAATTTTTTGAAAGCAAACATTGAAACTATTTATTTGTAAAAGCATTTGTTACACAATCATCAGTCGTGAACATACATCCATAAATGTTTGGAAAATACAAAAATATAATTTACCAAGACCTATCAAATATTTTAGTTTCCATGTTTAAAGTTAAAAAAGGGTCTCAGGCAACCATTTGTTTGTTTCTTTGCTTATACTGGGGATTTTTACACATAGGATTAAATAGACCTGAGAAAGACTCAAGGTGCTTGAGACTAAGTGGGAAAAGATGATGGGGAAGGAGTTCAGAAAACAGAATTGGTGTAGCATCTTGATTAAAAGTGTATTCTCAAGCACATATAGAGTATTGGTGAATGTTGAGAATTGGAGCTAGAAAGTGACTCCTTAATAGTGGCTATGCCTGCTTCTGCCTCAGAAAGCATGTTTTCCAGGGGCACAAGTCTATAAGTTTGAAGAACATAGCTAGAGGTCATAACAAAAACATGTGTAGGGCTCCTCAAAAAAAAAAAGAATTGTTGATAAAAGAGTTGTTGACAAGTTTCAAGAAACTAATTTAGCAGCTTCAAAACTGTCTATAGAACTGTTCTTCTTAATCTTCTGTTAGCCATAATGCTCTCTTTTCTCAAATAACTAGAAATCTAGATAGGACCTGTTCTTCTTTAGATGAACATGACTGATCCCAGTAGCAGGTACTCCACATGAAAATTTTTCAAGTTCATAGGCTCAGACACTTCACTGAGACCTGACACTTAGCTTTTTACAATAGAGGCAAGCAGATCTCATGAAGTACAATATGAATGAAATGGATATCAGTAATTTTCTTTAGTATTTCCCTAATTATCAGTCCCTTAACATACTGGATGTTCAAACCTTAACATAGTGCTTAAAAAATTATGCTTATGCAAAACATACATTATGATACATTATATTATATATATTATTTAATGTATTATATACTAGAGCCTAGACAAGAGTGAATGCAATTCCACCAAATTTTTAGCATGTTTTTTACGTCCTGAACTATGGCCTTCCCTGAGAACAATTACTATTACTATCAGCTTAGATTACTTAAAATAGAAGCAATCAGGAAATCACTGGAAGTAAATTGATATCCACAAGTCAGAATACTTAAAATATGTGATGTGAGATAAGATATAATAAAGAGATGGAAAAATGAATAGAAGTTTTCATGAATGCTATAATATATTCAATTTTAGAATTTAATAATATTTGATTTATGGATTAGACAAAATTCAAATCTTTGAAATTTTGGGTTCTTTGGCAAATGTGTTTTTTTCTTTCCCCCTAAAATTAAATTAAGTGACTAAATCAAGAATATTCAGGGGTTCATTTTTACATTCAATAGTTTTTTTAAATCTAAAATGATCCAACTGTTTCCTTGAAAATACATATGGGTATGTTCCTGGCAAGGTAAATTTGAAACTTGCCAAACCCCAGACATCTTAGAAATGCTTGAAGATGTTATAATGAAAAAAACATACTACCAGTTCAATGAACCGTGGAGTTACATGTCATGAAAGTAGACAAAATACCAAATATGTTGTCATGCTTTCACTTACCTGAAGCAATTGTCATGTGTTTGAATTTAGAATGTAGTCTCCCATTTTTATTTCAGCTCTGAGATGAATCAGTGTGACTAAAATAATGACAGATCCCAATAGAAGTTGTCATCAGTTGCTTATAATCAACTCTGAAGGAGAACGGAACTGCGAATGCCTTTGTGAACACTTCCATGCAGTCCACATAAAGCCCAAGGGTTCAGGTCTATGGCGTGGGGCGATGTGGGAGCAATTAAAATGAACAAGCAAATAAATAAAAACGATTCTTCCTTCTCTCCCTTTATTCCTCCTTGCTGTCTGCCGGTCTGTCTTCCTTCCCACCTGCCTTTTTTCCTATTTAAAAAAAAGGACATGGCGGCACTTCATGAGTTCTCAAAAAGTTACTGAGAGAGGAATTTGCTACTGGTAGTATGTGGAAGTCATTTTATTAGAAAAAATGAATAATAACACATGTAATATGCTTTTTCTTTAGGAATTTTCATAGCCTTATTATTATGACCATTGTAATAAACCACAGGGCAGTGCAGCACCCCTAATTTTACACAGTATCCTGCTGTTCATGATGTCTAATGTGAACAAATGAATAATAGCTCCTATTCTACCTGACCTGACTATTTTCCTTCAGATTCTAATAAAAAGCCCCACATTTAGATAATCATTCTATTAGATAAATAAAGGTTTGACATATATTTACACATAATCAAGTACAGTATGTGAAAAAATTTACCTCTAACTTGAAAACATTCCATACTCCATCATGCTTTATTTAATACAAAAAGTTGACTTGGAGAGAGGGGACTCCAGAATATATGAAAGCTACTCAATGACTATTTAACATTTTCAATCTACTTACATTCAGATGCCTCTAAACTGAGATATTAGAAAGTCTTGGAACACATTATGAGGAATTAATAAAATTATTCTGGCAGTCAGGTGAGAGGAAAGAATGAATAATGAAGGAAGTAAAGCTAGCATCCTGCCCCACATTTTGAGTTTGAATTATCCAAAATGTTGGGTCACAAGTGGGAAAAATAAATACTGGAACACCATGAGTACAAATGTTTTAAGAAGACAATCCTAATTAGCCTAGGTAGGCAGCTCAAAATGAAGCTAAATGGTTTTGGTTTAATGTTTAGAGTCATTTTACTGGCATGTGTCCACAATTCCATTGTGATGACACAAATATTAAATTGCCCATCTCAGAATTTACCAAGCAGCACTTTACAACTTTTGGAGAGATTTTATTTTTAAACTATTGTCTTGTGTTTCTTTGTTGGATTCCCTAATGAATTTAGCAGTCTTTATACTTAGCAGGAAGTCTGGACTGATCATTTGAGGCCTGTTTTCTTTATACCTTGTGGAGTACAGGTTTACTTTTGGACACCTAATAAATCATGATCTAACATCTAAGAAACAGACTTATTGCCACATTGCTAAATCAAGGAAGGAGAAAATACTATGAACAACTAGTTTATCCTTCACCTACAGGACAGTAATGCACCAAGAAGTGATATTCTCTATTAATATGTTGGTGCCCTTGTCTTATTACGTGGGGTTTGTAATGTTTTGTATTTGAAAATGTTAAGCCCTGCCCTGCCTTCTTTGTAGCTCACCAAGGAATACGACTATGACCATATGCGATGCTTTTTTATTTCAGGCAATGCCCCCACTGCTGGATAGATTGCTGTTGACAGCTTTTGACCAGAGGGAGCCATTAGATTTTGCTGGTTAGCAAACAATTACAGCTTTGATAAGAGCTACAAGGTAAAGATTAAAAGGAATACCAATGCAGAAAAATACAGTTAGCTCTGTGTGGTCTCTAGATCTTTCATGTGCAAATGAAAAATATATTTGGATGCACATACTTAAAAAAGAAACAGAGGAAAATCTCAAACTTCTTATTATTAAAACAGGTAAAACGAACATGGAAAGAGATGTGGAAAAATATAGTAGAAACTTTACTCCACTAAAAAAAGAATTGAAAGGATTCACTTGAAAATAACAAAACTTTTCAACTGACGCTATTTGGTATAATAAGTTAAAAATAATTTCTGTATTTGAAAAATACGTTAATTTTATTTCTAACAAGGTAGTTTTAGGACAGCAATTACATTACATTTTAACTTCTGGGTTAAACTTTCAAATAAAAAAAGGTTTGATATCTTAAACAAGTGAAATCTTCAATTTGCTTATAATGATAAAATATACTTTATAAAAAGTCTATGGAAATAGTTCAGGATTTTTTTAAAAGTGTTAATACACCATTTAATTTTTATTTTGTTTTGAACTGTTTGCAAATTAGAATCATCACTTTTTCCTAAGGATATTTTCTACTAATGTGCACCTAGTATAGACAGAGTAACATCTGATAATTAAAGTATATTTTTATTTTTGTATATTAGCTGAAGGCTTATGTTGCTTTAAAATATAACCACCATCTGCAAATACAAACCAGACTTCTTTTAGAACTTCTTATATTAAGTATTTCTCTCCACTTTTTCTTGTGTAAGATTTCCAAAACAATCTTAGAGTTCTTAAATGTGATTTATAACCTCTAAGACACGCAGTTTGGTTTTTGAAATAGAAATATTATTAAGTTTCAGTTGTCATGATGGCACCCAAAAGAGAATTTCTTCCCTGAATCTAAAGGTACTCGTGGGTTTCAGGTAGCTCAAAGAATCCACAATAAACTTAGGTGAGTGAGCAAGCAGAGATTTAATTAGAGGGTAAAGGAATGGAGCCAGCCAGACCCCGTGGGTTCAGGGTCACTCCACATATCAGACAGGCGCAGAGAATAAGCAAGTTGAGGCTTCATTAGTGGGGAACAGAGACAGACGATGGAGCCAGCCAAGTAAGGCTAAGACTCCATTTGCCTTGCCAGCTGCCTGGGTTTTTAAAGAAAAACCCACATGGAAGGAGGATGGAGAGAGGGTCGCCAGGCCAGGCCAGGTTTCAGTTCCTGACTGGGCAAGGTGACATTGTCCTTTGAAGTTACTGGTGGTCTTCTTCAAACTGTGCCATTCCTTTGTTTCTTAGTGGAGGGTCCGTCCTGGTCACATATTACACACGAGACACATCTCACATGTCAGACTCTCCCATCGTCTTTCATTATCGACCTGGGACTGGGTTGTGGCGCCAGAGACAATTCTCTGTCCTGATATCTTAATTTTAATCCCTGGTCTAAGGCTTGCTCTTCTGGGAGTTCTGACAGTACTATTCAATAATTTGCCTCTGTGAGGAAATGTAAATTCCTTTATGATAATGTGGGACCAGAAAATAATCACTTTCTAATCTAGTTCTAGAAGTCTAAATGTCTCAGTTGACATTTTCCTCCAAATTGGAGGTTTATGAAAGGTCTGGCAGGCTGTTTGGCATATAAAACTACAAGCAGATAATTTCATTCTAATGAGAATAGTTTTCAATTTCAAAGAATATCATTTTTTCCTACTTTGTATTTTCACATATGCTAAAAGACAGTAATAATATTTAACATGTAAATTGTTGGGAGGGTTATAAATTACTTTTTACAGTGTCTAGCACCTACTCAATAAATGTTAGCTAATTTTATTTAATCATCATTGTTATTACCTATTTTTTAGGACTCAGAATCATTGGCAAAACGTTAAAAAAGCAAATTATTGAATTTAAAAATCAATCAATCCTCCATGGAAATTTTATGAAAATATATGATTAAATGTCTTTAAATATCATGACATTTTTCTTCTTAACTGTCAATGATCTAATTACCAGTCATTTTTCTCTGTGTAAAAAGCATCTTTAATATTTTTAAATCCTATGAAGATGTATACATAAAATTGTTATTAACCTTCAAAAAATCAAATTCACGATAACTTATAGAAAAGGAATCAAAATTATTTTAAAACCATTACACAGAAACACTCAAATATTATGAGAATGATTTTGAAAAGAAACAAATATTCTCATTTTAAAGAACTTAAAAGAGGTAGTAAGCAATTCAATATATAGGGCTCAAAAATATACAGTGATTAGAATTTGGTTTTATGTCTATTTGGGGGATTTTAAATATCCCTCTACTTTGGTTTCTAATTTTTTAACCTCTATTTTCCACTCCCTTCTCTAGCATGATCTTTCTCCATTTTTTTTTTTTTCTCTTTCTAGATTGAGCAGCACTAGTGCAAGGCTCCAGTCCAAGTTATATTTCAAAAATTGCCTGTCCTTCCATTTCTATGTTAAGCCTTCTAGCACAAAATACTGCTAATTCAACTTAAAACTATTTCTTAAATCGCTCCATTTCTCTCTACACTGCTATCATTTCTTGCCTGGCAGTAACAACAATCTTTAATTTGGTGTCCTCAACTCCCTTCTTACCCTGTCTTAAATCTAATCTCATAATAGATCAAAATTATAAAACACAAGCTTGATTTCAATATGCAGCAGCTTAAAGTTATTTGATTGATATCCTATTGCTTTTAAATAAAATGAATATCCCCTGCCACAGTCTCCTTCTTTTATTCTATTCAAATCAACCTGACTTTTTTCTATCCCCAGAAATGGCAAAATAATTTCCTTTCTCAGAATTTTGATATCTATTTAAATTAATGATTTTGATTATTTTTTAAATTTGTCTATGATCTAGATGAAAATGACTATTTTAGTGTATTTAGAATTTGCTTGACATATCCTTTAAATAAATAAATTTTATGTTTCTATATGTTTTTATTATACGTATGTCTCCTTTCACTAGCTATAGCTTATATACTGGATATAGTTTTATACGACCTGCCTGATATTATGTCTTTTAATTGATTAATTTCCTTGTATGTATATATTTATATTTCTTTTATATTTTATTTGATATGCTAACATTTTTAAATTTCTGTCTAACTGCTTATTTCCTGACATTTGTTAAACTGAAATTCATGCCTATGCTTCTCCTCTATTTTTTTTAGCTCTGTTTATTTACCAGTTAAAAATTATGTGTATCATTTTAATGGTTCTCCTTAATGACTTTCAATTTATCAGTTCTCTTCAGAAGATAAACAAAGACAACCGAAATGAGAACAAATTGAAGCTCCTTATTTAGAGCTTGTTATAACAAAAGAGCTGGCCACGATTACTTGTTTTGGCAGAGACTTAAAGACACCCAGGTGAGTGGAAAAAACACCATGAAAAAAGTAAAAGCAGGCACACTCTGGTAGAGTAGCAGCTTGGTCAGCTACCTTCTGCCGAGAACGCAGGACACATACCCCAGGGACTCGTGTTCAAGACCCAGGGCCAGGGTGAAAACCAAGATAAACTAAATAAAATAAAAAGTGCTTCTACCTCCTCTCTCTTCCTGTCTGCCTGCCTACTCACCTTCATTCCTGCCTGCACCTTTCCTTAAAAGAAAGAAAAAAGTTAAAGGAAGTATGCTCTAAAGGCTGTTAGCGTGGGGAAGATAGGGTTAAGTTAAATAGAAGTGAGGCATCTTATCTGAGTTGTTGAAGAACACATTTCACTTTCTCAGTGGAAACTGAGATGGGAGTAAAATAAAGGAAATGGATGTCATTGATTAAGTCACAACCATTTTTGGACAAATTATTGCAGTCTGAGGGTTTGAGATCTTTCCTTATATATGCTCTGGTTGCTGTTTGTATATCCAATCACTATAAATATTTCCTACATTGTCTTAAATTATCTATTATCTGTATCAAACTTACTGTACAAAATAAAGTGATTATATCTTAATTACTTAGTAATCAATTTTTCTTCCAGCTTCCTTTACATCATTTTCAAGAATTTAGTTCTACACTTTTAAAATCAACCTATATTTGAAATCTCATATCCCCTGTGATCCAATTCAAAAGTTATAAATATTTATATATAGATAATGAAGTGGATCTAAAGATGTTAACATTTTGGAGGCTTACCGTTGATTTTGCATCCCATTGATTGTTATCTGATTTTATTTTTTCCCTGTAATTATATTCTATGAACTGAAGCTGGTGCAGTTTTATTTTTGGCCTTGTATTTGGATAACTGTTCAACTGGATATGAAAATTCCCATTGATAGTTACCTTTTCCTTATGATTTTAAGAATATTACTACTTTGTGACAATGATTATTGTAAAGAAGTTTGATATAATACTATTGAAGAAATTTTGTCTTTTTTATAGTACCACTAGAGAGTTAATTTTTATTCTTTATCCCTAATGTTATGGTGTTTTACTAAGTATGGATTTGTTCCTATTTGTCTTGAGAAATGCTTATTCATTTTTAATCCCATGGGGTGATGTTATCTTAACTTTGGGAAAAATCTCATCCATTATCTCCTTAAATATTTATTCTTGATCGTTTCCCACACTGTCTTGCTAAATAGCTCTAAATTTTATACTGGGTCATTTTAATTTAGTCTTTTTCCTAAGAGTCTAGTATTTTTATATTTTTTTTGTTTTTATGTTTTATTTTGTGTGCTCTTCAGTATGTCTTATAGTTTTCTGTATCCCTTTGGAGTTAATCAAGACTTTATGTTATGATTTTTTTCCTTCACCAACTAATATCTTTATTTTCAAGGTTCCTAAATTATTCATATTTGCCTATATTTGCTAAATTTTGCTTTGAATATATTTAAATGATTTTTCTTGATTTATACTATTGAATAATTCAATAATAGTGTGTTAAGCATGTCTCTTTTTTTTTTTTTTTTTTTAAGGAAGAGACGAGAAAGCAGCACTCTTATTTTGCATTTAGTTGTTCACTTTGGTTGTTCTGACTGGGCCTGGGACTCATGTGACCTGTGTCCTTTGGAGATGTTTGACCCAACCACTCCTCTACCAGTGCGTGCCTCTCTTGTTCAGGTACACGTAGAAAACCGCATTTGACTCATTGGCTTCTAGTAGTAAGTTTGGCTTTTTTCACAGTATTTACACAGATGACATTTAATCTCTTTTACTCCACAGAAGTTCAACTCATAGGAACTTCTGAATGCTTCCAGATCTAGAATTCAACAGATTAAGCTTTAATTCTGATTTATTTTATTCTACTTTTTTTTCAATTTATTGAAGATGGAATAGGTTTATGCTTTATCATTATTTGGGGGTGACTTTAATATTTGCTTTTTGTATTTTATCTTTTATGATTATATATTTGATTTGTGACAGGGTAAACCAATGAATATATTTCTAATGCCATTTTCTCACAGTTACAATTTATTTTTGAACATATTCTTCTTTGATTGCATTATGAACTCAGTGAGAGCAGTAGGTTTGTGTGTTTGGGACATAATATTCAGACTTGGTATTGGTCTTTAACAAACAAGTACAAAACAAATCATTTTTAATTCATTACCAGGTGATCTCGGAACAATAATAACGTGAAGCCTAGAGAAGATTTAGCAAACAAAATATAAAAAAGTCATTCAATGTATCATCAGTCAAAGTCATTGCACGTAAGGATGTTGATCAAAGAACATTATTGCAATGACCAATACCAAAATCGGCATCTCAAAAAGTAGTCATCTTTTTTCTGAAAATACCAAGAAAAGTATCTTCTATTCTGTAATGTTCAGTTAAGTGAATATGAAAATTGAAGTAATGAATAAACAAGGAAAAGTAAATGCAGAGAACAATTTAAGTATTTTCCATTGTATACCAAGAATTAGGCTTTTTATTAAGTAGAATCTAAAAAAAAAAAAATCCCAAAACAAAAAAGCTCCTGTATTCCTCAGTCATTGAATGATATTACATAATGTAGCATTTTCTAACCTATTATATGTCCATTAACTATTAAATGTTTCATATATATGCAATCATTCAATCTAAAAGTAATTTTTTAACATTGGCATCTCAGTATAAAAATGACTAAAATTAAACTCTGAGAGCTTCAAACAACTCTAATGTAGAACAGTATTTAAACCTACATTTGTCTTCAAAAGTCATGCTTCTAATTAGTAAAAGTGAAAACTCAGAAATCAAACTATTTGTATAAGTTTTCCCCACCTAGGAAATAGCAAGAAGGTAATATTCTATTATATCAGCTATTTGTTCATTCATTCAACAGATCTTGATTTTGACCTTGCACTGTGCCATATGTTGTGCTATATGCTAGAGAAAGAAGAATGGGTCAGAGAAATGTAGTATTTTGCCTCATAGCTATGTGGAGAAAAATAATTTAATAATTATAAGAAAAACTTATTAAGGATTAAAAATAACATTGATTCTTAGAAGTTATTTTTAACATTATAATTTGTAAAAAAAAAAAAAAAAACCTTTAGAATTCATCTGGAGACTCTCAAATTTGTGATTTTACCTAAAAATACAGTCTTCACTTGATTTAGTTTATATTTATTATTACAGAATGAAAGATGCTATAACATCTTTCTAAGTAGGCTGAACACCACATTGAATGAAATACCTCATTTTTCTTTGACATTAATAAAAATATGTTGAAATAATCATATAGAATGATTGTTTCATGAGGTGTCAGACCACATTTCTTTTCACTTCCCTAACCACTTATCCTCCACACCACCTTTCAGGTCTGCAGGAGTGGATCAGACTTTAGGCAACTCAAAGGAGTAACAATTTAGAAAGGTAAAATATACAGCTTAAGTGAAATTTTTGTTCTAATAGTTCAGGTGAAAATGCACCCTGTAATTAAAGCCACAAAGTTTAATCCAATCGATGCTCTCCAATCTCAAGTTTGTGTGTCCCCACGCCACGCCCAACCCATGAGAAGTGCCACATTCTTTATAATTTTGTTTCAGATCTCTATTTACCAGTTAATCATTTCAATCTTTTTACGTTTAGACCAGAGGTGAGAAAAGTGCAGTGTATAAACTAGAAACAACTCACAATTTTATTTGGGGAGTAGATAAAATGATCGGAAATATATATTTTTTAATTCATTGTTAAATAATTAAATTTGGAAATATAAAAAGAAAGAGTCTAGACTTCCACTAAAGCGAATGATTTAGAAAACTGGGTTCTATGTTTCCACACAGAACTAATCTGATACTGTGGAGTGACTTCACCCCTCAGAAGAAGAGTATAATCTGGTTTGGCAAAAGAACTGCTATTCTATACTGATTGTATTCTGTTTGACTCATTTATTTTGCTACTTGTCCTTTGAAGCCATATGAGTTTGTGTTCTTTGGTTTGACTCTTGGTGCTCATAACTGTGATGGACTTTTCAAATTCAATGCACACTGATATGTCCACGAAGCAGTTGATCACTTTTTCACTAAAGTAATGAGTCAGGTTTTTCTTTTCAGAAATATCTAGGACATTTTAGGCATTTTGAGAGGAAAGAACCTTACGAAATTAAGACAGAATTTAGAGAGTGAAAATCAAACTGGAGGAATAAAAGAAATTAGGACTCTTTTCAAGAAATCTGGAAAATAAGAGTCATGAGGAAGCTGCACTACATTCAATATGAGATTCTCAGAAAGCCTTTGGCAAAACTTCAGGCAGCTATAAAGTATTCTTATAGCCCATCCTGCAAAGGCTGTCAGAGGACAATGCCTCCTTCTTTCCTTCCAAATTTCACATGAGTACTTCTCATTATTGGACCTAAACCAAAAACCAGAGGTGAGGGCATCTGGGAAATGTCACTCCCCAGCTTTCTTTCGCTGTGGAATAGGGAAGAACTTAGAAGGGCAGTGATAGGACTGATTATCATCAAGTTCTGGCTGTAGGGGTTTACTTTTAAAGGAAATATGGTAGTTGAGAATGAGAAACAAAGGAGAACTAGAAGATCCCAAAATAAAATTATCAAAACCATTACTAGCTGGTGACAACTAGAAGTGCCATATCAGGCATCTGGGGTTGGCAACAGATTATTAGGAGTCTGACAATAATGATGGAAACGGGTCCCTGTAGCTCACGCTGCTTAGGCACAGACCATGAAAGTCATGGATGTGGGGTCAAGGCCCAGGATTGGGAAATAAAAATTAATGAACTATGGAGATATTGGGAGTGTCTGTCATCCTCACTGAAAGAGAGGTTTCCATCATTATGGAAAAATTCAGACTATAGTAAAGGGTAGAAATTGATAGAAGATTGGAGTTAGAGTATCAAAAACTAAACTAGGAATATGAAGATGAGGGATTTCAAGTAAGTTAAGGCTGCCATACAGGGATTTTTTTGTGGGTTTGAGAGGAAGGGGAAGGTCTAGAAGGAAGAAGAGGATGAGCTAAGAGACTGACAACCAAGGTAGTTAATAGGACAGGAACTTCCTTAAGGTTTGCAGTACTTTAGTAAAGGGGTATGAACTCTAGAGAAGAATGCTGACATCGATGAAAAGGTGTAGAAAGGGTTAAGATAGGATTACTTAGGAATAACCTAGAGTTTGGAACTGGAATTAGTTTTGAGGAGCAATCTTGAAATCTGAGCTCAAAAGAGAAGGGGGTGAAACAGCAGAGAAAAGTGTGCACATTGCTTGAATTCCACAGACAATTATGTGCATGTTTTTTTCTGAAGACTAGATGATCAATGTTGTGGTCCCAGTATTCAGTGAGTGTGACCTAGCATTAAGTTGCTCTCAAATCTAAGTTCTTTTGCACACCATGGGGAAATACACATCCTGCACCAGGGAAGAGCTGCCGTGTGAGAAATGGAGGGATAATAGAAACACCTCCTCCCCTAGCCTTCCAAAAGACAAATACTCATTCTCAGAAACAGTACAGCGGAACTCAGAAAGAGTAAGAAAAGTGTTTTTAACTGTCTCACAATGTGCAAGGCTCTGTGGGGCCGTATTTCATTTTGGCAGTCAGGTCAGGATAGTGTCAGTTGCTTTCCTTTATCACTGAATTAGAGTGAACACTTCAGTCCTGTCCAGAATAAGAAAGGCACTGAAAACTGAGAGGTTTGTTGTCTACTTTCTCAGCTACAAAAAAAAAAAAAAAATCAAAACAAGAGAGGCCAGAATTTTGACATTACTGCTTGTACATGTTAAATTGAAATCAAGGCTCAGGTTTCTTATCTTTCTCACTTACTGAACCGGGATAGGGGATGGGGAAGTAGAGGAGAAATATATTTAATCTAGTTATTTTTTTGGTTACAGGAGATTATAGCAATAATTCAAATGCTTGTATATTACTTGGATAACTTAAACAAATAAATGTGATATACCCAATAGTTGATTTCTAATTTACATGCCACCAAACAATTACTGTGCTCTATATGGTGCTGCACATAAATTATCTCACATACACACTGCTTTCTTTTCTTTTCTTTTTTTTCCAACAAGCAGTGATTGAATGTACTGAGTTCCAGGAATGTGCTAGGGGCTGAGGTTACAAAAACATGTCAGATGTAATGTTTGCCCTCAAGGAATATAAGGGATATAGGCATGTAACTAATGATTATAGTATCATGAGTGCTAAGATTAGCATATTATATGGAAGATACTGAATTGCAGAGAAGTTTCTAAATAGGATGGAAGATCTTAAGAAATTTTCCTGAAGAGAGGAAATATTTTGGTTTGTATGGATTCAGTTAATTTTGACTATTTATAAAAACGATTGATTTAGTTTTGTGGCAAATCAGCTGTTGTTCCTGAATGCATGTTGACTTGTTCCTTATTAATTTAGCACTAGTTTTTAATGAGGCACATGACACCTAGGATAAATCTCACAGTAAGATTAACTGATAATTAAGTTCTGGTCCCTAGTTTATAAGTAGAAGAAATGTTAAAGAAAAGCAAGATGTCTTTCTTCATACCTTCCCTCTCTCAGGTGGTAGGAATACTGATATGGTAGCCAGAGTTGGAACTGCCTTGTTGGAAAATACAGTGAAGACTGAAAGCTGAAGATAGCAGAGAAAAACATAGAAAGAGCTCTGATTCCACAGCTGAAATAGCTAATTTGGACTTTATTAGAAAAGGATATAAATGTGGATTTTAGAGTTTTTTTGTTACTTAGCAAAAATTGTAATGAATCTGGTTTAATATACCTAATCTGGTTTGAATATACCTATTCAAAAATATCCTTCATAAATAAAAACAAGTCAAAACTCAAGTAAAATAGTTAATATTTGTAGACTAACGCCAATAGGCTAATACTTTGCCTGTATCTATGTCTTCCAACATTCTGCAAAATAGTTACTATTATTCCTATTATTATTCCTACTCCACTTTAGAGGGGAGATCGCTCAAGTTCATAGTGTTAGTGAGGGAAAGATTCAGGATTTGAACCAAGCAGTTTAAAATCAAGCATCTGCACTGTTGATGGTCAACAATGTATTATATACAGATGTTGATTTATGATGCTACACATATTAAACCTATTATAATATTATGATGCAGTATTCCTTGAATAAAATAAGTAAATCAATCAATCAACCATCTTACCCTTCCTGTCTAGGATTTTCTGTCTCCTTAAATAAATAAAAATTTAGAAGAAATACATTCATCTTCCCCTACAAATTAAGATAAAATTTTAAAATTTTATAAATTGATGTATTTTCTATATTTCTCATTAAACACATAAATGAAATCTATATTTCAAAAATGAATACATGCAAAACTAATGAATTTAATATATAAATGTTAAGGCAATTATGTACATGAAACAATAGTAGAAAGAGACAAAATCTAATAAAGCAGTCAAACATCAATACATTTGTGAAACTATAAACAATGATTTTACAAATATATTTGTATTTAACCAGATGTCCAATTTCAGATAAGAACCATTTCTGCTTTTCCCCAGCTGTAACAATTTATCTTACTTCAACTTTTTTTACTGTTAGTTCAGTCATCAATAAGAGTAGAAATATTTTCCTCTAAAGTATAGGGAATGATATAATTTCCAAATTGAATGAATCCTAGAAAAGCCTAATCTGATCTCTTCAATTTATTAATAAAATACTTCTCAGAGAATTAAGAACTATATATTATAGCAAGTCAATTAGAGTTAAATTTAATTCTCCTAATCAATGTAGCAATAGTTTAACTACATGTGATGCATGAAGAACATCTTCTATTTCCTTTAGATGTAAATACCAGGTAATATATTTAAGTGAAGTCAGGTAACATCCAGAGACAAAGTAGAGGACAAAAAACGGTCACTGTACAGGTTATAGTTTATTGTACTAAGTGGGTCTAGGGTCCTTAATCTGGATATAGCTTATGAATGAACTGCCTGATATTTCATTGTTGAATATTTATATGCACATTTTTCTGATCAGAGAGACCATCATTTCAGTTAGATTTCAAGTGGCAAGCAATCTAAAAAGACTGAGAGTCAGAGCCTACTTCCATTACCTGGACTATCCTCTGAAGCAGTGCTCTTTCTTACTACCTAATGTGTAGTTTTCTATTTGTAAATTACAGGGTTTTTTGTTTTTGTTATTTATTTTTATTTTATTTTATTTTTTTTCCTGTTGGACAGTTGTGTAGTTAAGAAAAGGTGCTATCATTTGAAAAGAGTCATGATCCAAGATGAGAGAAAATAGAATATGCCAAATTTCCCAGGATAATTGTCTTATTCAGTAAAACATTAAATTAAAAAAAAAGATGATTTATGTATGGATTGGCTAAAAGAGTTGAGATGAGGAGGCAGTGGCCATGAAATTATATTGTAATCTTGGCTCATACTGGCAATTCCAAGAATAGGGAAATAGATGGGTGTTATGTCTTGAATTTCTTCCCTCAACTTTTAGCAAGACAAAGTAAGCTGATTTCCAAATATTCTTTATGAAAATGTTCTTTATTATAAGCATCCTTATAATAATCTATTGATAAGCTTATCACACAATATCTCATATGGACTTAATCTTAAATGATGGCTTTGAATCTGGCTGAAAGTTACAAATGAAATATTGTCCTGAGCCTGTCAAAAACAACAGTCACACAACACATCTCACACTCTTAAGTAAGAACAATTCAGCACAGCTAGGGCCTTCATCTAAAAAGAGTTTCAGAATAAAATAAACATGGAGAATGAATTTCTCTCCTTCTTTTGGAGAGGTCATTTTCAAGGTTCATTGGCAAAGCAAGATGGGAAGGACTGGTCTGTGCCCACCTGCTAAGATTTAAACAGAGCGCTGCAGTCTCTTGTTCAATCAATGTATGATCTTTAATGAGAGACTCCTGAATTCATCCCCAGAAACTGACATGTTCATAGTCATTTATTAATTTGTGCTAATAGAATATCCTGGAATTGCTCAAACTTGCAAATGACTCTCCTAAGATGTGAGATAAATCTCAAGCAATGTAAATGTATGGGTTACTTTTGGGAATCAGGTTTATCAGGCAAGTTTTATTGAGTTCTTCTTATCATGGGACTTAGTATTTAAAGCCTTACCGTTTGTTGCAACAATAAAGTTGTTGCTTATTGACCAGACCAAATTGACAACCAACAATTACTGCCATGAGTTATGTCAGGCTGAATTGCAGTCCTCTCCTTTGTAACCATCAATGTGTTCACTGATGTTCAAGGTAGCAAAGACATGGATAAGCACACTCAGAAATAAACAACCAATCATCACTGTAAAATAAAATGGGGAAAAAGCCTATATGTGGAGAAATATCCTCCAGAAACAATAAAACATATATTTTCTACAGAGAGAAAAATAAACTCTTTTTTAAAAGGCATGAATAATGCTAAACAACACCATGTTTTTTTATTAAAACCTAACCTTACAAGTAACACTGGACTATTCTTAGGAATGGATGGGCATTCATCACCCTCTTTGATGGAAGGTGTTGATACATTTTTGGTGGTAGCTTAGCTACATCGTTCTTTAACTTCTTCAGAAGTTTCAGATGAAGACCATTTGAACTTAGTGATTTATGGCCATGTAATTTCTCATATTTTTTCAATCATGTCTGTGTTTTCATTTCTCTTCACCTTCCTTCTCTGCACAAAGTAACTCCCATGTAGATACTTCTTCATCATTCTGGAGGGAAAGTCAGGCACAAAGCTCCCATTCAGTTTTCTTGCATTCTTTGCAGTCTCTTTGGATTGCTTCAACTCAATATAGTATTCTAACAGACTGAGTCACTCTCCAGTGGGTTTTTTATTTGTGATGTACATATCTCAATGGTATTTTTCTTATACACTTGGTCATGATTTTGATTACTTTTTAAACATTATTCCTAAAAATCAGTACAGTGTCTCTTACCACTTCCCTTTCATCCTTCCAAAACTCAAACATCTTAACTTCATTTTATTTTACTTTTCTCAGTATTCATGAATCTTTGAGACTATATACTTAAGCCAGTTCTATGCTGTTTCTATAGATTTTATTTCTGGCCTTCCTCCTTGGAAACTTTTAGGATAATATCCTCTTTCATTTTTCTTAAATTTTTCCTTTGAACACTTGAGTACCCACACATGTTCCTTTGATATAATAGTCTCTCTGAAAATGTCAAAATTGATTATGTCATTGCTACTGAAAATTTTTAATTTCTTATCAATTACTCATAGAACAATGAATCAGAAGGAAAACAAGCCATATACTAAGGCTCTCTAAGTATCCAAATATTGGTCTTGTAAAATAAATCTCTTTATTACCAAATAGTGAGACACTCTTCATGACAAATTATTAACAAACTACAAATCTCGGTATTGGTTATACTGCCTCTTAATATGTGCCACTTGTGTCAAAATAACCAGAATATAACAAGCTCTCCTGTCTATCACCCACTGACCTACTTATTCCTCTGCTGCCCTATACTCCGTATAGCACGTCTCTCTGTAATGCAAAGCTTATGTCCCATAGTTCAATATCATAAATCAATCACGATGAAACATAGGTTTCTTATTAACGTACGCCAATCACTCTTTGGTAATCTACGAACACTTATGTAGAGTAGCCACAGTTTATCCCTCTTTATATAAATAAAACATGTCTCTCTTTCTTTTCTAACCAATTTAATATAACACCTAGTCTCAGACAAGCCAAACTGAGCAATAGTGAGTCTATTCTTACTCCTTCCAGATTGAATACATCTAACTGAATAGTTTTGTATTACCACAGATTCTATTTTGCAAGAAACCATGGAAGAACCACAAAATTCCTAAAATAACTGAAAAATATACAATTATTTTTGCAAAACCTTAGAGTTATTTGGAAAAAAAAAGCACAAATCCAGTATATCTTTTGCTGATAGTAGGAAACTTTTTTCTATAGTTGCATCTCACAATACCCTTATAATTATCTATTGATCTTTACACAGATCATTCATATACCCATGTCATTTTCAAATCTCTTTATCAGTATTTCCTAAGCATCTACTGTTCACAGAACATGCGGCTGGTAACTTTAGCACCTATATTCAGATTCAGAGTATCCTTTCCTTAGAGGAAACAGAAGCCTTTCACAAAATAAGCAGTTTAGATAAATAGTTTGGGTTGAATCACGTCCCTCCACCCACCCCCACCCACCCCCAAAAACTGAAGAACTAATGCCCAATAACTCAAAAGGTGGTCTCATTTGGAAACAGGATTGTGGTGAATGTAATTAAATAAGATGAGGTCATATGCTTGAGGTTATATGAAGTATATGGTAGATCTCTAATCCAATATGATTAGATCATAAAAGCGGGAATTTTTGGACTCAGTCAAAAGACACAGGGCTAATACCAGATGGATATAAAAGTTTTGCTGTTCCAAGCCAAGTAACTAACAAAAACCTGAAGAGCACCTTGGAACAGATGCTTCTCTAGTGTCTTCAGAGAGAATAGTATAACTTTATCCATATCTTGATCTCAGATTTATAGCTTTCAGAATTGTGAGACAATGAAATCTAAATATCTGTTGTTTAAGCCACACTGTTGTGATACTTTGCTATGCCCTGCCCAATAAACTAAAGCAATACAATTCAGTATAGTTTATCCATATTAAATAATAAATAAGGCAAAGGTGGCTGATAGGGAGAAAAAAATGTATTGGAAATGTTGATAGATTATTATTTTTAAATCAGTGTATAAACTTTTCCCCAATTTAAGGTATATATTAGCTTTCCCCTCAGTAACCACATAGCATTTGTTACATATCTACATTAATAGTGCTTCATGATGCTGTCATACTCATTTGTCTGCAGATCTGTCTCTAGTGAACTTGAGATCTGAGAGGGCTAGAACCAATTACAGCTTCATCTAAGAATCTAATAATGATAGATAACATATAGAATATGTTCATAAAATATCTTCACAGAATGATTAAACTAAATTTGTCACAATATTTAAAAATTTTGATCAGGTTGTTTTATTTAGTAAAGTTTTCTCTCAAAATAGTTATTGATTCTTAATTAAGACACGTGAAACAGTTCACAGACTGGACTCTGACCATATCTTTTCTCAAAATCATAACTATAAAGCAGATGAATCGTCTTTCAAACACTGTCCTTAGAGACCAAATACATTGATGAGAATGTGGACTAAATAATAAGAGTACAAAGACAGAAAACATTCCCTGGCCTCTGAACTAGGTATCTACCTGTAGATATGTTGTCTGTTTCTGAGAACCATGTATTAAGAGCAGGTATAAAAATACTGCCATGTGTTAACCTTTGCTCTAGGCCCACATTATCCTCCCTGGCTGAGGATGGAAGTGTACAAGCTGAAACAAACATCTTAATGTGAACCAGACTTGCAGGGGGATTCACCATGCTTCCTGCCAGGTATTCAAGTCTTCCAGATACTCTGCTGTCTTTTGATGATCTGCCTGTAAATTCTTTCAGTACCTAAGACTGAACCCAAATTATTCTTCCTCTTCCTCTGATCTCCACAGTGTCTCATCTGCATTGTGCAACCTGACACAAGCTACTGTGGTTCAGTCTCACTTTCATTTTGCTAAATCTGTTTCACTAGATAACCCTTATTTTTATGTTTCCTAACATAATCTGTAACTTAACTCCTATTCCTGATAGATAATGCAGTTTTATTCTGATGATGGATCTTATCTACAGTTATCTCAGACTTAGCAGGTCACTATCACTGTAGACACAGAGATTCCAGATATCTTTCCCCAGATATTCATTAGGAGGTCCTGTGTTTCATCCAGGAAAAGTGTTTCCGAAGGTAATTGTGTTAGCTTTATGAACTACTGTTGACAGTTTCCAAAATCAAGTGGAAAGAAAGAAAACATTTGTAAACACAATATTTTACAATCTTGTTAGCTTATAACCTACTATGGATATATTTATACAGCAGACAAGAATAAGTCTTCTTTATACAGAAACAATGTCATGTAGGTTCTTAGCAACTTTTGACAATTTTCCATGGGATTTGTTTACTTAGTAAAATTCTGCATTTTAAAAAATTATTTTCCATTATTTCAAACATTTAAAATATCTACAATCAAGTTGGGAATTTGAAGAATTCTTGGTTAAACAGAATTTAGGGTTGTATTTTGTTGAGAAGATAAAGACAGTATTTTAAAGTATATTTGTTGTTAAGGTGCAAAACCAGTATATTTTCTTCCCTGTCTCTCTTCAGCTAAAACAAAAGCAAAACTTTGAATTTCCAACTGATCTTGGAAAACACCCAAAATACATGACAATGTATTTGCATTCCCACATGGTTGGAACTGATCTCTGACATAGCATCTGTAGTTTGCCACAGTCCCTCCCTTTTCCTAGTAAGCTCCTGTGAATTATCAGATAGCTGTTGGCTCCTGTATGAATTTATATAACCTATAATAATCTTGATGTTTTGAGCTTTTATGCAAATAATTTTATGCCTCAAATCCTACACCTTATTGACAAAAATGTTCTTCCTATACTAGAACTGTGTCAAGTATAACTTCCCTAGGAACTGACAATGCTTAGTATATGTGCCAGGTTGTAAACTTTCCCAAAGAACAGAACTTTGAACTTTTGGATAGAAGGTTTTTTTTTTTTTATTCACTAAAAAAACACCAACCTTTATATTATGTTGTTTGGTACCAAAAATGCTTTGATCTTTTTAAGGGCATTTATTACAAAGCAAAGAAGGAAGAGAGTCCTCTGACAGACACGAGGCTTTATATGAAAATCTTAAGTGTCTGTGACTTACTGGCATGAATGAAAACATTGGCATGAAATATTTGAGACTGGACCCACTTCATCTTTCTGGAGTTGATTTCTAGCTTTGTTATTTACTAGTTATATATGTATGGAATAAAATCTCAATCTCTGTGGGACTCAAAGTTTTGATTTGTCACATTATCTCTATAGTACTATATGCTCTCTAAAGACCCACAGAGGTGTTAAAAAAATTCAGTAAGTCTTCATAATTAACATGAGAAATTCTGAACCACAACTCAAATATTTACCACTGAATGACTTTGCAAAAGAATGAAAAACCGTTGAATCCATTAGTACTTCTTAAATGGAATATTGAAACTTTTAAAAAATAGCTTTATATATTATTGGGATATGTCCAATTTCACTTGAATTTTACCTTAAAATCCTTATTCCAATTATCTAAACCTTCAAATTGATTAAAATGCAATCTATTTAGAAACAAAACAACAAAAAAAATTAAAGAAAAAATACAATGAATTCAGCACCTCTCCACTTTCTGAAACCTTGAAATTAGCTCTCCAACACCAATCTTAAGGAAGTTTGAAAGAAAAATTTATCTCCAAGTGCGGGAGTATGCCATTCCTACAGTGAAACTTCCTTGGTGTATCATATCACATTTTCCCACTATTATAAACTAGAAATCATGGAATTCTTTTTCCTCTCCTTCCCTGATCCTGTGATACTAACCAGTCATGTGATTTGTAAATCATTCATACCTGTCCCTGCCTTACCTTTCGAAGTTTCCTAACCAACCACATGCCCAAACCTTGTCAACTATATATTTCTGCTACCATCTTTAATTTTTTTTTTTTTTTTGCTTTATAAAACCATGTTCTTTTTCTTGTCAACAGTGTGAAGGCAGTTATATATCATCATGATTAAAAGTACAGGACTCAAAGAAAGAGACAAACCAAGGCTTCTACTCTTGCTCTAACAATTGTTAGCTTAGTAGTCCCAGGCAGTATCTGGGAATGTCTGAAAGTCGGATATGTTTGAAATATCACTTTGGGAAAAATTATGTACTTTTCAGATGATATCACAGAAAGCAAACATTGGACCCAAGGTTGTAAATGATTGGAATATGTATTTTAAAAGCAATACCATGAAGAATCCTCACTCAAATAACCTCGAAATGGAATTTAGTGTTTCATAAAAAATTATTTAACTACCCCTTAAATATGTATTGAAGTAAGAAATGGCAAGTTAAAGAAAGAAATAACATAAAGGAAAGAGGGAAATGTTAAAGAATGTTTTCATCAAGAGTTTCAGATACTCTGATTTTAATAACTGAAATTAGCCCATTAAATTTGAGTTCAAGCATATTTTATACTTAAATCATTTAACTATTCTAAATAATAAAAATGAAGTCTAATTTGCTGAATGTTGAACTTTATCACACAGTTACACACCATGAAACAGTTTTCTTTAATTCAATTTAATTAAATGTGGATACGTGTGAGCAAATATTTTTTAACTTTCTTTGGAGTGTCTTCAAAAATTTCAAATATTTTGTGGGAATCTATTCATTCACGAACACATATGTACACATGTGACACATGTTTTGATAACTCAAATCAAATATATATATGCTCTGTTTCCCCAGTTGTCCCCAAATACCGACAAATTCAAGAATAATTTTCTGCATTCAAATGACAATATTGTTTATCAAAACTATGGAACTGCTATATTTTTGCTATTATTTATGAGTTTAAATTTTGTAATCATTATGTGTACATATGTATATATTTATATATGCACATGTATGTGTGTATATCTATCTATCTAGATAGGTAGATAGATAAACTCTGAATCTATTTTAAGCAATCTCTTTTTTGCCCTTGAGAAATTTTTTATAAGTAATTGCTATACTTTGCCTGGATTTAAAAAGATAAATTACTAAAAACTCTAATGGTCTTTTTAATGACTTGAATAACTGTCCAAGGGATTAAGTTGAGACCACTGACCAATTACCTATAAGCCATCAAGCAACATCATATGTTAACAATTTTCAGTCTCTTTTTATCTGGTTTGGATTCAAAATAGTGTCCTAGAAGGTGAAAGGTCTCATTTAAAAAAACAACTTCTTTGGGACAATTGATTTTTAAAAATTGTCCGAATTTCAGTTAATTATATCATTGGAGTTTAATGAAATTATCAACATGTTCACCATCATGGAAAAATAACATTTCCCCTGTTCAGATTAGAATCAATATTGTATTGTATACCTAGATTAGAAAAAGAACTGAAAAAGAGTTATTGTATTTATGGACTTTACTATTCAATTTAGGAATGAAAGTATGCTTTAGGATTTAAGAAAGGTAATACTTGTTTCTTAGAGTAAAGAAATAACTATTTTATGTTCTCTTGGAGTTTATGAAATTTGTTCACTAGTTAAATATTTATTTGTCTAACAGCACTGCTTTTTGATATTCCATTTCAATAACATAAAATAAAAGAAAATTTTAATATTAAATAGTTGAATGTGTTGATTATTATATATTCTAACCCATATTAATATTCAAATAAGTCTGTGAATAGTTCTTTCTCTAAGCATTCACATGAGTGACCTTGTGAAATTAAGATTCTAAAATATAAAGATCAGTATATGACCACATTATAGCTTTCATAGTTCACATATTATTAATTATTTTGTAAAGATTTAATGTCTCCAGTATAACTCTGTTACTTTACTCACTTTTCTAATCAAGTACTTTTCTTGCAGATTATTTTCCTTCAACATTAAAATTAATTTATTGAAAAACTGAGAAATTTTATATGAAGTGTTAATGGCATATGAAATAAAACTGCAAAATAAATAATATAGATTATTTCTACTATTTTATTTTACTTAACAAGTAAAATGCTTTTAAAACTTTAGTTTCAGAAGCTGAGCTCTTTATTATCAGTATTTTACTTAGAAAATACTATAAGAAATTTTCTGCTCCATCAAAGACAAATTTTACTTTGAATTTACTGACAAGAGATGACATCACTAATTTCTTTTAAAGAGTCAAAGTCAACAAACATCTTTTTTTCTTCTTGATCCTGTTTTTAAAAATTGGCCAATTAGCTGCCAGTGTAGACAAACTTTCAAATTGCAGAGAAATAGAAATAAGAGAATTGGCAGATATTAATTAAGCTGTGCTCTGTGGAATAATTTAACCTGTATTTAATATGTTAAATGCAATGTATTACATAAAAGATATTCAATAAGTAGTTTTAGCATTCCATAATGCATTTTGTTTTCTAACTGATATAATATTTAAAACTTACATATTCATTAAACATATTACGTTAGTAATTCAATTTTATGTTTGCTTTCATTTTTATTAAATAACATCTTTATTACTTCTTTCTAAATCAAATATGAAAATGATTATAACATCAATATTATACCTAATATGGTGATCCTCTTTCTGAGTCCTTAACATGTCATAATACGTCAATTACATTATTACTTAAGTACAATTATAATAATCATTTTACAGTTGAAAATAAAGAGGCACAGACTAGTAACATAGCTTGCCGAAGGTCATACAACTAGTAATCAATAGAGAAATGAAATTTTGCCCTTAACCAGCTTTATGTACTCAAAAATATTTAATTTTTATGAGTTTCATTCAAATTCTGCTTGTATGTGTGTATTTGTGTTTATGTGTTCAAGATACCGCTTACTATTCCTCAACTCTTGACTAATAGCAATAATTTTTAAAAAACAGTGGTACTAGAGTTAAAGGCTAATTTGGAAAAAAAAATCAGATAGTGCTAGCACTTTCATTTTTTCACTCGAACTACTACAATGTGTAAATGTGTTTTTCTACTAGTTAGGAAATAAATGAACCCAGAGTAAAGTAAAAAACACATAGTTCAAAAAAGATTTAATAGCAGAATTTATGATTTACTTGTGAATATTTACATGAATCAAAGTACCCAAGTAGGACAAGTATCAACAATTTGAGCAGAAAATGTTTCCTGAGTTTACTTGCTGTATTTCCAATCCCTATAGCTTAAGCATCAAAGTGGAAGTATGACAACAGTCATAAAGAATGATTGATCAATGGAAATGTCCACACAGGGTAAACTATAGTGCATTTGCCTTTTACCAACTTATCACCTTTAATGTGGTTAACCAGGAGTTTGAAAATTCTCTGTTCACTTCTATTCACTGTATAGTTTCCTTTCGTTCAAGAATGAATGGATTGTGGATGTCATTCTACTGCTATTATACAAGTCTTTTGCTATATTTTTTACTTGTCAACTTTAGACAGTATAATTTAAAATGTAAAGTTGGTGATTCATCATTTTCCTTTTTCCCCTTTGAGATTACATTTAGGAGACGAACTATGAAAGAACAATTTTCTCAAAACAAATACACTCTTAAAACTGATGAGAAATATATTTTCACTTGTTTTTGCAATTCTAACTAATAAATAAGCTAAGAAAATAGAAAATTTAATGAGATATCAAAATTAGGTGCACCAAATATAAGATGAATAAAAGATAAAAAATAATTAGTTAATGAATTGGAAGAGAGGAAAATCACCGAAGATGCTGAGAGTCTCAAGTAATAGCAAGAAAAAGAAAACAGTCATGCAAATTATTATGTTTTTATTAAATGGGAAAAGAATGGCATCAATAATGCAGCTGAAATTGGGGAGGAAGGTGAATAATTTAATGATTTCAATACAAATACAAAGAAATAAGATATTATTTATGAACAATATAGAGAGGTAATCAAAGTACTATGATTTGTACTTCACCAGTTTATTTAACAAATAGTTTAGGAGGCCTATATTTCACATTCTGTTCTGTACTCAGGGATAACATGACAAAGTCTGTGACCATGAGAATTTATATTAGCAGTGATAAACATAAAAATAAAATGATGTCAGTTAATGACTAGTACTTTGAGGAAATGAAAATAGGGTATGAAGACACAAAGTCATTTTTCAGAGATGGGAAAGAGAGGGAGTGTTGTCATCTATTTTGCAATCATGATCTAGAAAGACCTTTTTGAAGATGTGGTATTTGAGTAGACAAAGAAAATCTGGAGGAGGTATATTCCATCAAAACGAAGGTCTCAACTTGTACTCAGCTTCTGAAATATGAAAAAAGATAAGGCTCAAAAAGAATTTCATTTAGCTTTATTATAGAACTCCTAATCAAGAAGATTAAACATTACTTTGAGAATGTTAGAAAGGCACAGAATCAGAAGGGTATATCATATAACCATCAGCTGAAGAATACAGGTATAAAAGTCAGGTGGTTATGAAGTAAATTCTTAACCTTACATGTATGCTGGAATGCACAGAAAAAAATGACAAATAGGCAAACTCCTAAGATTTTTCTTTCTTCAGATGCTAGGTAGTGGTGCCTTTAGTGAAATAAAACCTGGCAAATAGCATTCACCATATTTTCAAAGGATCCCTAATCCCATACCTCTTTCATGTTGAATAATAATATTAAGGAAAATACTTCTTAACCTAGAGGAATAGACAAACAACATAAAAATACATAGAAATATGATAAATGCAGGGGTACAACTATATACAATTGATTAGGAAAGCAGATTGTAGGGGTCTCTAATCTATACCATGGGAATTTCAGGGAAAGTGTTATTGGATTAGTGAAGGTAATTGTACTTTTTAGGCAAAAATGAAGAAGGATAAGACAATTAGGAATCAAAAACAGAGAAATGCCAGTAGAAACAATGATAGAAAAAAATTTTGATGAGCTGTTAGGACTTAAGGAGAGGGAAAAATCAAACATGACTGTAGAATTTTGAGTATGGTAGCCATTAATTTAGATAGTCCATATTGGACCAGAAAAACAGTGACAAGTTGGAAGAAATGAGTTGGGCTGTTTCATTAATGTTAGATTTAACTATCTGACAGAAGTAAATCATCAAAGAAGCTTGGGGAGCAGGAGCTAATGTACACCCCCAAGTTGAGGTTTAACTACATCACTTTGTACACTAACAGATTTAATATTTTTTTTTATTTTTCTAAATTTTATTTATTTTTATTATTATTGAAAGGATATTGCATTTTGACAATGACTTGTTTGGTATACATAGTGGTATATTTGCACTTAGAAATAGCATAGTAGATTTAATAATATTCCCCACTTTTTTCCTCCCTTCATTTACAGTTAATTCCCTTCAACCCATCTACCACCCCTCCCCCATCACTTTGGTACCCCCTGATTTATCTTTTTGTCTCTCACCACTAAGAGTCCATAGTTTTTGATGTAGTGTTCTCCCTTTCTCTGTCTCTCTCTCTCTCTCATTCTCCCTCTCCCCACTCCCCATTTATAGTGTTGAATAATTTATGACATTTGTTTTCTCTTCACCCATCATATGAGCACTATCACCAATGTCTGTTCTCCAACTGGCTTATCTCATTAAGCATAATTCTCTCCAAGTCCATCCATGTTGTTGCAAATGGCAGGATCTCTCCCTTTTTGATGTCTACATAATATTCTATAGTGTATATGTACCACATCTTCTTTGTCCTTTCCTCTGTTGATGGGCATTTAGATAGTTTCCAGCTCTTAGCTACTATGAATTGTGCTGCAATGATCCTGGGGGTGCAAATATCTCTTCAGATAAGTGTTTTTGTGTCACTGGGGTACATACCCAATAGAGAAATAACTGGATCATATGGAGTTTCCTCATTCTCATTTCTTTGAGGATTCTCCATACTGATTTCCAGAGTATATGCACCACTTTACATTCCCACCAAGAGTGAACTGGAGTTTCCTTTTCTTCACATCCTCTCCAGCCCTTATTATTTCAATTTTATGGATAATAGTCATTCTTATGGGCATGAGGTAATATTTCATTGTTGTTTTGATTTGCATATTCCTGATAACAAGAGATATAGAGCATCTTTTCATTCATGAACCTGTTGTATGTCTTCCTTGGAGAGGTGTTTTAAGGTCAACAGCCCATTTTTTTAATTGAATTGCTTGTATTTTTTGTCCAGGTTTTTTGAATTGTTTGTATATGTTAGATATTAACCTCTTATCTGAGGTGTGAGAGGCAAATACCTTTTCCCATTCAGTTGGATTGACTTTTTGTTTTCATGTGAGTTTCTTTTGTTGAAGAGTAACTTTTTAGTTTTATGTAATTCAACTTGTTTATTTTGGATTTTATTTGTTTTGCTATGGGCATTGAGTTGCCAAAGATATCTCTTAAGTCAATATCTAATAATGTTTTGCCTCCATTCTCTTCTATATGTTTGATGGTGTCTCGTTTTATGTCTAGATCTTTAATCCATTTTGAGTTAATTTTTGTGTGTAGTGTTAGGTAATGGTTTAGTTTCAACCTTTTGCATGTGACTGTCCAGTTCTCCCACCACCATTTATAAAGAGGCTGTCCTTGTCCCATTGTAAGTTTTTGGTTCCTTTGTCAAAAATTAGGTGTCTATATATATGTGGATTTATTTCAGGATTTCAATTCTGATCCATTGATTTTTCTGTTTTTATACTGATACCATGCTGTTTAAATAAATTATTATTGCTTTGCATGAGAGATTGAAGTCAGGGAGCATGACTACTCCATTGTTTGATTTTTTTCTTGAGGAGTGTTGTTGCTATCCTGGGTTTTTTGCTGTTCCAGATACATGTCATTATTTTGTGTTTTATGTCTGTGAAGAATGTCTTTGGAATTTTGAAAGGGATAGCACTCAATCTATATATTGCCTTGGGCAGTATGGCCATTTTGATTATGTTGATTCTCCCAATCCATGAGAAGGGAATATCTTTCCATTTATTTGTGTTATCTTCTATTTCTTTTAGCTATGTCCTATAGTCTCATATTATAGTCCCTTCACCTTTTTGTTTAGGTTTATCACAAGGTATTTCTTTTCTTCTCTTTTTTTTTTTTTTTTGGTTTAAGTGGTATTGTTTTCTTCAGACCTCTTTCTGTATTTTCATTGTTGGCATACAGAAATGCAACAGATTTTTTAACATTAATTTTATAGCCTGCCATTTACTATATTGTTTATTATTTCTAGCAGTTTTTTAACTTGATTATTTGGGGTTCTCCATGTATTATATAATGTCATACATTTCACTTCTTCATTTCCTATTTGGATATCTTTCATATCTTTTTCTTGTCTAATTGTAGTGGCCAGATTCTCCAGCACTATATTGAATAGTAATGGTGAGAGTGGGCATCCTTGTCTTTTCCCCTAAGATCAGGGGAAAAAGTTCTCAGTTTTTCTCCATTGTGTACAATGTTGACTGTGGGCTTGTCATATACAGCCTTAATTATGTTGAATTATGTTCCTTCTATACCTATTTTTGGAGGGTTTGTAACATAAAAGGGTGCTGAATCTTGTCAAATGCTTTTTCTGCAAATATTGAGATGATCATGTGGTTTTTGTCCTTTTTATTGATATAGTGTATAATATTTATTGATTTGCATATTGGGAAGGTTTTTGATCACTGTTTCAATTTCCTTGCTTGTAATTGATCTGTTTATGGCTTCTAGTTCTTCTCCATTTATTATTGGGATATTGTACCTTTCCAGAAATGTGTTCATTTCTTCTAGGTATTCTGTTTGTTGCCATACAGTTGTACGTAATATTCTCTTATAGTCCTCTGCTTCTGTTGCATCTGTTGTGATTATTTATTTTTCAGTTTTGATTCTATTTATTTGTGTTTTGTCTCTCCTCTTTTTCCATGAGTCTGGTTAGTGACTTGTCTATTTTGTTTCTTCTTTTGAAAAAAACAACTTTTAGATTCACTGATTTTTTTAAATAGTCTTTCTGATCCGTATTTCATTGATTTCTGACCTAGTCTTCATTATTTCTCTCTTTCTGTTGGATTTAGGCTTCTGTTTTTCTGCTTTTTCTAGTTCCTTTAGGTGATAGCTTAGGTTTTTTGTTTGTGATTCTTCCTGTTTTCTGAAGTAGGATTGTATTGCTATAAATTTCCCACTTTTTACTGCCTTTGCCGCATCCCATAGATTCTGATGCGTCATTTTTTCATTTTCATGTGATTCCAGATATTTTTTAAATTTCTTCCTTCATTTCCTCTTTCACCCATTGGTTGCTAAACAATATGTTGTTTTATCTCCACTCTTTGCAGTTTTCCTCTCTTTCTTCTTTTGGCTGGTCTCTAGTTTGATGTCATTGTGATTGTGATCTGAGAAGATGCTAGATAAGATTTCAGTCTTTGAAAATTTTCAAATAACTAGTTTTGTGTCCCAACATATGGTCTATCCTTAAGAATGTTCCATGAGCACTTGAGAAGAATGCATAGTCTATGGTTTTGGGGTGAAGTATTCTGTATATTTCTATTAGGTCTAGCTCTTCTATTTTGTCACTTAAAGACCCTGTTTCTTTGCTGATTCTCTGTCTGGATGATCTGTCTTTTACTGAAAAAGGAGTACTGAAGTCCCCTACTATTATTGCATTGCAGTCAATATCCTTATTTAGATCTGTTAATATTTGCTTGATATATTTGGGTGCTCCTTTATTGGGTGCATAGCTGTTAATAAGTATTGTCTTTCATTGTATCCTTTATCATTATACAATGTTCATTTTTATCTTTCTTAAATTTTCTTTCTTTGAAAGACTGTCTAATCTGATATGAGTGCAGCTGTTCCTGCTTTTTGGATTTGGCATTAGCTTGGAAAACCGTTTTCCATCCACCAATTTAATGTTTCTTGTCTCTCGACCTAAGATGAGTTTCTTGTATACAACATAGAGTTGGGTTGTGTTTCTTAACCCATTTAGCAACACTGTGCCTTTTGATTGGCACGTTCAATCTATTTTCATTTATAATAATTATTGACATTTGAGAACTTGCTACTGCCATTTTGATTTTTGTTTTCTGGCTATGTTGATCTCTTTTACTTTGCTGATTTTTGTGAAGTTTTTCCTCTTTAGTTTAGCTAGTAAGGCCTCTTTTAACACTTCTTGTAAAGGAGGTCTCACGATTGCAAACTTAGATTTTGTTTTTTTGGGATAACCTTAATTTCCTCCTCAAATGTGAAAGACAGCTTTGCAGGATATAATATTCATAGCTGGCATTTTTTGTCCTGTTGTATTTTGAAGACATCATTCCATTCTCTTCTAGCCTGTAGAGTTTCTGCTGAGAAGTCTGAGTTTAGCCTGATAGAAGTACCTTTATATGTTGTGTTTTGTTTTTTTTTCTCCCCTAGCTACCTTTAGAATTCTTTCTTTGTCTTGGATTTTTGATAGTTTCACAGTTATGTGTCTAAGTATAGAATTTTAGGGTTTATGTAATTGGTTATTCTGTTTGCTTCACTGATTTCTATGTTTGTTACTTGTTCTAGATTTGGGAATTTTTCAGCCATCATTGCCTTCACGATGTTCTCTGTTGCTCTGTTTTTCTCTTTGACTTCTGTGATACCCAGTATTCTAATGTGGCCTTTCCTGGTGGTGTCAGGTAGTTCTGAGTGATTCTTTTTTCTTTTTTTTTTTTGCATTTATCTTTCTTCTTCCTCTTGGACCCTTACGGCATTACCAACTTATATATCATTAATCCTTTCCTCAATTTGGATTATTCTGTTTCTATAGCTTTCTATATTATTCTTAGTTTCACGAATTATCTCCTTTAAATCCTATACTCATGTTAGTTTTTTCTTAGAGCTTCAACCTCTGCATGTTGGTGTTTAATTGTTTAATCTCTTTGTTTTGTTTATCTGAATTTTCTTTTAATTTTCTGAATTTCTTTATGATTACAGATTTGAATTCTTTATCTTGTAGAAAAAAAAAATTCTTCCATATCTTCAAAGTTAATTTATGATGAGCTGTCATTCTGTTGTGATTCCATTTCCTGAGGTTTCAGGGTGTGCTGTGGTTTTCCCCACATGATTTGGGATCTTGTTGATTTGCTAATTTGTTTGTTTAATTTATACTAAGGGGCACTCTATTTCTGTCTTATTTTGTATTTTTGACTCATATAGTCTTCTGTAGTGTGTCTTGCTGTGTCAGGGAGTGATGATGGCTGCTGGGTGGAGGTGGGCTTGGGGTTGAGGGTATAGTGGTCATTTGTGTGCATCTAATTTTGCCTCCTGATGGTGGCAGGGATGGTAGGCTTGTTTTGTTGGTAGGACTCTGCTGGCTAGGGCTATATGACTTGAGTCTGCTGTCTGTGCTTATGTTCCTTGTATTGACCAAACCATCAGAAACAATTCCTTTCCATGGGCTATTCATCCAGGATCTCAGTTACTGAATCCTGATTCCCAGGGGGCCCAAGCCTCCAGGTGTATAGTGGAGGGTGCAGAGCACCTGTATGCTCCTGTTCTTTCTGTCTCCATTTCTCCTTCTGTGCTTTTTCTAGCCAAGAGTTGCCAGCAGCATTCACTGTGGCCCCTCCTCTTTACAGTTTGACTCAGGCTTGTTGCTCCCTGCTCTGTCTGAATTTGCAATGCTAGAGATCAGTGGGGTTGCTCCTGCAGTCTGAGCCCAGAAAAGAGGGACTCAGCAGCAAGATCTTACTATCTCAAGCCCTGGGTGGGTGCTGGAGGTCCCCGTGACTGTTTTGTACTCTTTAGAATGTCTGTGTGGCCCACTTGGCTCCACTTAGGCTCTAGTAGGGGGAGGCAGATTGCATCTGTACCACAAAACTCTCCTTTCTGGAGGCTTCCCATTGGTGCTGTAGTCTCTGTTAAATTCTCATGCCTCTCACCCACCTGTAGAGCCAGCAGTTAGTCTTCTTCTGTTCTCCAAGTTGTTCTGCTGATGCTGAAGCAGGAAAATCCCTTTTTTTGTATTGGTTCCAAAAGACTGTTTTGTTTTGTTTTTTCCTGTGTGGCATCTCAGTGTTCTCTCCCCATAGATACCACTTTTTCTCAGTCTAGTAGATTTTAAAGGAACTACTCCCACCTATTTTCTCTTGATATTTACTCAGTGATATTAATCATGAATTCACAAGACTAAGAAATAATAGAATAAAATTAAATCTGTTTGCAAGAAAAGATAAGCAGTATCAATAAAGTATAGAAACCTGAAAATCTGGAAAAAAGATACAAAGTTTTAAGTCAGAGCAAGGGTCAGGGGTGAAGTCTTCAATATGGATGAAATAACCTGCCAAGAATATAGAAACTAGCAAAGGCAATTAATCGAGAGAAAGGGACCAGGAAGACCAGGAAGCAACTGTGACAACAGGATAAAGAAAATCATGTCATTAGGTAATTCAATCAATATAAAGCTGTAGTTAGTGGATAGTAAGCAATGCCAGAATATTTAGGTCATTAATTATTTAATTTTTCACACAATTTGCTATCTAGTTATTTCATATATAACTCAATTGCTCTGAATGCTAATATTTTCTGTCTCTCATGAGTACCTTTAAAACTATTTAATTACAAACAGCTAATTACAATTACGTAAATATCTACATAGAAACCCTATTTTTACTTCTATTTATAGGACACTTTTGGTTAAAAGTTATAAAAAGTCAATAAATACCAGAATATATTGGCTCAGAAACATACAAATTTAGGAATCAGGCATAACTGGATTCAGGAATGCAAATAATAAAATTAACTGTTATAAAATACACCACATTTTGCACTTCTCCCTCTGCTCAATATTATTCTATGTTGGTTTGATGCTCAAGAATTTTGTCTTCTTGCCATCATCAGATGTAGTTTGGATTATACTTATGCCTAGCAATGCCAGAGGAAAGTGCATAGCGTCTCTTTCCCAAGGTTTATATCAATATTTTAAAAGTAAATTGGCTAGATCTTTTTCTTTCATATGCACCATGAAATTGAGGAAATGATTCCAGGTGATTATAGGCTATACTAGGTAGGAGAAGGAGTTTCACTTCTTACAGGAAAAAGGGACCAACGAAAGGATGCCAAGAAGATAAGAATAACAGATATCTACTATACTACTGTATTATAGTTTTGATAAAAGGCTTAAATTTTAATATTTAAAAGATTTTATAATCCAACCATAAAAGTAAGCTTTTTAGATAATAAATTATCATGTCTTTTCATTCTTTATTATTTCTTAGAATAGTTCATAGACCAACTCAAAATAATTTACTACTACTCTATGTTTCAGTACTAGACATAATGTAGAACTCGACAGTTCTAATGAAGAATTTGAATTGCTCTGTTTTGAATTTAACTATTTGTTTAACCTGTGCTGTCAGAAGTACTATAAATCCATCTTGGATAATTGTGTGTGCCTTTTTCTTTTACTAGATACCACTGAATGTCACAAGGGACAATCTTTCCTTTACCCAATAACTAATTTTTCTTAAATTATACATTTAGAATGAGAGATGTGGAAATAGAATAAAATATCAGGAAATCCACCCAGGAAGGAAAGCCAAAAATAACACACCTGAAAGAATGTAACCATTATGCCAATAGAATACCATTTTAAATATAAATAATCATAATCTGAACTGGCTCTTTCTAAGGTATTTTTGCATAACCTCATGAAAGCCATGCTAAATCGCATGCCTTTTTCTGAAAACTATCTATGGTTTAAGAAAATACTTACATATTTCACAAAGAAAAATATTTACTGGAGTATTAAACTGTTTTTCAGCAGACAACTGGTGAGTACCTATAATGTGTAGCCACTATTCTTCATTTTGCAGATTGATAAAGTACCTACCTCATTGACTGTACATAATGAAGAGCTAAAAAACATTATTTGAATATAAGACATGAAATAGAAATTTAGAATGACTTCCAGGTAATCTCATGACACACATTTGCTAAATGGTAGTGCTAATCACTGAGATGGGAAAAAGAAAAGCAGTTTGAGGTGATATTGGGAGAAAATATTTTGATTTTGTACAAGTCTGGGTTCAAGAAAGAAGTTAGCGCTGTAGATAAAAATATACATGATTAAGGTAAGTAGGTAGACATATACGTACATACATACATATTAAGGAGTCAACAATAGTTAGATGATAGCTAAATTTATGAACTGGATAATGTTCTATAGAGTATGGAGATAGGTAAGAAGAAAGAATTAAAGATGAGCCTTGAAGTACTTCCCTGAGGGCAGAAAGCAGAGCAAGTACAAGGTGGGAGTTGGCAGAACATTAAAGAACATCAGGGCCAGAGCATGAGGCTGAGGTCACCATGGAAAAGCACTGTGGCAGTGTTCCTATAACTGTTTGCTCCCCAAAACAAGATAGATACAGTTAAGTAGTTAGAAAACAAAGGCTGCACAAGCAAATCCAATGTAATGGTAAAAATGTTTGATAAGCTGAAGCAATTCTGTGTATGAACTTAATAAACAGGTGGAAGGCAAGGTATTCAGGGCTCTCAGTCTGAGAAACTGTTGGCCCCCGACCCCACCTTTCTATCTCTCTCTCTGAGTTTCTTAATCTCCTGTAGTGACCCCCTCCTCTACCTTGTTCCTGGGAGTGAATCCTGGCAGTACTTGATAGTAGCGATATGGAAGAGAGGAATTCAACCACAAATATAAAAAACAGCCAATAATAGAGGAGTACAATTTTGGGGCCAATTATAGAAAGAATTTGAAGATGAGTGCAAATAAAGGAATAATTGCTAGAAAGTCAATTAAGATGAAGACTAAGAAGTTGGTGACTTATTATTAGTAACCTCAGCACGATAAATTTCATCGTAATATTATAAAGAAAACTGATAGAGGATTGAGAATTACTTCAGATTGTTGCTGTAACGGGATATAGAATAGCTAACAGGGTGGCAATCAGAGATTGAGAGTTCAAGGGAAAGATTTTTAAAAGATGATTGTATTCTTTTAGTAAAAAATTCATGAAAGAGTGAGTGTAGCAGAAAGAAGAGGGATACTTTAGAAACAAAGTCTTGTAGGGTTTAATGATGAGATCTAGCAAAATTATGGATGTTTCAGTCTTCATTCACAGGGATGAAGGAACAGGAAACAAGAGCTGATTTGCATTTTTTTTTTATTAGTGATATTTTCAGAAAGGTCATTACAGAGACTGAAGGGTAGAGAATGCAGCTGATAATTTGAAGAAATAAGAGAAAGTATAAAGTTCAAGAAACTTGAAGAACAATGCTTGTACCCAGGAAGGAGTACATCCTCAGAGAAGATGAGTGTATTAATTCATGATTTGTTCAAACTCCAATCATAGGCATGATTCTGATCTTAGCCAATAAAAAAGTGAAATATGGGATCAATGCAATTTTTGTCCTAGACTGAGTTGCATTTCTTTCTTCAATAGTGATTTTGGGATAAGAAGTTTTGCAGATTGCAGGAAATATTTGAATGTACTGTACAGATAACAAGGCGTCCTTGTATTTCCAGCAGATCAATCTTTCTGATATACGATATTGGAAAGATACTAAATGTCAAAAATAAGTACATAGGTATTTTTAAGTATAGCAATTAATACACATACATGCAAGAACTAGAGCTACATAGATGGAAAAGACATTTGCTTACTGATAAATAATAAAATGCAAATTAAAACAATAAGAAAATATTTCATGCCCTGAAGCTTATTTAATATAAAAGAGACACCATAACATCAAGCTCTCCAAGGGTTTAACTCTCATACTTTACAGGTATAAATATAAATAAGACATTTTGGAGATAATTTTGGTAATATCAAGTAAAACTGAAAGTGTCCAAAGAAATCTCACTTCCTGGACTGTTCTTTAGAGAAGCTCTTGTCAGTTTGACTAGATATACACAGTTAAGTACAATAAATAAACGTAATACACATTAGTTGGAAATGGATAAATTGTGGTATTACTATGTGAGAGTGACTTGGTAAGGTTAAAATTAATAAACATTTTATATGCAGTAAATAAATAGTACAAGAGGGGATTTAAAAAATATTGAATGCAGAATGTAGATTTGGTTTTTAGATTTGATAGTGGGGAAATGTCAATATTTCCATTCTTTTATTTTATTTTCTCAAGGAATTAAAAGATAAAACCAGAAACTAAAATATGGTGAAAAATAGAAGAAAGAAAATTAGGAGGTTTAAGAAAGAGGAAAGGTATAAAGTAGTTTACAGAAACAGAAATACAGAATTTTCTGTAGAAAATTCTAATATTAGCAAGAAAAATTATAATTATTAAATGTTTCATCATAATCATTTCAGTAATAAAATTGAAAGTATTTTTTAATACATGCGTTTATACTGGTAGAATAGACTTTTCAAAGTTACTAGAAGGGGTTAGTCAAAATAAAATGTGGCCATTCAAGATTTACTAAAATAACAAAAAAAATAAAGCTATTAAATCACTTAGCCATATTTTCTCAATAACGTTAGAGGGCTAGTGGCTACATTTTTGGAAAGCACAGATACATTTCCATCATTGCAGAATATTCTATTGGATGACCTTGGTCTAGATCAGAGATTGGCAAGCTATTTCTGTAACAAACTAGAGAATAAGAATTTTCAATTTTGTAAGTCATGTGATTTCTGCAGCAACTACTCAAGTCTGTTGCAATGTGAAGCAGTGTAGGTGATTCATAGATGAATGGGTGCTCCAGTATTATTTTATTGAAGAAACATTGCATTAAAATGTTATATAAGTTTAAGGTATAAATCATAAGTCAGCACATCAACATCTGTATATAATACATTAATTTCACTACCTTTAATACAGTTATATCCTTCATCATATTATTGACCCCTTTCACCCAAATTGTTCTCCTCCCCTTTCCATTCTGGTATCCTATAGACAAAAGTCTATTTTTGTTTGATTTTGGTTCAAACGTGTGCTCGTTTCCTGCTTTCAGCTCTTGGCTATTTTAAGTAAATCTACAATAAACATTGGGGTGCATATATCTCTCCAAATTAGTATTTTGTGTTTTTTGGCTAAATATCCAGAAGTGGGATAGGACAACAGGGTCATGTGGAATTTGCATTTTTTAAGATATGTCCAGGCTGCTTTCCATAATGGCTGCATCGATTTACATTTCCACCAAGTGAGCATAAGGTTTCTTTTTCTCTGCATCCTCACCAACACTTGTTGTTTCTAGTCTTTTGGATAATAGCCATTCTCACAGCTGTGAGATGATATCTTGTTTAAAAATTTTATTTACAAAAATAAACAGCAGATCAGTTGTCATTTTCATATAACTATGATCCATTCATCTGAAGGTACATATTATTGGGAAATGTATGTCATGTACAGCAAATGAAGAAAAAAGATTTTCCAGGAGAAAGATAAACACAATAGGTCAAATAGAATGAATTGTACTGACACTTAAGAAGCAGTTTTGAACATAATTTAGAGTTCTTACATCAACATATGGATGCAATATTGATGTTTTCTTTCTGTTTATGTCTATTAAAATTTTCCTCTAACATATCCAACTTTATTTAAATGCATTCTATAATGATCAGATACATATTTTAGTTGCTTATAAGAAAGTAACTATGTTAAAATCTACATCTTTGTATTTCAATTTTTACTTAATATTGTCAAATCTAAACAAAGAGGCAGCCGCCTAACTCTAAAAGACAAGAGTATACAAATAAAATGTTACTGGAAGTGGTCTGCTATTTAGCCACTATTCCAATGGAATTGGCATACTGCCAGAATGTTTCACTGCTGTCTATTAAAACTCTTCGAAACAGAACACTGGGTTCCTCTAAAGCCCTATAATTTTCAGGCATTTGCAGTGGTTTTGTGGTGTGTATATACAGGGTGTGACTTTTTCTCTGGATATAAACTGTTTTCTCTCATCTCTTTGTATCTCTAAAAATAGAAGTAAACCCCATTTGAATGTTAAATTCTAAACAAAATGTTTAACTTACCTGGATTTTTGACAATCAAATAAATGATGATATAAATCTACAGAGTTTTTGTTTTGTTTTGTTTTTTGTTTTGGGTTTTTTGTTTTTTTTTTAGGGAAAGGTGCAGGCAGAAATGGAGGCAAGTAGGCAGGCAGGCAAGCAGGAGGAGAGAGAGGAAGAAGCACTTTTTTGTTTGATTGTTTAGCTGTATATCTTGATTCTTCTCCCTGGTACAGTACAACAACCAGGGTCCTTCGGGTGTATGTGGACAGCACAACAGTGGGACGGAGTCGGCCAAACCACTACTCCACCAGAGTGTGCCATATTTCTATAATTTTATACTTTTTAATTTTGTTTATTCTTTCTCTTTTACTCATTCTACTTTGTTCTCAGGTAGAAACACATTATACAAATATAGATGATTTGCTATTATATTTACTTTTTAAAACAAATAAATAGAAAAGGTTATGTCAATTTGATGTACTTTACTAACACTAGTGAGTTAACTTCTCACCTGTGTACTCAGTCCTTCACAATGTAAGTTATATTGTCAATAGCTACCAATTTCAGTGAGATTATTATTCTTAGATTATAAGTCATAGTTTAATGATTAGAAATGACAGAGTAGATAAATAAAATACAATTATTAAACAATCATTACAGAACAATTTCTGACCTATTGTCCCATTTCATATACCATGGTTTAACTTTTAGATTACCCAGATATCATGATACACTACAATAAACTTGAAAAAATATATAACCTATTCTAAATGAAGAAATCTAAAAATATAATTTTGACAAGAATGACTAAGAAATAAAGGCATAAGTTGCCCAATTGACACAAATTTACCTTTTATTGAATCATATTTTTAATCAAGTTTAATAATTGTCTATCAGTACACATGGGCTTGTACAATAGTTTTAAAAGGTTTGACGTTTTTATGATGATACAGAGATGTTCAGAGAAACGAAAGGAAGATGTTTTTGTTGCTTATAGCTCAAAAGAAGAGAAGGCCACATATAAGGTCGCGCAGGGATTGTTCCTGAGGTTGTTGGAATAGCAATCTAAAGTTGAAAAAAGCAGCTTATATATGACAAGAGGGACGTGGTCAGCTAGGTTTTGTAAATTTCCTTCGATTGGTTAATTTGAATAATTTCACAGGTTCTGGGGATTAGATATTTATCCCTATCTTGGACCTGAGTAGTTAAGGGCAGGTGCATAGTGGATTAAAAGTATGACAGAACAAGGGAAGTGTTTGAGATCTGAACTTCACCAACTGCTCAGTAAAAGAAGCTGATCTGGGACCTCAGAAGCTAAACAAACTATATTTCAACAGATCCTTTGATATCTTAGCATCAGTTTTGAGTTCAATTTTTTGAGCTATATGAGTAGCCCAAATAGTAGAAGAGACTCCCAGGTAGTGGGGAATAAATTGCCCTATACTCTATTCAAAAGATTTAAATAGGAGTTAAAAGAAAGGAAAATAAATGGAAGTGTAAGGAATACATATAGATTGGTTCATGGCTATGTTTCCAATTTATATGTCATTATTCAATAAACAGTTGAAATTTTTGAAGATTTTAACAGTATCCTAGTAAAGTTATACAATGTTTTCAAAAGCATGAGTCATAGTTTCATGACAATAAAATCTTGGTGTATTTCTTGAGTCAGGGTAGTAGATTCAGCAGTAGTTTTGTGAGGTATATGTAGAAGTTAGGTTTAAATAAGGGTGAAGGGAATATTATGGTAGTAATAATCAGAGACGGAGTGCTGGTGATTTTGATGGAAAGCTGGAGTGGGAGAGTAAGGGAAGTTTCTGGGAATGAAAGTCCCTTTCTCTGTGAGGTCAAGATATGGACCAAGAGGAGGCAATTAGCTCTTTGAGGAAACATTAATTCCATTAATTTTTAAAGTGGAACAGAATATACAAACCCTTACAAAATTTTCTTTTACACTTAGAAGTATAAAAAAGCATATTTTGACAGAGAACAGTTATCATGAGCTAACAAAACAGTAAGCTCAGGAAATATGAAAGAATCCCTAATACAGGAGAAAAAAAAAAAGCAGTAAGTGTCCCATTTCCAATTTGTCAGTGTCTCCTGAAGGACAGTCTTGGAGCATCACAGTGGAGTGGTTTCAGTACCCACGGTAGAATCATCTATGGGAGTGAGCTCCTGGGCAAGAAATATTACGTCTAGGCTCTGTGTTTACCCGCTTAGGCAAAGTGGGCCATGTTTTTGTGAATCTATGGTATAAGGAGGATGAGCCATTCATGGAATATTAAAATTGCTCTCGTGAAGAGCAAAGTTGCATCTGGGAACTTGAGTTGCAACTATATTCTAAGTTAAGGGGTTAGCATCTGTGATTACTGCCATAATTGAACCAAAGTGTCAGAACCTGACTGACAAAATCAGAGCCCTAATTCATATATATCAATTCCAAATGATCCCAATCATTCAAGACTTCCAAGTTGAGTGATCAGGGGGATTCTGCTGCAAATTGGTTTTTAATCACATAACCTGATTAGGATTCACCCAGTTAATAGGGTATCAGGTCTTATGCCTACCTGTGGTCCCACATCAGTACACAGGTAAGCCCTCCTATTTAACCAGTTACTATGGATCCATTTTATCAATTGGTTTGGTTGGTGAAGGGCAAGTCAACAAAGTCTTTGGACCTTTAGACCTTAGCATTTGCCATATTGTTTAAAACAATATCTTACTTAGAGGGTTTGGACCTTCTTATTGCAGGAAAATGCAAATGTCCAAACTAATAGTTCAATAACCTGTTGAATGCTATGCAACAACAATTGATTGAATTTTGCTATCTGATGTTACTCCTTCTTTGACATATATTATTGTTAAGGAGGACCGTCTGAATTTACCATTATGTTGATTTTATTATTATCTTTGAACATTGTTTTTGATAACTAAGTGGCATTTTTCTATTTTTCCTCGTGATACTCTACATTATGGAATTTACACAGGAGCACTAACATCAATTTCCTGGAGGAGATAAAAAGGAACCTAGATGATTAATTATCTACCTCTCATAATCTGGATATTAAAGAAAATGTTTTGGTTAGAGGAGATTTAGTTTCAACTGGGATATATAGAAGATAACCAGGTGCTGGGCACTTGGGACCATTTATCCTAGCTGTAAGGGTTTGTGTACGTAATTTCAACATGCGTATGGGGAAGTTTCCATATCAAAAGTGATTCTTGGTCACCAGCAGTATGTCCAAGAAATTCACTCAATTCTGACACTACCTATCCCAGAGATAGTATCAGAGGTCACAGGTAAAGGGTTTAGGAGAGAGAAAAGGGATGGGGGAATAAGACAATAAGTTCCAACTTTCTAATCAATTACATGGTAGGTTCTTCTGACCACCAGCCCCCATTCTTAGGTGGAGTTCAAAAACTGCTTAATTAACATAACATAAAAACACATAAATAATGTACTTTTTGATACTCATCACCTAGGATATTAAAATGGTTTTAAGAGTTCTGAACCAATAATGGGCTAAAGACCTAAAAAAACACTTCCTATATAAACCATAATATCACAATCACTGACGAATCCCAGAAAATATGTTTTTTTGAATCACGTCTCCAATCCTTTTAAGATGTAGCAGCATTAAAAAAATCCTTAAAAATAGCAGGAAATTTAATTTAAGGTGGTAAGATATTTTCCCCTTTAAATATAGGGAAGGATATTTGGAAAGTTTTAAAATTTATGTAAGGGTGTCTTGGTTAAAGCATAAGTCTCATTTTATCTTTTTATTATTTTTTTTACTACATTTTGATCAAATTATGGACATTTTTTCAATTTAATTATGTTTATATAATATATAATATTTATACATTTATATAATTTTTACTTAAATGCCCTTCCCTTGTATCAGTGTTTCTTTAATTCCATTTTTTTTTTGGGGGGGAGGCATTGCTCTGGATATATTCGGTAGGGGGGTTGAGGTTCTCTTTACAATGACCAGATCTTCAAATCAGTATTGCTAGGGTTTTAGACATATTTGGCGGCCCTTCTTGTATGTTTTAACATCTCCAGGTTTGGTTTAAGTTGACTTTGAATGAGCCCCCTCATTGTGCCATAGGGCTCAATGAGTATTTCCCCTATAACCATGGGTACCAGTCTCTGTGCTGCAACAGAGCCAGCCATAAGTAGCAGACTGATGTTTCAGTATAGAACTTGGCCCATGACTCAGGATGCTCAGATTAAAACTATTATGATCCAATAGCTCTATGAATTTACTCTCTTATATGACTTGGTCTTTTCTCTCTGTACTAGACAGCCCATTCCTGACACCCTCCCACACCACCACCTATTTTTTTTTCTTCATAATTTAGGATTCTAGCAGCTATTCTCAGTTTTTATATCCTTCCAAGGATTCATAACACAGGCCTTTAGGTGGTTTCAAGGAAAGGGATAAGGGTCTCTCTTCAAGATTTCCCAATCTATCTTGGAGGGATCCAGATGTGCATTTAAGAGAGCTGTAGCAGCTGTACTTGGGACTGTTATTCCTGTCTGAAGTATCAATTTCTTTGAGTGTTGATATGATTGGCATATAACAAGATCCAGGTATACTGGCTGAAAGTTTTATATTGCTTGAGTAATTGGGTCACTTTATATCTGATGAATCAAATTTAAGAGTAAAAAATATTATTAGAGATTATGAGAGACATCACATAATGAAGAAAAATCCAATACATAAATAAAGCATTGTTATCCTAAAGGTGTCTGTTCAAACAATAAAAGTGCAAAATACGTGAATCAAAGCTGGTAGAAATAGACAACTCCACAAGTAGTATAGTTAGAGAGATCAGTAGGAGTCTTACAATAGTCATAGAATGAAACAATATATGCAAAGATATAGCAGAACTCAACAATTCAATAAACAACAAAACCTATTTAACTTTTATAGAGCAATTCACCCAATAATTCACCTAAGAACCATTCTTTTCAAGCACCCACAGAACATATACCAATATAGAAGATACCTTGGGTCATAAAACTAATCTGAACAATTTAAAAGAACTAAAATCATATGGTATGTTTTCTCATCACAATGGAATCAAGCAAGAAATCAATAACACCTTATTCCTACTGATAGAAAAAAATCTAATAATCAAATGTCAATTGTTAAATAACTAGGAACCTTGTTTGATATGTAACTACCCAAATTCATAATTAGTTTTAGTGTAAAATGTTATGAAAAAAAGTCTTTGCATTGTAAGTGTCCATCTTTGAAATGAGTGATACCCTTTAATAAACTATTTAGTTGCATATTATTAATACAAATAAAAGAAAACTTTTCAGAGGCTGTGCTCATTTAAACATTTGATATTGTATAAAATCAAATTCTGTAATTTGGGAAAACTGGAATACAGTTATCAGATAATCCTCATCAGTTTAATCCTCATCTCCCTTTCTTCCATTCACATCTGTAGAGATTATAGAGGAAAAAAAAATTAACGAGTGAACTTAGATTATAAATTGGCAGTTAAATTGTTTTAATAATTATATAGGTGATTATGTAATAAAGTCTAACATCAAATACATAATTTTTCAAAAAAATTCTTATGAATGATTTGGGGTCAAAGTTTTCTTGAGATTCAAGAAGAGAATGAATTTATATCTAAAGAGGTAGCATTCAAAAATGTTCAATAATGCAAGCTTCGTTTTTTATATATCAAATTTGTTATATCATATTTGTTATATATCAAATATCTTTTACTAATATATAGAATGCTAAGTCAAACATGGAAAGAACATTCTAGATGATGCAGATATTATAAACAAAGATGATTTTAGACTATTTATCCTGGCATCATAAATAGGTCAGTTGGAGAGATTTGAGGTTATTGGTATAAAAATAGTGAATATATTCCAATGATTTTCACATTATTCATATTAAGTATGTTATCATGTGCAATATACTTCTATCTTCTATTCCAGTCAGCTTTCAGTGGACTAATATTGTTTACTTAATGATATCAACCTGAGGCACTCTGAGTCTTCCTTGAAGAGAAGAGTCTGAAAACTGACAAAGGGGTTGGAAGAAAGTGTAAGAATGTAGATAGTACCTATTAAAATTTTAATAAGCTGGTAGACAATATCTAGAGAACTTAACAACTACTTAGTAGGAAGTAAAGCTAGAAGATGATTCAAAATACAGGTATTTGTAATGTGATAATTTTACTAATAGAATCTAATGATAATTGAATGGGTGTTAGAGCTGCAAGGTGGAAGTATCAAGAAAGCACTTAAAATGCAGAATGTAAAATTTAACATTAAACTCCAGCCTAAAGAGGAAGATTATTTAATTATCTGAATAGAACTGTTGATCAGGACAAGATTGTGACAAAGAAAGACACTGAGGATAATCTTTTAGGTAAAAAGATAGGTAGAAAGAGAAATAAACAAAATAAGGAAGAAAGGAAAATCACCAATTAAATGCTAAGGGCAAGGGAAGTGTTAATACATTTATGTGGGAAAAGTGAACAAGAAAGAGCACATCATCTATTGGAGATGATAGAGAAAAGAGGATAGGAAAGATTTTAATGAGTATTGCTAAAAATGATGGTGATTTTGTCACCATGTCTTTGAATGATGGAATTGTTTTCTAATTTTTCATCACCAAGCAGTGATTGTGAAATGTATACCATTCTATAGCTCAGCCATTTTTATTTGTTTTTTGCTGGAAATGTAAAATCAAAATGTTTTAACAAGAAAATAATCTGATTATAGAGAGCTTGACATTAAGAAACTGGAGCACTGGTAGGATGTATATAAAAGAGAGGAAAATGTTAGAGATGAAGAGTTTAGTATGCATCATTTCCAAGACATCCTCCATGTAGACTCAAACACAAGAGAAGGGAGGAAAAAAATATGTTAATACTATTATAAGACAAATATAATATATTTTGCAAACTCCCATATCACAATAGTTTTAATGGGCAGTTTTAGTGTCTTGCCAAATAACTTATGAAAAAGATATCAAACAAAAGTTAATTAGTCCTTTGTTTTCGCACAGTGGTCAAACAGATAATTCCACTAGACAATTCATTTTCATCTTGGAGAAAAAAATGTGTGAGAGTAAAAGTATTTATTTTGTACTTGTATCATCTAAGTTGTGAGAAACAAGAGAGAAGAGTTCCTAGAAATCAAGAGATGTTTAGAAAGGCATTTCATAAATAAATATATACATATATATGTATAGGTCCCCAAATATACACGTGTCTAATGTATTAATATCTGAGAGAAATATATTTAAGGACTAAAGAATAATAATTACTTTCAGTTTAACAAGAAAGCTTTGTTTTATATACATAAAGCCACTTAATGTATATATTCTTATATGTAAATATATATGGTTTTTATACATAAACCAACTTATGTATATAAAACAAAAGCATATGCTTAAGTGCATATGCATACAAACACACACACGGAAAATTTACGTACCTAAAAACTAATACTTGAGCTACTTCTTTGAAAATCTACAAATACTTTTGAAGTCAGATGAATTTCAAGATTATTAAATATATATTGAAAATTAAATCTTTTTGAAATAGTCTATGGAACAAGCCATAAGTAACAAGAGATCATTTTTGCCAACATTCTAAGAACCTTTTCAATTAAGCTATTTGTTTGTAAAATAAAAATGGAATGGTACTCATTTCCTGTAGTGAAGGTTTCATTCCTTTAGAATCTGGCAATCACATTTTCCAATTCCAATGATGCTGGCTTAATTTTTCCCTCACCAGTACCTTTAAAAAATTAAGATATGCCTTGACTTCTGGTTGGTAAAAAGAGTAACCAGGCATGTAGCCTAAAAATTTATACATATATATGTGTATATATATATATACACACATACATATGCATATATTTAATTATTATTTCCTGACTGTTTCTTCTACTGATTGTTAGTCTACTTATAGTTCAAGCATTTGTGAAATTAAGTACTTCAATTAGTAAGAACGTATTTAGTTATGAGAGTATGATAAGTAAATTTTCATCAAATTGGTAGAGATGACATGTATATTTTTTTCAAAATGGAATAAAATTTACAAAATAAAATGTCTAACATATTTAGAAAAGCAGGTAAATTTTGTCTTAGAAATTTGTTAGATGGGTAAAAAGAAGGCTGTTTTGAAGACTGTCTAAAAATTACTCAAGAATATATATATATATATACATATAAAGATAGAAATGTTTAAAATTCTTATTATTCTTTAGATAACTGAGAATAAGTAATAGGAGTTTCATTAGTTTTCTATTTATTTGTATTACATATGTCCTTTTCATTAGTTCTCTGTCCTGTTAACTAGCAACATCATTCTTGATTACCTTTTCAGTTATCTCCACAAGACACATCCATTGCTTTTAATCAAATTTTTTTAATGGGAAAGAAGGGAGAAAATGAAGAATATTCTCTCACTCATTCATTCATTATTTTGTTTTTTAGTCCCGGTGTCAGGTTGCAACCTCAGGTCTCAAACCTGTCTTTGGGCTTTATATAATTTGCAGGGCAGCATTCTCAGCCACCTGAGCCACAAGTACATGCCCCTACATTCATTTTTTTTAAATTAAAGTATCAAAATACTATTCAAATATGCAAGAATAGTTCATTTTAATAACCTAAACCCAAGAATGCTACTCATAACAAAATTTGCTAGTGATCAAAATTCAGAACAAGACAAATCAATAGTTGTTTCTCTCAATAAATATTTCTTGAATATATTCTATAGGCTAAGAATGTGTGGAATGACAGGAATAAAAGTTAAAAAAAAGGGATTTCCAAAAGACCATGTGCACAGGTATACAGAGGCAGTACTTTTAAAACAGGCCAACAGTTTTGTTTTTGTTTAGAGAACATATTTATTTCAAACACAGATACTGGGTTCCTTCTGAACACTCGACCAGAGATAGGTTGATTTTCTAGACTATAGATTTCTCTCCTAGAAACTTCTAATGAGTAGATAGGGTATATAGATTTGGGATCCTAGGCCAGTCTTTTGGGATTGCAATTAAGTGCATGCAGTATGAAAAATGATTAATGAAACATATATTAAAAAAGTAGAAAGCAAAGCACTAAAACCAGAAAGAAAAACAATGCATTGCTTTTTGTCTTCATATGACAACAACTATTCCTCCCTATGATGAAGTTTTATGAATTTTATACTGGCTTTAATAATCATAAAAAAATGAAGAGGAGGGCAAGGAGAAGAAAAAAAAGAAGACAATAACAAGGAAATGTATAAGCACAGAAGTTTCAAATAAGGGTGAACAATCACAAAATTAACAATTTCAATGATTGATATTTATTAATCCCTAACTCTGCCAAAATATAAGTTCATATGTATTATGTAACTTAGTCATCAAGATAAACATATTGTGTAATGGAGGAGAGGTAAAAAGAGACTTTCAATAATAAAAATTACAGAGATAGTAACCTTGTTTTTCCATGTAATATAACCTTACCCTGCATTTCAGTACTTTACATTAGACTTGTAAACTTTAATGAAAAAGGTTATGTATCTGCATGTGTATCGTAGCTGTTGTAGGCAGCATTTGAGAGATTCCAGGCTTCATCAATATAGCAACTTCTTTTAAGGAATCAGGGTCAGTTAGGGCAATGGGAATGTTATCTAGATTATTTTGCCATTTCTTCACTTCAAGGAAATATCTGAAAGTTTGGGGGACAGGTTAACTTCAAGCCTTTGAAGTGAGGAGTTTGATGTAGCTTTTATTGACTTAAAGAGGTAGAGTCCCTGAGTTTATACACGGGTTTCATTAATAATGATCTTTCATTTATGCTTGAATTTCTTTAACTGAAATCTGTTTCTGAGCATCAGACAAATCCACTTCACTGAAGAATGTGAGTAGTCAACTAGAATTTTACAAATATTAGTTCTGATTTTAACCAGATGATCATTAGTGCAGTGGATATATATATATTCAAATTAATGATATAGCATGATAAATGTTATTGTCGGGATATGCAGAAAATACTATGATAGTAAGGAGGCAATACAATAAATTACTTTGGCATATGATAGTCAGGAAATGTCTTTATGAGACTAAATGGATAAATTTTTATATTTGCCAACTGACAAGTGAAAAAATGTGTAAAAGATACAAAAATGTGAAAGAAGTTAAAAGGTATAAGAGATTACATACCATTGGGTGTAAGACCAGGTATGTTTGTGTCTACTTAGAAATTTGGTGTAAAATGATTCCATATAGTTTAAATGAGTAAGAGTATGAAGACAAGTCAAACAGCTGAAATATTTAAATCTCAGTAAGTTAATTCCTGATTCGAAATCTACTGTGGAGGAAGCAGGCAGTATCAATCACCATGGGCAAAACTATGACAAGTCAGGGAATGTAATAGAGGAGAAGATAAAATTTAAATTCACATGCAATGTAAAATTAGTAAAAGTTAATGAATGTGGGTTATCAAATATGTTGAGTGCAGGCACAGCTAGCGAATGTGGAAAAGAATGAGACAGCTGAACAAAACATCTAGGATTCTACTTTATGTTCTGCTTTTGGTATTCTTCAAAAAGATGTAAAATAGGGTGAGTTTATTGAGTGGAGGAATACTGAATTCCATTTAATAATACTCAAAAGAGATATTCAATAGGCAACAGAGGATGATTCTGATCATTAAAAGAGCTAAAATATTTATGAGCCATCAGCATATAAACAGTAGTTAAAACCATAAATACAATAGCATATAATTTGAGAAGAAAATAGGGATTGCCAGAAAAACTACTGGATGTGAGGACAAACAAAAGGAGTTAGAGTCAGAATAACAATAGAAAGTCAGACATTATTGATATGTAAACCAAAGAAGAGGATTGATGAAGAGAAAGTACTGCAACAGATTAAGGTAAAGATTGGAAAGTGTTGAATAAGTTTAACAATTGACTACTGAAGTTGACAGATGACTTTTTTTGAACTTACCATGTGCCAGGCTTGATGCAAACCTCTGGGGTTAAAATGGTAGATCAGAGTCATGGTTCTTATATTTGTGGATTTTTCTATGCAGTGGAAGAGATAAGTAACAACTAAGTCAACATAAAAATAATGATTATATTTAAAAAGGTAGGATCTGGTCTTTTTGAGGCAATATTTTAGCTTATAAATGAAAGACAAGGAGTTAACCAGGAATTACATACCAGAAGCATAAAGGATGATCAAAGATTTTAGACAGGAAAGAAGTTCACATGTTTTCAGAAAAATGAAAAAGAATTCACGTAGTTGTACAGATGAGGTGGGAGGAGTAAGTATGATCATATCAAATACTTCAAGATTGAAGAGTCATTCTTTTGATATTTCATTACAAACTACGAAAAGGGCACCTATACTACAATATAAGGTTGTTAAAATTCAAAGTTTCTGGAAGAAATTAGGAGGAAATGGGATACATTCTACTAAAATGTTGACAATAGAATGATGAATTACACTTTGGGGCATATGTTATCTGAAGTTTATTTCAATATCTTGTTCTACTTCTCCTGTGAAACGCTTTTTCAAAGAAAATTATTTTTGTATGACCTGCTTTGAAGACTTCTTACCTGCCCAAAGACAGTGACTGGCCTAAGATGAACTATCTGAATTCCTAATAATTTTCAAACTGAATCTGTTCACAAATCTGTTAAGAATAATACATTGTTACTGCTAACCAGGGAAGAGATGGCTTACCACATGGAGAAGGTATTCAGAAGAATTTAATCAACACATTGAGCTTCCAGACAAACAATGAAGAAGATTCTTAAAATTTTCAAGTCTTGGGCAAGTCATTAATAAGACCTCTGCACTATTTGATACATTTATTATTTGGGGTTAAACCATCTTGAGTTATGGTCTCTTGAAACTGTATTATACTGATTCATATGATGACTATGTCTGTCTAGCATGGTTTGGGAATGAAAATAAAGGTTTAGTAACAATTACACAAACTTAGAGTGATCAAGAGTGATGGGGAAAATATTATTTTTCTTGTATAGTTTGCCTTACCAAGAACTGCTGCTAATGCAAGAAAGGAAGGAGAATAAAGGAATCCATAACCAACTTTGACAACAGACTCAGATAGCAGAAATGGGCAGAGAACCAGAAATGAGTCTTACCTTCTCTAGAACTCTGAGGAGCAGAAACCTTCCCCACAGAGCCTGCATATTGAAGGTAAGAGAAGAACAGAGACAATCCCTGGGGGATTGGGACATTATATTGACTGACAGTTTAACAGAGAATGACTAAGTAACTCATTGTCAAGTTTATGGCTCTCCATGAAATAAAAGTGGGTGATTTGTGAGAAAGATTAAACAACTCTACAGTTAAAAAAAACTATTTTTTTGTTCATATGAGTATAAATGTGTGACCCTTCTACACTAAAAAATAAAAGGAAAGAATCACCAATGAGGTACACAAGTTAAAATATATTTATTAATGTTCAGCTGCTTACCACATGCCCTCGCCACTACAGTCTACCTGCTGGTGAAAGTTTTTATTATTTTTAATTAAAAATACTGTCTTTTCATCCCTACTTCTGAAATAAACATGTCATCACGTGACATATCAACAGTTTACAACATTCATAAATGGCTATGTTTTGATTTGGCAATTCCCTTATCTCTAGTAAAATCCCACATTCATTTTTATTAGTCTAAAAAATAAAAATCTGAGCATCACTTTAAGTTCAATGTCATTCCTATAAGAGAGATAAAGTGCAGAACTTGACAAGTTTATGAAAATAATAGGAAGGATTAAGAGTATCATGGAAATCATTAAGGTCCTCTGATTGTGAAAAGACTATATAAAATTCCCATGTCTAATAGGATGGGATTATATGTTTCTGGTTGCTTTTAGTTTTGCCTCCTAAAATTATGATAAAAAGATAAACATTTAGATAGTAATTGTATATATTTGCATTGGTAAGCATTTTTTCTTTATCTGTATACTGTCTGTACTTGGAGACAATTTTAATTATTGATTATTTCCTAAGAAAAATAAAATATTTTATCCAATGGAAGCATTCATGGAAACTGATTCTATGAGCTAATTTTCATACTCCAGACAATGTGAATTTATTGACCTGTCCTTTAGATTTAAAATTTGAGGTTATTAAGCATTTCTTGCTAGAGTTCTTGACTAGATGGTTCAGAGAAGAGAAGTTGGAAAAACAATAGCCAGAAACAGCATGTTAGTGGGTAAATGTTAATTTACTTTTCACATCTATGTAAAAGTCAAATACCACTGTGAAGGAAAACTCTGACCTCATAAAAGCATAGAAATGTATTGATATATTTTATTAAAGGAAGCAAAAATTATTTTATATCACATTTATATTAAAAAGGAAAAATCACTGCAACAAACAAAATAAATACAACAAAAAAGAAGTTTAAAAATCACTTTGGAAATGCAATATTAAATTTGAGTTCACAGCTAGTAGTAAAATTGAGATCACCAAGATGAAAAATAATTTGCAAATTATGTACAAACTAGCTCTTTCTTGTGATATTTGCTATCTTCGTGAATTATGTCACTGAAGAAGTCATTTATAAAAGCTAACTAAATATTCATTGCATTTCCAAAGGACATTTCAAAAAGAAAAAAGCATATTTATTATTTTCCTTTATTTAAATTGAAAAACTATAGCTGCCCAATAGACAAAGAAAAGTGAGCAATTTTAAATTTTAAGGTTCATTTGGATTGGAATATTATCAAAAGTCTATATTGTGATTTAGAAACTCTTCATGTGGAATAATTTAATTATTATTTTAATTTGAAAGATAATATTTTACTTATTTCTGATGGCATTAGAAAACATTTTAGAATATTTAGACTTACTTGAAACATTTTCAAATACTTATTTTTTAATATAAAATGAAAATTATGGTTTTCCATTTCCAGAAAATGAATATGTGGAGCCCCAAATTAAATTGATATTGAAATTAAATTAAACTGAAAACATTTTCTATGTAAATCTACCTGCTTTTATGAATATTGTTCATAAGTAAATAGAAATGTTTCCAATGTTTAGACATAATGGACTGAATTTAATTCATGGTTACCATGGCGTGATTTGTAAAAGGTTTGATTAGGCAATGTACAACTCTAATATTAAGTAAGAAGTCTTCTGAAAATGTCCTACATATGAAATACATTATAAATTGAGCTGCTGTTTGTCCTCCTTCTGGATTGGCTGGGACCATTAATGCAGTCCATCAACTCCCCAGCAGACCATTACTTTCTCAGCAATATTCCCTGTGGACTTGCACTACTCACTTTGAACATATTGCTTTAATAAAAGAATTATTCAGAAAGCTTGAGTTATCTCAAGCCTGGGAAGAAGCATTTGGAACATTGACAAAGTGCTTTCTGTAGTAAGTGGCTTTGGAGATCACAGAGTAAAGTGTGTATTTGGCCTCATTTACATAAAACACAGAGCACAGCTTTTCACAAATTAACACAAATTTGATAGAATATTGAATGATATATGACTAAATTCTTCCATTTCTAGAATTCCAGATGTGTTTTTTTTTGTTGGTTGATTTACTTTTTGATTAGTTGTCAGAACCTAAGACATCTGTTGCCATTGTGTCGTATAGCAAACTTTAATGATATTACTAAATGCCATGTGTCTATCAGTACCTCATCATGTGTCTAATGCTAAAACAGTTCCCTGGGTAGTGTTATCTCCACAGATGCAGCACACTAGATTATTAATCACGAAATTCTGCAAAAACAGCATTTGTGAAAAGCAACCTCTTAGTATTTGAATTCAAATAGAAAAGGAAGTGCTAAAAATATACAGAAAATAATTCAGTTTCATGATTTTATTTGATTCTTTAGTACAGAAGCTGTAATTCATATTTTTTAGGCAATTGTACATGTTTAAAAAATTAATTTCACTATTATTGATTATTCCAGATCTCTGTTTTTTCTGAAGTTCAAGAAAGTCATAGTCTAATAACAAATCAAGGTGGAATTAATTCAAATCTGACTCCAATTAGAAAGATAATCATATAGCTATCCCCAAATAAACTGAAATATACTTCCTTATTATTGCATTATTATCCAATTTTTGTGGAATGCATGTCTGTTAAGGAAATTTGGAGTATTTACTGCCAATCCAAGTTCAGTGATCATTAACTATTGATAAGAAAGTTTATAAAATGAGGTGATGACATGATGAACAACCAGCGATCTGGTAAATTTCAAAAATAAAATTAAAAGATTACAATTCAAATATATAATGCAGATCCCTCTTGATGTGTGTGTGTGTGTGTGTGTGTGTGTGTGTGTGTGTGTGTGTGTGTGTGTGTACTATCATTGACACATGCTTATTAAGAGAAACAAAACAAAAGTATTCTCTCTGGACTATGATCCTCAGATGGACTTAGAGTAGCAATAATTACTTGCTATCAAAATGCTATGGAAATGAAAGTTAAAAATCTCTTGCTAAATACTCTTTGTGTTAACATATATAGAGAGATAATTGTTTTTAGATTAACTGGAAGATTATCTTCTGATGAAAGAAGATGGAAATGTAGGAAAATAGCTTAGAAGTTAGATAGAACTTTGTTCAAATTCTGGTCTCTTAAGTGGGTAAGTTTTGGGCACATTATTTAACTTACTTGTGCCTCTTTTTCTCAATGAAATGTATAAATAAGGATTATTACTTCATAATAGTTTCTGTGAGAATTAAATTATATAGTGTATTTAATGTATCCAACTAAGAGTTCACATATAACAAGTATTCAATAACCACAGTCATCATTATTATTATTGATTGGTTATTCTTATTTTTTAAATTATTGATCATTATGCATAGCTATTATTTTGAGAACTATGAATGAACTAAAGTAGACAATTCTTACTCAAAAACTGTAGCAACATGAACTATGCCCAAGTGAAATCTTTGTTGTCACTCTGTAGTTTTTAATGTAAAGAATAAAATCTCGATTTAAAATTCCAATTCTATCACTGAAGTGTGTTTTGTTATTAATTAATCTGGTGCATCCAACGGGAGGCAGATTATTATGTTCTAATAGAAGACCTCTAGAAGTGTTAATAAATCAATCTGTGATGCACAGTACCAATAGAAGCATTAAATTATAACATTTTTAAAAAGCAAATTAAATAAGATGTTTACTGCACCTCCAGCCAACATACCTGAGTTGCACATAGAAATAAGAAGGGAATATTAAGGCATCTTAGTCTGAATTCTCTTTGAGTAACTATACAAAATTCCTATATGCTCACAGACATAGCACATGGACTATATCATGTATCTTCAAGGGAGTTCAAAATGCACACATTAATGTTTTTTTGTTTCATTTTTGTTAGTTTTTGAGTGTTTACCATTCTCAACAAAATCAAAGTTATGATCTGTTTTGTTTTATTTTTAAGAAAGAAGTACAGAATAAATATTTGATAGACAAAACGTCTACTTTGCCATGTTAGGGTTAATAATAATTAGCAAAATTCAATACAAGAAAAATTCAGTTCCAAAAATGGAATAACACAGAAAATGAGTAAGGAAGGATATATAACTCTGGAATATGACAAGTTACAAATCCAGTTAGTAGCAAAGTAACTCTGTAAACAATATGGAAATTCATCAATAGTCTAATCCTAGATCACTAAGTTTAATCGATTGTGTCGTAAACAACATAAAATTATCTTATTTCAAATTCCTTTAAAATTATTGAAATAATTATATCAGATAATTGGAACATCCCAGAAAGCCCAAAATAGAAAAAAAAAATAGAATCAGAACCTCACTATAACCAAAGCTAACGTTTTGTGCATAATTGTTTCATGTTTATAAACATGTGCATGCACAAATACACAGTTTATACAAATGATTCCTGACCTGCTTTTTCATAAAAAGTAAAAAAAAAATATGTTATCAATTTTTCTAAGTAAAGGACTGTTATTCTAAATGCATAGAGAATTCTCAAATCTCAACAAAAGGGAAGGAAATAAATTTAAAAATTGGTCAAAAACCTTAATATAACTCCCACCAAAGAAGATATACAGAGTGAAAATAAGCATATGAAATGATGCTCTACAAACATGAACAGGAAACAAAAATTAAAACAATGAAATACCCATTATATGCCTATTAGAAATGTCAAATCTGGAGTGCTAGCGACAATGTATGCTTGTGTGGATGTGGAACAAGAACTCTCTCATTTTTTATATTAATACAAAATGGTACTGCCACTTTGATAGTTTGATGTTTCCTATAAAACTGAACATACTCTGATCATATGATGCAGCAACCATACTTTTTGGTATTTACCCAAATATAGGTAAATTGAAACTTACGTGCTAAAAAAAAAAAACCTTCATTTGGATAGTTATAACAACTGTATTCAAGATGGCCAAAACTCGAATGCAGTCAAGATGTCCTTTAGTAGGTGAACAGATAAATAACTGTAGTAGATCAAAACAATGGACTAGTTTTCAAAGCTAAAAAGAAATGAGATACCAAGTCAAGACAGGAATCTCAAAAACGTATTACTAGATTAAACCAATAGGAAAAGACCACATGTCATATAATTTGAACAACAGCATATTCTGTGAAAGATCAATGTAGACAGTAAAAAGATCAATGATTGCCAGGGATTCTTAGGGGTGAGTGATGGAGCACAGAGGATTTTAAAGGCAGTGAAACTATTCTCGATGATACTATAATGATATATATATATTATCATTATACATTTGTCTTAACTCAAAGAATCTATACTAGCAAAGTACACCCCAAGGTAAAAGATGGGTTTTGTGTGATAATGATGTGACAAAGTAGATCCATCAATTGTAACCAATGCACCACTATGGTTTAGTAATGGTGGAGATTGGAGCATCTATATCTCTGTAGGTTCAAGAGATATGTGGGGAATCCCTGTACCTTTCCCTTAATTTTGCTACAAATCATAAACTGTTTTAAAAAAAGAAAGAAAAGAAACCAACATCTTAATTAAAAAAAAAAGTAAGAATTGAGTCATGAACAATCGGTAAAAGGCCACCTGACATTGAACATGTCTAAAATATGGCCAAAAGTTTATGCTTTTTTACTATAATTTTCACTTCTATACAGTCAAATTGTAAAATTTTCTGTGAATCATTCTATTTTTGCTAATCTCCTCTCATGGATACAAAATTTCTTACATTTAATATATTCATATCCTATCAAATCATCAAGATTGAAATCAAATTAAATCTTCTCCATAAGGGTATTTTGTTATCATAATCATAAGCAATCTCTCTGGACCATGAAATCCTTTATTGTTTCATTTGTACCTCTTATATGAGTCATTACTTTTTACATTCTTCTTCACATTATATCATCTATTTATGTCTGCTATGTATTTTGAGAACGAAAGATTCTTTTGAGGTGTGACTACGTATTTTAAAGTTCATTTTATTTACATCATGTATGATAGGTGCTCAACAAAATATATTTGCTTGAATGACGTGGATATTACGTGGATATTGCTATCTAGAGTATCTTTTCCATGCCTGAGTTTATTCTCTAGATCTTGCTGAACAGAAGTGATTTAAGTGAGCATTCTTGCCTTTTTATTGACCTGAGAAGGAAAGCATTCATCCTTTTACAATTAGGTATGATATTAACTCTTAGTTCTTTACTATAAATATTATTAGGATTTATTCATTGAGATTTTTTATTAAAAAAGAGTATAGTTTTTGTCAAATATTTTTTTCTTGATCTATTGCTTTGGCTATGTGATTTTTGTCCTTTGTTCTATTAATATGATGTATTACATGAATTGATTTTTGGATACTAAATGAACTTTATGGTCCTGGAGAAAATCCCATATGAGAGTATACATATATTTTTATATATGTTGATATGTTTGGTTTGCTAATACTTTATTGCACTAGGTATTTTCTTAAAAATATCCAAATGCTATTCTCTGAGTGTTGGTTTGTATGTTACTAATCTAAATTCTAGAATAGATTTGATATTTAAATTATTTGTTAATAAATAAGAGATGCCATATGCTCCATTTATAATGTAGTATGGTAAATATACATGGAGACAAAAATCTTGACAATAATTTAAACACCTCTGGTGGGAAAACCCTGATGACTCAGGGGTTAAGTTCATGCCTGGGGTTCAATTCACATGTGGTCCAAGGACCCAACTTCATAGCTGGGATGGGGAACAATTAAATTGAATAACAAACAAAGAAATATCTCCTCTCACTTCCTATTGCTTGCTATCTGCCTGCCTTCTGCCTTCCTCTTAAAAAACAAATTTAAAGACCTCTGGTGAATCTCATATTCCTTATACTTGGTCCAAAACTATTGCTTAAGAGAGTGGATAAGGTAAGGAATGTGATTTTTTACCTCATTTCACTCAACCACAACACTTTGCTTATGAATTCTTCCCAACTCTTTCAGGTATAATAAACCTCATCTTTGATCACTTTTTATCTTTCTCCTTTTTATCATCTCCCATATCATTCATTCCTCTAACCACCTTGGGTACATTTGGGAACCTTGCTAGTGTCAGCACTTCTAAATCTATCTTTATACAATACTAAGCCTCTTCTTGCTTTCAATTCTCCTTGACTCACTGGTTCATTCTTCATAATTTTCAAAGTTCTGTTTTGTTGGACAACATCTCTATATAACATTGTCCTAAATTATTTAAACACCACATTTTTCATGCATCTATATTCCCACTTGAATTGACAACTATGTTTGTGATTTACTTTGTCCCATAGGCTGTGGCAGAATTCAATATTATATAAATTTCAGATCTAGGATTTATGAGTTAGTTCAGATTTCATTCTTGCGTCTTTGAAATCCTGAGACGATTATGCTGTATAAAAGCACAGACTACTGGAGGATAAGAGGTCATGTGGATGAGAACTAGTGCAAGCCAGCTGACAGCCAACACCAAATGTTAGTATGGAGGTCACATTAAATTATCAAGCCCAGTTAATGTAAGATATTGCCACCACATCCAATAGCCTATGTGAAATCAGTAGAAGAAATACTCAAACTGACATTCAACAGCTTTATGAGCAATGTTTAAAGTCACTAATGATTGGGGTGGTTTGCTATACAATACTCCATCTGCATACAATACGTTAACAATAAGGTTCTTCATCCATCACCCTTTTGACTCATCACAGGCATTTTCACTGGTGCCATTATATATTTTTTTAAAGCCAGCACATACTTTTTCTGTGAACATCTTCTCTGATATTATTGATAAGATTTTAAGAATTCTACTCCTAATAGTCAATAAGTTCTATTGAAATCTACAACCTCCTCTATCTATACATTTACTCTGACCATATATAACTTACCTGATTTGAACACTAGAGTGACTAGTTATTCTTTGCCATTTCTTTCCTTTGTACATGCTTCTCTGTTTGTACTGTTCACTCCTTACTATAATTTTAAGAGTTTCCTTATCTATATTTTTTGACTTTGTACTTCTTTTGTAAGAGACTGTGTCTTGTTGACCCAGGTAACTGAAGTAGCCGCACTATGCTAACACGAATTGAGGCCTCAGTAAGTGTAAAATGAATTAATGACTGAATGAATTTTTTATTGGTAATATCTGTAATGAATAAAATGAAGAATTATTATTAAATAATCCCTTTATTAAAAAATAAATATTTCAATTTATGTGTTTCTTTCCATTTTTACTCATGACATCTCTGAAGAAGAGATATGCCATTTTTTATTAAATGTTGTAATGTGTTTTTCACATCCAAATATATTTTAATCTCTTGGGTTGCTGTAACATAACTAATACTATGGTATATTTTCAGGAGAGAAGTGATTTCCGCTATGACTCATTGTCTCTATTTTTTAAAAATTTCCACATCTAATACAAATAGAGTTACGTGAAATTTTTATCCTCATATTTAAATACTATTGATTTAAAAAATTTCCTTGTACCGGGCATTATTAGAAACATCACAGAAATTCTTTAAAAAAAGACTGACATCTGAGGAATAAGTACTGATAAGTTTGTTTGCTAAAACTTTTAAATTTAAAAATGTATTGCAACAATTCCCCTATTCTAATACATAAATATTTGAACATTAACATCTAAGAAATTTGATAACTGCCAACATTTTAGATATCTGGCTTCTGTTATTCACGTAACTCAGTTGTTTGACAAATGACAGTTATTTCTGGTCTAAGGAAGCTTTATTCTGGCCAGGAAGATATCATTTGTTTGCAAAGGGATTCATCACTCGTACTAGGAAGACAATTTAGAGCATGTCTTCAATGTCATGGGTCAAATTAGCAATATCACGTAGCAACAATAGAAACCTTTGATCTTATTTATATATTTTCAAGTTTTTTGACTAAGATACACATATATATTTATCTTACATATATATTTTTTAAACTAAGCTCTCTACTGGTATGCTTACACTGTGAGGCATGGAGGACTACACATACAGACACACACACACAGGAACATATATATATATATATATATATATGCATACATACATACACAAATATATGTATACATTCATCCTACTATGGAGTGGGTTCCTTGTATTTTGTATAAAAAACTAGATATAATGAAGTCAAGTCCTTTCACATTTTAAATAATTTAACATTGTATATTTTTCTATATTATGAGGTATACTTGTGAAATTAGTTCCAAAAGAAAAACAATCACATTACTGTATTTATGGCTTCTGTTTTTCTGCCATGACACAACAGATGAAAAATAATTAGACTATTACTACATTTATTAAATATAAATGACACTATTAAATATAATCTCTTGAGATCTACAATGTATTCTCTAAAAAGATGATGAAAAACTAGTTTTTATTCCAGAAAATTTCCTAAATAAATCTGATTTTTTTTTAAATGCTAAGAAACTAAACAGTATATTTGCAAAGTTTATAGTTTGTTTTAATGGATAGAGACTGGAATCTTCTTATATTAATAGCTTTTAAAGGTTGTAATCTAACAGGCATGCTTTCATGTAATAAATGATACATAATCATCTGACTTCTTTGAGAGAGAGAGAGAATGTTGAAGAATGGATATTGTTAAAACAAATGAATGATAACCTAAAAGGACTTTTACTGAAAGAGTAAGAAATCATTTCACAAGATAACTACTACAACCATTCACCTTTTGTTATTTTTTATAAGCACTGACTGTTGTATGAGTTAAAAAAAAAAAAAAATGACTAGATTCACAAAAGCTTTAATGACTGAGAAAAAACTCAAAAACATTAATAATTGGAAAAGTCTTCTGACTATAAGCAACTGCATCTTTTTTGTCTGGACTACATTCAGCTCAACACACCACTATTTATTTGAACAGATTTCTTGTAATGGGATTCAGTATTCAAGCAAAAAATAGACTACTCACAAAGTAATCTGTTTGAACAATTACATTTAAATAAACAAATAGTTACAGTGTTTAACCAGCAAAATACATACTAGATTAAGCAAACGGCATGCCTTCAGGAATCTATTTAAACAAAAGAAAATGCTAACTCATAAATACATGAAAGTCTTTCATTAATTGAAAGTTCAAATAATTACCAGTGATTGTTAAACATGATGAAAATGACTGTATCATAGATTTATTACATCACACGGGGCAATTAGATTTTGAGAAACTCTATAATAGACTAACATTTTTATAACAATTAATAAAAATTATATATGCTATTATTTAACTCTACTATAAAGCAGATCACCATGGGATTGGTAGTTACTACTTCCAGTTGAACTGCTTTTCCTAAACAGATATTCAGTCTCTTGAATTCTTTCTCTACATAGGTCAGATCTGCTAAATTTGAATAATAAACATAGAAATGTCAGGAGATGAATTCTACATATTTTAAGGAACAAAAATTTACAATGAAATCCATTATTCAAATTTATGTAGATGCAGTCTTTAGAGCTTCTGCCAATTTCAATATATGTATCTGTCATTTAGGTTGCTTCAAAAATTATAGTAGTTAAGATGTCTTAGCTGTTCGCATAGACAAAAGACTTAGCAGATTTGTTTAAATTTATAACTCCTGTTCTAATGTTCCATTCTCTCCCTAGATATTAAGCACACATTTTTCTTATTAAAAATGTTTGGGGAGGGTAGGTCACTGTATTCCTGTCAAGATCACCCTGTGTCATGAGACAGAATCATCCAGTTAATCTCTCGTGATTTCCTTCAAACACACTGCTTCACTAGAGAAGATCTTGACATTGATTTTTAGCCATAATATTTCTTCTCTCAATAGAAAATATTTGAGAAGTATTAAAAATGAGTATGTTCTGGAGATGTGGAATGAATTAGAAATTAAGAACAAGATGCTTAAGATGTGTATTTTCTTCATTTCAAAAGTGGCATTTAAAATATTCATATTTCACTGCCAACTTTAATATTAAATGCTAAAACCATGAAATTATCAGTGAACTTAACCTGATCCTGTGGCTGTATGGATGTAAGGTCTGTTAGAGAGCTATTAGTCATTAACAATCTACCATGATGATTAGATTCCTAAAACATAAATTCAGAGTAAAATCATCCTGCTTATTTCATACCTTGTTTCCCAGAAAAGGAGTTAAAGAGCACATCTACATACACTGTAACCCAATACATGAAACATTATGGAGTTTTGCGAAATTCCTTTTTTCCCCAAGTGTGTTCTCTTATTTTATATGTCTGAAATAGGTTGCAAGACCAAGCATTGTGATGAAAGCATCCAAGATTTCTTAGGAAAAACATCAAAGTAAGAGAGAGAAAAATAACATAATCTATATGAAGCAATGACTTCCCTGAAAAGAAATAATTTAAAACCCAATTCCTCATGCATTTTAAGTTCTTATGATATTATTTGCAGATAATAGTATGATATTACTAATAGAAATGAGAAATGCAACTATAATAACTATACCATTACAGAATAAAAGCCCAAAAATTTAGGCCTTGTTAATAAATGCAAATTTTTACAATATTTTAAAATCATTTATTATTCTGGAATTAGAATTTTTAACATTTTTTGTAAAATTACTTTATAGTCATAATATTTTAACATTTATGTCAACTACTCGATCCAAATCAAATCAAAATTTTATAAAATAATGAGACAGATAATAGCTCTTTTAAAATTTTCTGAGAGCCTTCCAAAAAAGATACTTCACATATGTTATTCTTTGATTATTCAGGATGGAATTCTTGTTGAACACAGTTCTTGTCACATATTTGAAGATCCTTAAGTATTTGGTAAATCAATGTTATCATTATGTCAATCTTTTAAATTTCAAATGCATATGTTAAGGAATATTTAGTCTCACTTCAATTGCTCTATTCTGTTTGAATCAAAGGAACAAACATCACCAAGAAATTCTAGGTAGGAGGGAAAAAAATCTAGAGAAGAGTGTTTATTTTTTCTAAGAAGATGGAAATAATTATGTATTCTAGGCAAGAGACATATATATATATATTTATATTTTGCAAAAAGGATCAGACATATGAATTGAAAGGTGAATTATATAAGTGATAGAAAAGTTCAAAAACAAAGAAAACAAAATAAATAAATCCCGAATCTGCAGGAAGTCATAAAATCTGATTACTATCAGGTATCAGACAGATTCATGACGACATGTCTTCACTTTTCCTGGTTTCCTTGATCTTTGATATTGTTTTTATTATGACTGTTTTTTTCATTTTTGTTTTTAAAGCAAAAAACATGCAGGCAGCAATGAGATGAGTATGAAGGCAGAAAGAAGAGAGAGGAGGAAGAACCAATTTATTTATTTATTTAGTTTTTTATCTTGTTTGCTCCCCCTGATCCCAAGCCTCGAACCTGTGTCCTTAAGATGTATGTGGAGTATGTCCCATGACCTTATGCACTAGGCCACCAGAGTGTACCAGTTCATTTATATTTTAACAATGTTTTACATCTTATAAATACATTCCCTTGCATATAACTCTCCAACTTATAAAAAGATATTCCATTTTGTAAATAATACATTAAATATTGTTAGAATTGAGAGAACGTTGTTTTAGAATTACAGAGATATAGCAGTATTTGATTCTCAATTTATGTTTAGGTAGGAATGTATTATTAGAATTATAATTAGAAACAATGTTTATGGTAAAAAGTAATACATATAGAATCATTTTAAAGAAAGCAAATAGATGAGACAGTAAGGTTTTTACTTTCATTATAGTATGATGCATATATCATAATAATTGTATTGCTTCTCATCAGCAGATTATATTTATTGATTAACCTCTCATATATTGTATTGAATTAAAAATGATGTCACAATATATTCTTACATTTCTATAAAACTGTATTTTCAGGAAATGTTAGCACATGCATCACCTGTTCACATACACCTATATGTACTCTACATATAGAATCATAAACCTTTTAAAAGCTCATTGAATAAATAGAAATCAACTATTCCATATAACAGGGCTCCAGGAAATATCAGCCCTTCTATTTATAGGTTGGTTGACTTTATACGAGAAGTTAAAAATGCCTCAATTATAATGAATATTTTCCTTCCATCAAAAAAGGAAAAAACTTCTGATATATTTTGGATATGTAAGTAGTTATAAAATTGATCATACAAATGTGATCTAACTCATTCATATTTCAACTTAGAAATATATTCTTCAATTGTATATGAACACCACTTTAAGTAATAATAGCATTAGAATCAACAATCCCCTCATGTCACTGAAGTATGAAGAAGCAACCCGCTTCTCAAAAGCAAAATAGAATCATATTTGAGGCAAATGTATGTAAATAAAAGGTGATACAACCTAAATACCAACTATTAAGCAGTGTTGTCAAGATCATTCTAGTTCTTTCCTCTACATAGGTAAAATAAATATTTGCAAATGTCTAAGGATAAGATTAACATGCAGGAAAAAAAAAATGAGCCATAATAACTTCAACATTCCATTGCACCAAGTTTTCTATTTGCATATTAGGTACAGTAAAGCTGCATCATTTTTTGCTTTTTATTCTGAATTAGTAAGAATTAATCAGTCCATTTATTTACTTTTGAATTCATAATAGCACACCCAATTATAAAAGGGTATTTTCATTTTTCTTAACAAACTCTTTATTGCTCTTACTAGGTTACAACTGTAACTCCCTAAAGAGAGTGTTCTTAACCTTAGTGACTAATTCTGCTACAATTGGGAAAAATTATCCTATGTCATCAAGCCAAGTTCCTATTGGTGCACACAAATAATTTGAAGCTCTATGTGACTGCTGATAGGGACTCACTAGAATGTTTTACTTCCCTTGAATAATATTAAATATCTCAAAATGCATTCTAATAAAACTCCAGAGTACAGTAAATTTTGTCCAAACATGAATTTTGAGATATTGAACTTACTGTAACAATAAATTTGTTGGAATGCAGTTTAGCAATAAGTCTAATTCTATCAAAGTATAAGCTATCACATATTGAACAGATATATCAAATATCTGCTTACTATTATGTCATGCACTGTATAGGCTGTATTTTATTTATTTCTTCCATTATCCTTGGAGTTAGGGTCCATGATCATCTCTTCTTCACATATCAAAAAACTGAAGTTCAAAGAGAATAAAACGTGCGTGAAATTAGTAATGAAACAAATTCAAACACTGATCTGCATGACTCCAGAGTTCTAGCTGAAATTTTTATAAAAATATCTTTGCTTTTCTTTTATAAAAAAAATTGATTATAACATATACAAATAAAAACACCCATTATAAAAGTATGTTTTTCTGTGTTTTGATAAATATATATACCTATCATCATAAATCATGGTATAAAATATATCCATTATCCTAAGAAGTTGTATTCTATATCATTTGAATCAATTGCCTCCATTCATGACTCCTAACAGTCATTGACATACTTTCTGGCACCATACTTTTTTAAATTTTGAGTTTGTAGTTATATAATCCTAAATTATAAACTTTGCTGTATCTCTTTGTGTTCCTCAGTATAGTGGTGCTAATATTCATCCACGGTGTGTATATTAGCATATATTTTCTATATATGTATATTGCTGTATATTGTTTATATCAGTTATTGAATAAATTAGCATATTTTTGTTGCTGCTGAATAGTTATCTGTTGTTTTATGTACCCAAAATTATTTAATCATGCATCTACTGATGAGCCTTTGTGTTGTTTCCAGATTTCAGTTATTAGGATACTGTTGGGCTCTGCTAAAATGCCACTATTTAGCACCTGTAATTTTGGTTCCAGAGCAAAGTCAGGGAGGTTATAGGTCTAACCTCCTTTTTTCTTTTCTTTTCTTACAGAGGTCAGATTTGTATTGCTTCTATCCTAAGTCTTAATAGTTGTCCTATATATTTTATCACATGTACTAGTTGTTTGTAATGGGAAGTTAAGTCTCATTCTTATTACTCTATCATGGTTAGAAACAGAAATCTAAACTAAGACTTTACCCACATGATTCTCGAGGCCAGCTCCTTACCTACTCTCTTTGTGGCATTGAATTGCTACTTGATTTCTCTGTATTTGCATCATAAACCTACGGCAAATTTAAAGCTCCACGTCTGTTTCATTTGATATGATCACAAATTTTTTAAACTTTACTTGTACACAGTAGAATGTGTCCGTGATTCAACTAGAATATGGATCTTCATATTTTCTGCTACTGAATGTACACTTTACCCATTATTTTGCTATTGATAAAAATGTTGAGCCACAGAAAAGTTAACAAATAGCAATTTTATTATAAAAAAATCAGCCAGTTTGGAATCTACCTATATACATTATTTAGGTTATGTGATAACTGATTTCTTCTAAATTCAGGCATATTTATCTCCCATATCCAGAGAATAGCATGAGAGATTTTTGACAACTACCATGTCCAATGTATTCAATAATCATTTGACTTAGGACTCTAATAACACAATCAAAAATGGAAATGTGGCTTGTTTGACAAGACTTGTTACTAGTAAATTCCTGCTGGCTTCTAGCATTCCCAACATTCCTTAGACCACATAAGCCATATGCTTAGGAACCCAGTAAGAAAAAATCTATGATGGCATATGTAGTTTTGAATTTTACTAATTTTCTCAGTTTGAAAATTGATATATTTACTATTTTCCCTTTATCATAAATTCTGAAAAAAATGTCAGAAGCAGTACACTGAAGAAACTACTATTAGTTTTGTCCTAAAATATAATTTGCCTGCATTTAGAAGTCTTTAACAGTTTTTCATTAAAGAGAAAATAATCTTTTCTTACCTGGTGTATAAAGTCTGAACTTTCAAAAATATGAAGGTTAGCTGAATGATCTCTTACATTAGGAAATAGAAAGTAAAAACAGATTTCTTCAGCTTCATTAAACAGTTTAGAAACAGAAATATATAAAGTATATTTACATAAAATATAAACAACCACAAATGTATTAAACCTTAAGAAAGATAGTCACACAGTGTTGTGAGAGCAGGAAAACCTGACTGAATTTGGGAAGCTGGAGGTTACCCTAAGTGGAATTTTTTAAATATATAGTGATAAACAAGTGATTTTTTTAAAGCTTGTATTCAAAGAGGAAGAAACAGAAGGAGCAAAAGAAATAGCAGAGAATCAGGCTTATTTGTTTGACTTTACATCCCTAATATTGAAAATCCAGAAATATTTATCACTGGTTGCCATTTTCTTACTATTCTTCATTAACACTACAATAGGAGTTATTGTTTTGTTGTTGTTGTTTTGATAAGTCACCAGCACTAGAAGAGTACCTGGTGGGGAATCATTCAATAAATATTTGTTGACTGAATAAAAGAATGCTATGTCTTGTCCAACATCATCACCCACTTCTCATGTATTTACCAAATCTATTTTTATCTTGATTTTGTTGTTTTGGTTGCCTACCCTCTGGAATATAAAATGTCTCACATTCTTCATAGTCAGCATTTTATTTTCATGCTCAAAGTCAAATACTCATCCATAAATTCCTTTATCTTGCTCTACTTTAGGTTGTTTCCTCCTTGAATTCTCATAGCATCATAGAATGTACCATGAATTTTGGTAAGTTGTTATAGGTGGCCTTTATTTCCGTGCAATTGTTTGATTTTGTTCATGTACCCATATATCATAAACACATAGTCTAGAATATCACAACTATGTCCACAGTTTCATATCATAATACTGATTCTCAATATGTATATAAACATTCTCATGTGTCATTTGGCAATGTGCTTAATATATTGATGTATTTTTTAACTTTTAACATTTATTATTTTAATTTTATTGAAGGAATATTACAATATCAAAATTATAATTATAAAACATAATTTATAAATATTATTATATAATAATATAATATTAAATATTGGTTTAAGGGATGTATCATTGTAAATCAATAGACTAACTTAATGAATTACCTATTACTATTAACTTATATTTAAGAGGGCTATATTGATAAATTGAATTCAAAGATAAAATTAGATCGGTGAGAATTAGGAAGTCTAGAAATACTAGAAACTAAAGCATACAAATTATCATGTGCAAAAGAACCAGATGCCAACTTAAGTCAGAAGAGAGAATAATCAAGAACTCAGAACAACAAACAAAAGACTATACTGCAAAAAATATTGGGGTACTTATTCCACATATGATAAGAACACTTGATGGAATCTAGTGAGTAGTTAACAGGAGGTCAGGAAAATATTTTAAATTCAGTTCATACCAAATGTCATAATGTCAAAATTTAACATAATGAATCTCATTAAATCTGCACAGACCCAAGCAGTATGTAGTCATCCTTATCCCTGTTTTATAAATAAATGTCTTTATAGATCATTGCTATATTTCAATAATATTCATGTACACTATCCAAAAGAAAATATTTAAGAACAACTATCAATCACTTCCTGATTCACAGCACACAATTCAATGTATTCAAATTTACATTTTTAGGAATATGACATTTTATGTAGACAATGCATTTTATGTGCATTGAGATATCAGTAATATATATTCTAAATATCTTTCAGTGTAACATTAATTCACTCAAATTCTATGAGAACTTTTCAATAAAATTTCACTACTATTCATTTACGCAAAAGTTATAAGGAAAATTTGCAACAATAAATAGCCACATTAGAAAATAGAAAGATATCAAATAACATAATATCTTAAGAAACCAGAAAAAAGAACAAACAACTCTCTGTTAGGAGTAAAAATGAACAAGAGAGATTACAGTGCAAATAAATTAAATAAAAATTAAGAAATCATTAGAAAATATCAGCAGGCATGCCCTGGTGGAGCAACCATTCAGTCAGTCACTTCCAAAGAAGCAAGCTACATAAAGCTGGGTTTAGGTCTCAAACGTGGGGGAGGGGTGGGGGGGTAGGCGGAGGCAATCAGTGTGAACAACTAAATAATAATAATAAAAATAAATATGCTTCTTCCTCCTCTCTCTTCCTGCATGCCTATCTACTCACCTTCATTCTTGCCTGTACCTTTCCTTACCTATTTAAAAAAATAAAATGAAAGAAAATATCAGTAAAATGAAGATCTGTTTTGTTAAAAAGATAAACAAAATAAGTAAAATTTTAGCTAGACTCACAAAGAAACAAATAAGAACACTCAAATAAGTAAAATGATAAGTGAAAGAGGAGACATTAAACTAATACCTCATAAATTCAAAGGCTCATGGACTACTATGAACAATCAAATTGGATGAAACACAAATAATAATTTCCTAGACACAAATAAGCTAAAAAAATTGAGTAATGAAGAAATAGAAAATCTAAACAGAGCAATAAATAAAGTGATTTAATCAATAATTAAAAAACTTCCCAACAAAGAAAAGCTCAGTACATAGCAGCATCATAGTGAATTATACCAAATAGTTAAGGAATTAAGGCCAATTTTCTCAAATTCTTCCAAAATATAGAAGAGAAGGGAATACTCTTGTTTGTTTCATAAGATGAATATTAAGTTATATAAGAATATTACAAGAAAAAAAAATTAGAGTTCAATATCCTAATAAACTTAGGTTCAAAATCTCTCAAAGAACTTAACAAACAGAATTCAATAATATATTGAAAGGCACAGACACCATAATCAATATGATTTAATCCAGGAATGCAAGAACAGAAAACATGCACAAGCAAATAAACAGGATATACTTCACAAACAATATGAAGGATAAAAATTATAGGAATATCTTAGTTGATACAGAAACAGTATATAAAATTCAACATCCTTTCATGGAAAGAAAAAACTCTCAACAGAATATATATATATATGGAATAAATCTCAGTATGTAAGGACTATATTCAATAAATCACATGAAAGACTTTTCTTCTAAGATCAGGAACAAGACATCATTTTTATTTAACATAGTAGTAGAAGTTCTAGCCAAAGTAAGTAGGCAAAAAATAAACAAACAAGCAAAGTCAAATCAGAAAAGAAGTTAATTTGTCTCTGCTTACAGAAGACATGATCTTACATATAAGAAACTCTATACTCCATCATAAAAACCATTAGAACAAATAAATTCAGCAAAGTTGCAAAATAAAAATCAATGTACATAAATCAGTTGTGCTTCTATACACAATTGACAAATTATCTGAAGAAAATATCTAAGATTCCATTTAAAGAACATTAAAACAACACACAGGATTAAATTTCACAAAGGAGGTGAAATATCTGTACATTGAAAATTAGAAAAACTTAATCAAATAAATTAAAGAAGACACAAATAAAGGGAAATAGATCCCATGATCCTGAACTGAATGAATATTGTTAAAATATCCACACCACCCACAGTAATATATAAATTCAATGCAATTCCTATCAAAATGTTAATAGAATTTTTCAGATAAATTGAAAAAAAAATTCCTAGATTTACTCTTCAACCACAAATGACCCCAAATAGCCAAAGTCATCCTGAGAAAGGAGAAAAAAGCTGTAAGAATCTGATTTCAAACTATATTACAAAGCTAGAATAACCAAATCAGCATAATGTTGGGATTAAAAACAAATAGATGACATAAAAAAAGGAGAGTCAGAAATAAATCACATTAATTAGCAGTCAGCTAATTTATGAAAGAGTAAAATTATAAGCAAAGAATAATATCTTCAATAAGTGGTATTGAGAAAACTAGATATTCACATGCAGAAGAATAGAACTGGAAACTAATATTACACCATATACAAATACCATCTCAACAATGGATTAAACATGTAAACATAAGATCTCATATCATAAGACTTATAGATTAAATAGGGATAAAGCTCCTTGACATCTGTTTTGTCAATGATTTTATTGGCTATGAAAACAGATGCACAGGAAACAAAAGCAAAAGTTGGTGAACCTACTTAAAACTTAAAAATCTGTACAACAAAGGAAACAATCAAAAAAATAAATAGAAAATCTATGGTACAAGAGAAAATATATGCAATAATATATGTGATAAGGTGTTAGTATCTAAAATATGTGATTGATTCAATAGAAAAACAAAATGACTCAATTAAAAAATAGGCAAATAATTTGAATAAAAATTTCTCAAAAGAAGAAATACAATGACTATCATGTGGTTAACATCAGTAATCATCAGGGCAATGCAAATCAAAAGCAAAATAATGTATCACTTCCAAACTCTTAGGATGGCTATTTTTAAATGGACATGAGATAGTATTATAAGAATGTGTAGAAAGGGAATGATTATGCACTGTAGGTGGGAATATAAGTTGGTAGACGTTATGGAGAACCGCATGGAGGTGTTTCAAAAATTTGAAAGAATAAAACTGTTATATGTTCTTGTAGTTCTGCTACTAGTTATATAACAACAGAAAATGGAATTGGGATCTTGAAGATCTTCACTTTCATGTTTATTGCAGCATTATTTACAATAGTCAATATGTAGAAACAACCAAAGCATCTGTCAAAGGACAATGAAAATGTGATATGCGTATGTATACATACACACAAATACTCTGGATTATTTAGCAAAAAATAAACAGATAAAAATCTAGAATTTTAGACAACATGAATGAATCATGAATCTGGAGAACATTAAGTGAAATAAGATAGAGAACAAAACAAATACTTTATGGTCTCACTTATATATGGAATCTAAAGAACTGAACTCATACAGAGAGTAGAATGGTAGTTACCAGGGGCTAATTTGTCCCCAGGAGGGGAAACATAGAAGAGGTGGTCAATGGATACAAAGATAAGTAAGTTTTTGAAATCCTAGGTACTACAAGATGAGTATAGTTGATAATAATGTATTTTATATTTGAATTTGTTAAGCGTAGACCTTAAAACTACACCCCCTCCCTGATACACACACACAACAGAGTGAACTATGGGAGGTGGCAGATGGTGAAGTATATGTTAATTACTTAATTTGGGGTAATCATTTTACAATGTCTGTGTATTCCAAATCATCATGCTATGCACCTTCAATATATAATTTCAGTCAACTATAACTCAATAAACACAAAAATAAACATAACAGTATGAAAAACAGTATTAGGATCATACTATAAAATAGTTTTAAGTAAATTAATACAGGTAAATAAAATAACAGTGCTAGACACACAGCTATTAGTAAAGTGTTAGCCATTTTTATAACTTACAATACAATTAACAAAATTGAAATAAGTCGAAAACATGATCGATATGCTGTCTCAAAGCTAAATAATGTTGAAGCCACCCAAGGACTTAGGACAATGTATTTAATTGAATCTTTCTTTAAAAATGATTAAAGATCACATATTTTATAGAATTTGCTGATATTTGTCAGTAGTAATGCATATTCGTACAATGGCACTGACAAGTTCTATAGTTCATTTCCCTATAAGATACTAGTTATTTATTCTTGTAACCCAGAAATCTTAAAACATTTAAACATTTACATAATCATATAATCTTTTATAATTTATAAAATAAAAAATGTACTTTCAGAATGCTTTTGGCTCTTTAATGTTATTTTAATAATCTTACTCTTTCTCTCTATTATAGTGAGTTATTTTATATTTGCATTGCCTCACTATTTTACCCATTTTTACATTTATTTAGTGCCAATGACACACCCTTTTTGGTTTTGTCTCATGATGGTCCCCACACCTCCACCAAAGGTTCATATCAAGTTTATGACTCACCAAATATACCACTCTATTCCTGGCTTAAATGTGTTATTCTGCCCTATTTTCCTATAGCCAAACCCCTTTGACTATATAACTATGTAATATTATATATTTTCATTAAGAACCTTAAAGATATTTAATGATCCAGTAGTATATTGTACTACTTTCTTATTTCCTATGTACAATGCATTTTATTATTGCCTCTGTTATGACTGTGTTGGCAGTTACAACCATGTCTTCATTAGCTTGCTTACTCTCTTGTCTCCTTCTTAGAGGATATAATAATAAATATCTTAATGACCAAAATATTTAGAAAACACTAATTGAAAGTAGTAGGAGTCAGAGCATATCCATATTTGAAAGCATGTTTATGGCAGCACTAAGCAAACATCTCAAAATCATGCAGACTTCATTTTGCTAAGGATTTTTTTTTTTTTTATGAAGAGATGTATTTTTCATGTAACAAATCGGTTGAATAATATTTTACACATATGCATTACATTTCCCAGAGAACAAATAAATAGCAATGACTATTTTACAGTACTGGATCCTGAAATATAAAGAAGTTTTGTAACACACCCTAACTCACCCAGCAGGCATTTGCAAATCTGGCAACATAGTTCACTTTGGAATTAAAATGTTAAAAATTGTCTAAATCAAAACAAGTCAGACTGGATGCTTCTCAATGATTAAAGTACTACCCATCTGTGGAGAATACTGAAGAAGATAATGGTTATGAAAACTTGACAACAACATGACACATGAAAGGAAATTCTTGCTATGATGGGAGAGGTGAAAGTCACATCTGTTATGAACATTAAACAAGAATAAGGCCACACAATACAAAGTGGTCAAGGAAATTCAAACTGAGTGATTATTTTGATTTTTCTTTTTAAAAAATTATCAGCATTTTATATTAATACATGAATAATTATTGAACACAGATAAAGTATGCACGAGAATATTAGGAATTCTACAGACAGAGTTTGAATGAGGCAGTTATTAATAGTCAATGCATATTGGTATTTTCATAATTATAAAATATAGCATTTATATTTGATGATTTATTCCATACAATTTCAAATTATTCAGATATTATATGTTTAAGAAATGCATGACTTTATAACTGTTATATCTGTTTTCCCCCCTTTTTTGTGGATACCATATGTTTGTAATACAGTGGTGACAAGACAAAATAAGTGGTCTTTTACTGTGGTTGTAGTTTGGAGAGTCAGTGATAGAGAATTCAGCTGGAAAAAGAAATTATTCCCCCAGTGCCCACCCTTTTCTTTTGGAGATTCACTGTTAAATTCTAATTCACTTTGGGCATTTCATGTCTATTAAAGTTTGCAATTTCTTGGGAATGCTAACCATTAGATACTAACCATTTCCCAGAATATTTATTACTGAGGGCATAGGGACCACAAACATTTGAAATTGCCTATCAAGTTGCATCTTTTTCAGAACAATTCTTTACCACATTTACTCTTTCTTGTGTGTACATAAATTTTGATACTGAGCCTGTTTGATGATGTACTTTGATGTAGATGAAGTAATTTCCTTCACTTGCCCTGAGGAGGAATGTGTTTTTACATTAAAATATCTAGTGACCTCAGTTTGCATGAGGAATGAGACCAACTACCATTCATTTAAATGATTAATCCTGCATGGGGTTAGAATGTTTATAAGGATTCCTCTTAAAATGTGGGTCATATGTTGCTTAAAAACACAAAGATTGTTAACCAATGTTAATCAAATAATCAACTAGAAAAGATACTAATTTTTTTAGAAACTGAGATCAGTAGAGGTTTTGGTTTTGTGTTGGCTATTTTTTTTTAACGAAATTTTTTTCTTTCATATGTAGCCATCATCCACATCCTATAGTACGGTAGTGATTTCAATGCATATGTATTTTCTTTATTCCCTGATTGAATTATGGCTTTTATGAAACAGAATGAAAGTAAAAGGTAGGGACAATGGCTATTTCTTACTTCTTTGACTTTTTACTAGATACTTTCTCCTTCTTAGGTGGATTGAGTTAAGATAAAGAAAAATTTATATTTCTTTTTTAGAATTTTGAAATGATTATTATGGTTAAACTTTAGTCAGTGAAGAAAGTCTGATCTGTGTGTACCTGAGTCACTCAATGAAGATCAAAATTTCTGATGGAGAATATAGGAAGCCTCAAGTAATAATGTAATGATCAAAAGAAGAAAACTTATTCTACAAAAAAAAAAAACAAACTAAAGGAATATATGATGAACTCTAGAGATATTAACACTCCAACTCTTATCTCTTCCTTAATATTGACTGTCACATTGTCATCTCAGCCATCTAAATATTTTTGTACATTAAAGATAATCAAAGTTATATATGAATTTTTAAAATAATGAAAATTTAGGTCACCCCTTAATAATCAATTAATATTTCTAATTTTAGTCTATTCATCTCTAAACTAAAAATAATAATGCCCATGTCACAGAGTTATTGGGGAAATCTAAATGCATAGAAGAGTGCTTGGTGAGATAAGCACAGAAAAAGACAGACATTGTATACTATCAATTGTGTAGTATATGGAGATACCAAGAAAACAAATAAACTAAATCAAATGAGTGTTTTAACAAATGAACTAAATCAAACTAGATTTTTAGTCAAGAAAAGAAAATCATTAGTGGCAATAAGAGGAAAGGATAAGCAGGTAAACTGAGTAAAGGGGATTATTTGTATAGTAAAGGGAAAACTGAAATAATGATGACCTTAATGCAGTATATACAGATGTGGCTTAGTATGATGCATTCTGTAAACACATATGTTATGATGCAATGTTCCATCAATAAAATTAAGTAATTTTTTAAAGCTATAAATTATAAGAAAATGAGATATCATCCCACACCTGTGAGAATGGCTATTTCTCTAAAGACTAGAAATGAACAGAGTTGAGGATGCAAAGAAAGGAAACCTTATACACTATGAGAGTATAAATTGGTGCAACCATTATAGAAAGTAGTAGGGGGAGTTCTCTAATATTCGAGAATGGAATAGCAGGTCAATTGCTTCTGAAGTTGCTGAGGTCACATACCCTTGGGTTTGAGTCCCAGGTTGGGCAGGGGGGTGAGACGAACACATAAATAAAAATAAAATAAATTGCCTCTTCCACCTCTCTCTTCTTGCCTGCCTGCTCACCTTCATTCCTATATGCACCTTTCCTTTAAAAGAAAATGAGAATAGAAATTTCATACGACCTAGTTACCCCACTTCCGTGTATTTAGCCCCTCCAAAAAAACCCATTAATTTGAAGAGATATTTGCATCATTATGCTCACTGTGGCATTATTAAATTAAGCATCCATGGACAGAATGAGTAAAGAAGATAGAAAATGTATACACAATGGAATACTACACAGCAAAAGAAAAAAAGATGAGAAATCCTGCCATTTGGAACAAGATGGGTAAGCCTAGAGAGAATTAAGTTTAGTGAAATAAATCAGAAGTAGGAAGTCAAATATCACATGATTTCACTCATGTGTGGTATATAGAGAAACCAAACAAATGAATCAAATCAAACAAAAAATAAATCTAAAGGACTAAATTAGTGATTTCCATAGGGGAATGTGGTACAAGCTGGGTAAAAGGAATCAACAATATGGTGAAGGTTAGAAGTGAACTGTTAATAGTGAACTTAAAGTATTATATACAGATGTTCATTTGTTGACTTACAATGATTCTAACACATAGAAATGCTTACTAATAGTATGTATTATGGTGGTAGTAACAGAAACATCTTGAAGTGCAAAATAGCAAGGCATATGTGACAGAATATTATGTAAATATTAATTCCAGGTGACTAGATATAACCTCATAAAATTATGACTATAAAGATGAATTATGACTAATGGGAACATTTTTAATGGTTCAAAGTTAATGAAATTATTATAGCACTCTGAAAACAAAAGCTCTATTTAGTGGAATACGTTGACCCTTGAGTCTAATTGTGCGTAAAAATATTTCTAGTATTGCTGACAAACATGTGGGTATCATAACATGTAACACACACATTATTTTTTTAGTCCTTGATATCATCTAACCTGCCATGTTCTAATTCCATGTTCACTAAGCAATGCTATACTTAGAAGGTGATATTCTAAACATTTTGTCTAACAGGATAGAATACGTTTTTCAGCAAACTTACATCTTTTCTCATCAGTATTTTTAAACTAATGAGCTGACCTTGCTTATGAATCAACTGCTTAAAATTTGATCATGATGAGCAAGATCTTGAGTCCAATGATTTCGAATCAATGAAAAATCAAAGAATCAATGAAAAGTTCAAAAATGCAGAATTGAATATGATACTTGAACCATGATTGTTCAACCAAGGCCATGTCTTTCTGTTTGACACATTGGAACACTGATTCTTTATGTTTGTAATGCACATTAATGTCTCACTAATACTGTTTTACCGAAGTAGAATCTTTGATAATTTTTTAAATAAATGCTTACATAATTATAATTATTTGCTTAATTTATATTATTAAAATTATGACAAAGTTATTAAGATTTCAAATACTTAATAGTAACTATGGCAGTTATATCATTAAATTTACTAAGAAATACATCTTCCTTTTTAACATCAGGTAAGGCATTTCTCCACCCCTCCTGAATTAAGCCTGACAATGCAAGTTATTATATCCAATAAACATAGGCAACATGTTTTACTTTGGGCAGAAACTTTAAGAACATTATATATATTGATTACAGAGAGTGAATGATTACAGAGAGTGAAAAAGAGTTTGCTCATGTATGTTTCCTAAATAACATAAATACAAACTTTAATATAAAATTAGATTTTTCTGGAAATTTGAAAAAGACTGTAAGAATATTTTTTAGTTGAAAAAGTTCATTTTTTTCTTGTTTTATCTAAAATATCTTAATCAGAAATTGTATAGGAGATTGTTCAGCATTGTTTATGGTATGTGTATATATATGTATGGAAATTTTTCTATAGTCTTGTATATTTAATTAAACCCATTTCACTTAATTCCTTTAGAATAAGAGAATGAGAATTGATAAAAGGAACCTTGTAAGAATTGATGATAGTGACTTTAAAAGGCTTAATTAACTACTTTTAACACATCTTCTAAATCAAATAAATATGTGAATGTATTAGTAGAATATTTCTTATAATAAAATATTTTAATCAGTGAAAAAAAAGCAGACCTACAGAGAAAAATATTAACTCCCTTTACTTAAATTATTCAGCATACACAGAGTAAAAATTAGAGAACCACATGAGTGAAACACTATATCTGAACTTCCTGAATGATTCAGTTAAGGCGATAGCAGGCTATCAATTAAAAGCTATGAACTCTCTCAACCATGTGTAAAAAATAAATAAATAAAATGCTGCACACACAACCAAGTCTCATATTGCAAATTCTTTTTATATCCATGTTTAAATATTAAGTTTTAAAAGAATACCCAAGAGAACTGTGAACAAAGGTTGATGTACTAAGGGCAAATATATGCATGGAATGCCTGGATAAAGCTTATTTTATTAAGCACTGCGATAACTAAAAATGGCAAGGGAATGGTTATAGAATGCTAATTTCTGGGCTCCAAGTCTGTTCTGTAGGAGCAATCTGTGTGCATTTGTTTATTCTAATGCTTAAATTCCCGAGTCAAAGCTGGTACAATGCATCTCATTCTGGAAATGATTCAGGCAACTGTAAGAATCAAATGTTATGAAGAGAAAAGTAAGATAAATAGGAAATTATATCCAGAGCATCTGCTCTCAGTGTTTTTCTGATTGGTCACAAAGGCATGAAGAAATCAAATAAGCATTCTGCATTCTCATGAAAAGTCATATAAGAAGGTTTTTTTTTTAACTAATGTATTAAGTGTCTTAATGGTCAGTAAATTAAAATGAATTTTATAGATGACCTGATGCAGAAAAATGTGGGTTTTATATTTGTGCACATTCAATTTTAAGTAGTGTGGTCATGGAAGTTATATCTGTTAGCTATTGCTACCAGGATGCTAAAGTAAGGACCACCACAGAAACCTCAGTGATGTACAACTGTAAATATTTCTTTAGTTCACAAATATTGAGGCTAGCTATGGGATCGTGCCTCAGGACGGACTGGGTAGAGTTGGCTCTGCTCCACGTGTTTCTCATTCTCCTCCTGGTATCAGTGGATCAGCCTGTACCCTTCTCATCTGCATAGCAGAGGTGTGAAAGGACAGATCTCAAAAAATAACAACTTGAGTTATATTTCATTGTCAATATGCATGGAACAACTCAAAAGTCAAGAAGAAGGCACGAAAATACATATCTTTTGTGGGGTGGGCTGAGGAGAATTAAATATCTACCTTATAGAATCTCTCTAAAAATATCTCATTAAAACAAAGACCTGAAAGAACTAAGGGAGGAATACCTGTTTAAATTTGGAGAAAGAGCATTTTCTGGCAGTGGTAACACTGAAGAGCAAAGAATTGGGAGCACAACATCAAGTTAGCCAAGAGCTGAAACAGAGTGATTGTGAAGCAAAGATAGAAGAAGTTAGATACATAACAAGATTAGACTGCATACCATATTTTATAGACTATAGAATTTAGATGAACTCTGAGAAGAGAAGCACTGAAAGCTTCTGGACAGAAAAATGACAGGGTCCGACCATATTTTAAAAGAGGCACCATGGCTACAGTTTGAGAATATGTTAGAGGACATACCTGGAAAAAGTGAGAAAAGTTAGGAAGACAATGTAGCAATTTGACCAAAAGGGAGTGGTGGAGATTGGTAGTGTTGTATTTGATACATATCGTCATTCATTTTGTCTACAGATAATGATTTATCATCTATTTTGTCCTGGCATTTTGTGTAGCTTAAATCTAGTTAAATTGGTTTTGAAAGTGGGGTCTGTAGAATTTGCAAATAAATCTGTTTTTAAAAAGTAATTTTTAATTAGTCAAAACACTGAAACTATCCCCCTACTATCCCAGGCTTGGCAAGGCAACAGATAATATCCCTTAAATGTGCTCAAATACTTGATTGACTGACTTCATAATATTTAGAGTTTCTTCTTTCTCTTTTAAATCTTGAAGGATCTGTGTCTCTTTTAAAGAAAAACAAAAACAACAACAAAACAAGAAATACTTCTCCCTAACACAAGGAAAAAATAAAGATAGTAGTGACCTAGGAAATACTGTATCAAATCTATAAATTTTAAGCTAAAAATGATATGTAAGTATTGAGAAGAGAAATAAAAGAAAGCTATAAAACAATATTAACTATTCTATGCATTTATCATTTAAAATTCCACTTGCTTCCTATTCACATAAAACAGTAAAAAAAGGAATGGAGTGATGACAGCTAGTCAACCAAAAAACACAGGGCATTTCCACAATAGACTACATCCCTTTAATTGACCCGTGAAAAACAGAAATGTACCATGTACTGAGTATGTTAAGGCAATAGCCTCAGAGAAAGCTTATTGTAGGGATGTGGCAGGAAGGGTTGAGTAGAAATTGAAACCAGTTCGTTGAGGTGGGAGCTTTTGAGACTCTTCAATACATTCCTCTCTTATGTTACATGGTACGCATGAGGGGGTCATTTTATATGCTTGACAAGTCTAGTGATAATAAGTGGAGATGAACTGAAACTGAAATCTGTGACATTTCTTCCAGCAGAGAGTGCCAAAACACACATGGGGAAGCCAACTTCAGTAGCTAAAAAGAATAGATCTCAAATACGGAATTACACTTGTTCTCTAAGACCTCCAAATTGCATTGAAAACATTTAAGTCATGGAGGAATGTTCTATTTATTAACAATACTTCTATTTTCATCTTATAATTTCCATTTAATACACTCAAAATATGTATGTCAAATATTTTAATGCTGTTAAAAATTATTACCAGTATTGCTTTTAATGAAATTGCTCAAATTGTAGACAATATCAGACAATAGTTTTATTGTTGGCTGCTATCATATAGAAACACATGAAAATAGGTAAGTTTTGTATTATGGAAATAAGTTCGAATTTGAGGAAACTTCTTAAGACAGGAAATGCAGGTGTGTTCTGGTGGCCTAACAGATTTTTAAACCAGATCCACATACCTCCCAAGGTTCCTGTTTCGGTTCTTAGGACCTGGAAAACAATCACTGTTGAACAACAGAATAAAATAAATAAAATTATTCCTCCTCTTTCTTCCTACCTGCCTGCCTACTTGTTCTCATTCCTACCTGCACCTTATCTTTTACAAAAATAAAGAAGAAATTTAAAGAAGATACATTTGAATGATTATGCAGTAGAGAAATTTTACAAGCTATTGCTAAAAATTCTAAACTTGACCATAAGTATGGGTGTTCTAGAGTATTTTTAATTGTCATCCACTACTCAAATAACTATTTGCAGTAAGTAGTTCAGAAATATGTAGACTGTGAATTACAGAGAGTACTGGAAATAACCTTTTTGGAGGAATCAAGTTTATATTTGGTAAATATGAGCTAAAATTATTCTTGTTTCTACTGATTGGTGTTTATAATATTGAAAATTATTTTTCTTCCTTCTAAAATTCTACCATTGATGTCTGAAATTTATTCTCTTTTTTCATTCCAATAAGCATCAGTGTGAGAAATGGAGGTAGATATTACATTTCTTTTATATTCACAAAAATAAGGGATGTGAAATTTTAAGTGACACAGAAACTTATCGAAAGTTGTGGAAAGAAAAATATATTTCTATGATACCCTGGTATGGGCAAAAATTAGATCCTGTGTTTAATTTTGCTTGTTTTTTTCTGAAAGCAAGCTTCACCATTAAATATCTTCTGGTAATAGAACTCCAATGTGGTCTGAACCCTGAAAATCTCCAATATTAAAGAACAAATAAAAAAAAAAATCTAACCTGGGCAGAATGAGATATTTCAAACTGTAAAATATTTTCCTGTAATATGGAGAATCATGTATCAAATGAAATCAGTTCATGTATAGAATACTCAATGAACCAAATATTTGTTCAGTTTCTAAAACAAAGCTTGTCATCCATAAACAAAAGTGTGTGCTGTGTCCCCAAACAGTTCATTCAATGTTCTAATTACAATTCTACTCACTTAGCCTACATTCAGTTCAGTAAACATTTGAGTGATTATTTCATATCATGCAACAGAAACAGTTTCAAAGAACTTAGAGTCAAGTGAGGGAGACTGACAACAAAACAGAAAACTTCAATAAGGAAAGTATTAAATTAGAGGTTTTCATAGATAGTTAACTCTAAGTTAGAGCTCAGAAGATAGGCAATTAGCTTCGGCTTTATTCAGAGGGTAAATGACTTTTCTAAATCAGTAGATTCTGAAACCTACTGCCAACAAGAAGAAAAGCAAACTAATTTATATTCAATTGCCCATTTCTAGGATCAATAAAATGTCAGAAAAAAATTGAATATTGTTCAAGTATGTTGTCATTTTTAAACACATAAACTACATTCTCATCTCAATTTGTGGCTATTTTTTGTGTTGCTATAGTAAAAAATGAACACATTTTGTAATATGTGCCAACAAAAGGTTGCTTTGAAAAAGGTTAAGAAGTATTTACATATATTAGAAAAGGAAAGAACACAGAAATACAAATTAATTTTACAATTTTTAGTTTTAATCAGTCATTTTTATTTCAACCCAATATCTTGTCAGTATTTTTAAGGAGGAAAAAAGACATAAAATAATGTAAACTCTGTATCTTTATTGATATCCAAGTTAGCATCTTTTGAAATAACAAATTCAGGTGAATTGCATTGCATGGAGATTATTTTAAGTATTTCTACAAAAAGTAGAATAGATTACACCAAATATAATTTTAAAAAATAGTGTATTTTATGAAGGACACTGAAGAAACATTCATATAAAAAGAAATAATTATATTCTATTGCTGTTTCAAGAATAAATGTAGCCTTTGGAAAATTCCCTTAGAAAATACAGTATATTTGATATTTGAGGTCAGAAATAAAGTTTTCAAGATAAAAGCTAGAATATTATTTCTCCACACCATTAAATATATCTCTTTATTCAAAATAAAAACTAGGAATATTTAAGGTTAACATATATTTTTACACTTATATTAGACTTTTTGAAATTATTTTTCAAAATGCTTAAATATAATGAGCACAAAAATCTTAAGGTAAAAATGGAAATGAGCTGAAAGGCATCATTATTTGGGACAGGATCTGCCTTGCTTCTTCATTGTTTCAGAGTCTTTCAAGCTATGTAACTAATATGGTAAAATGGAAAGTTTCTCAATCATTCCATTTTGCAACAACACCCTTTTCAAATTGTATTAACTATTCCACTTCCAATAATATTATTTATGTGATTTTAATAGAATATACAAGAATATTTAAAGAAATGTAGATCAAGTATTTTTTAAGTATAACACTTGTATAGATCTATGACCCCTTAAGAATGAATGGCCCAGTATTTTATTTTCCTAATTCAACTTTTAAGTGGATTAAATTAATGTTATTTAGAACATATTGTTAGTGTTCATGTACTCTGAGAAAGTGTATACAGTCACTGTTACCAATTAACATGATTAACATTGTACTTTTTCTTGAGACAGTTAATTTATTTTAAAATAATTAATGCATTATTCCTTTTGTTTACCAAGTCATACTCATTTTAAGATATCAAAATTACATCTCAGCCTATAGGCATTACAACCATACCCACCACCAGAGTTTTAGTGTCATTTACCACCACCTTGTTCCCTCCCCCTTCAGTCCACCTGGGAACCATCATTTTACTGGGGTTTATCTCTTTATTTGTTTCATTTCACTATGTTCCACACATGAGAGAAACCATTATATATTTATTTTTCCTTTCTGACTTATTTTACCTAACACGATCCCTTCCAGTTGCATCCAGATTCTTGCAAAGGGAAAAATTCTGTATTTTTTAGTAGCTGCATAGAATTCATTGAATATATACACTACCACTTTTTTACCTAGACATTTGCTAATGGGTATTTAGTTTGTTTCCAAGTCTTGTCTATAATGTACTGTGCTGTTATGAACATAGGGGTGCAGATATCTTTCCTGATTAGTGATTTTTTATTCTTTGGGCATATGCCTTAAGAGTAGAATTGCTGAATCAAATGGAATAATCTCCATACTGTTTTCCAGAGTGGTTGCTCTAATTTACATTTTCACAAATAGCATAGGAGGGTTCCTTTTTCAGCATAATTAACATTTAAAATTTTCAAATTTAATAGACTTGTCAATATATGTCATCATGACTTAAAATTCAACTTTTTTAGGAAGTAGCCAAAATATTATCAAATTTTATTAATAAATAATATCAGTTGTAATATCCACTTTATTTTTATATGCATCTAAGAAAGAAAAAGGTGCCAACTAAACTATAAAGGAAGTCTACCAGAATAAAAGGGCGAGGGGGATAGATAAAATGAATAAAATGAATTACTTGGTGAATAACAGATGAACTGTTGGTGGTGAACTGAGAGTAAAATATATACAGATGCTGACTTACGATGATGCATGATTCAAACTTATATAATATTGTGATGCAGTGTTCCTTCACTAAAAAATAAGTCTATTACATTCATCAGTTAGCATGCATTGCGTTTCCAAAGATGGCATAAAAGAAAAAATGCTGACTCTGAATTTGATGAAATGCAGTAATAATCAAAGTAAAAATAATAACTCCCCCAAATTATGGCAGATTGGTTAATTTCTTTACAGGTTACATTTTTCAGTCTCCACTGCAATTAGTATGGTCATGTAACTGAATTCCTAACTCTAGGCAGTAGTGATGTATTTTAGAGCCTCTCTCCAGGGAACAAGCTCTGAAATCAGTCTTCTTCTCTCCTCCTTCTCCTGGACGTGAACGCACAGACAAGATGGAAATCACGACGAGAACACTAACAAAGACCTAAAACAATAATATCAAACAACAACAATAACAACAACAACAACAAACCCAATAAAACAAAAATTTTAAAAATCCCCAAGACCGCCTTCTTCTAACGAAACAGAAAGACGAGTACCAGAATATGGCTTGAAAGTGAATATAAATCTTACTGGCTTAAACCACTGGATTTGGAAAACCATTTGTTAAAAAAGCTATCACACTGATTTTTTTTTTTTAAATTGTTCCACATATTTACAGCTTAAGGGCTTAAAGCACTATGATCTTTCCTTATTTCATAATGCAAATTTCAGTTTTAAGAATCTAAAAACTAGGAATCATTCAACTTCACTCAAAATGGTAGTAAATGGTAAAACTAATAAAATCTAAAGAAAATCCATTAATACCTATTGCTTGCAAAATAGTGCAGTGCTGCAATATTTACAACTATGTATGAAAATGAAAGACCTATTGCAATGATAATCTAGCCTACATACAAGAGTGCATGAAATAGTTAAGCAAAGCATAAGTGATAAACAAAAAAATCTCAAGCCATAGAGAATATCTGATTGAATATTACAAGAAGAATCACAGTGAAATATTTATTATAATCCATAATTTTAAAAAAAGAGGAGAGGAAAGATCTAGTTTTCCATTTGACCCTTTTGGAGACTGCAGACTTCACATTATGAAATGCATAACATTTATTCAATAAAAGCATGTTTTAACCTTGATTACTCAATATAATATTCATGAAATTCTTCTTTTATGGCATATAATATTAATATCTTGTAAGATACCTAGGCTATACTGACCAGTTTACTTTCATAAAGAAAATAATTAAATATTCTCTAATAATAGGGATAGAATTTAAAAAATATTATAGCTGTCTTTCTATACCAATATAGAGATAGGATAGGTCTTCCCAAATAGTTCAACAGCCAATTTTGAGTAATATGAAATGCAAGTTGAATATCTTTAGCCACCTTCATAGTTAGAACACATGGGGTAGTGAATAGGAAGTTAGTGAAATCTATGGAGTATTTAAACATCGAAACTATGAACACTGTGTAAAACTGAGAAGTAGCTGCAATTTACACATTAAAAAAAAAATCTTATATGACCTAGTAAGTACCTGTAATAAGTGGATCATCTCAATTAGCATATTCTAAGTCACAACGCAATATCAAACACCACCCAAATTTTGCAGACATAATACAACATTTATTTCTGTCTCGCACCTCCCTTTTATCCAAATGACTGGATATTTAGTTTTATTTCATAGTCAACTAAAATATCATCACTGTACTCCCGAACAAGGAAGCTACTCACTGGAAAATGGCAGATAGAGAGAGACACAAAGTAGAGAATATGGAAAACAAACAAAGCAAAACCTCTTAAGTCTTCTCCTTAAAGTAATACACATCATTTGATTCATATTTCATCATCATGTTTCATATTTTGCGACTTGTTAGATGTCCCAAATCAACCATAGTTTACCAGGATCCTACCAAATGTCTCAAAGGCTGAGAGAAAAATATTTTCTTAACAGCATTAGTAACTACCACCTGGACCAACACAGGTTACAAAATGGAATAAATGAATAATGCCAACACAGACTATGAACAAGGAGGGTTTAGACAGGAATGGAGGCAGAGATATTTCTTTTACTGCAAACTTTCAAGGATTCTTGCCATTTTCTCAATGCTGAGTTTAAAGGTATTAGAAATGTAGAAAAAAAGCATGTGGCTAGGTCTGTATATGAATGACTGATAATGCACTCACACACACACACACACACACACACACACACACACACACACACACAAGCACACACAAGCACACACACACAGCATGGTGTTTAACTAATCCTTTTTATTTTTATTATGAAAACCCCCAAGGAAAAATACTTCTATTAAGTATTGCTGACTTCAGTTATTTATTCATGTTATGTGACCCCCAAACTGTTTCAGTGAAATTTCTGGATACCTAAGTGAATACATCGGACAATTTGCAGATTCTTTTGAAAAGCCACCTACAGCTTTAGCTCAGTTTGTTTCTAAATGGAATGGTTTTCCTCCACAGTCCTTTCCTAATTTTGAATAAAGAAAGTTTCATCTTCAGTTGAAAGTTCTGCAATCACCAATGAATTGATCCATGTGTTTTTTGTTGTTGTTGTTTTTTTTTCCTGTAGTCACCATGTCTTCCCAGAACATTTCCCATCCTGCCTGGTATCTAGCCTGACTGGTTAACAGTTTGGCTTTTAGAAACTTGTCTTCTTTCCATTTTTACCAATTTATCCCCACAGTCTAGCAAGAAGGAAAAATAAAAAAAAGAAAAAAAAAAAAAGAAACACTTGGGATGTATGAACATAGACTGAAGGACTGCAAAATTACCTTTGATGAGCCTGTTTTATCACAGAAATTAATTCTGAACAAACAAAAAGCAACAATGATTTACTTTAGTAAAACAGTATAAGAGTAATAGGGCATTTCTCTACCTGAAAGGGTTACTCAGGCTACATTCCATTTGTTTCGGAGCTTCTCAGAAAGAAAGAGTCAGATGCATATTTTTGGTAATCCGAAACTCCCTCATCTCCCCTGCTTCCTGTCCTGTCCTCTTAATCTCCAACACTTGTTGACTCACTCCAAATTTGAACTTTACTTAAGCAGCACTTCTGCTCATCAGCCTTTTTCACCTCAAGTTGCTTCAATACTTCCTTCTTACATCTCCAGAATTTCATGCCCTCACTCATCCTCCCAGCATATGACCCTGTATTGCACTTTTCTGAGAATGTTTCAATTTGTTCATCTAGATCTTTATCTAGATGAGAAATGTGCTTTCAGACTACAATCTGATACATACATACTTGCTTTTATCATTTAGTAATATCTATCACCCTAAATACTGAATGCACTTTCAGACATTTCATTTTTATTTTTATTCTGTAAGGGAAAGTAGAAATGAAGTTAACAAAGAAACAAAGCATGCATTAATAAGCACGTGTTCTTCAGATGATAAGATAACTTGAGACAAAAGAGGAAAAATATCTAAATTGCCTGCCCACAAACCATATTATTGTTTTTAAAAAATCATATTAAAGCTACATTTTAGAGATGATCTAGAATAAGAATAACTTGAATAAAAAGTATTTCATATTCAATTTATCACATACTCTATACCTTTATATTTTTACTCACAATTCTAAGTAGGAGATCAGTTTCACTAAAATATATATATGGGAAACATTCCAATTTAATCTTATGTACTTCCTAAAATATCTGAATTTGAGCAATTTAAAGAGTAAAATTACACGAATGGGCCAATAGTTGTGATTTGGGATCTTGCTAATTAGATTGATGTACTGTTACTTCTAATGATAGATATGACTCAATATATCTTTCAGTGAAACTGTTTTAAAGATATTTTCAATTCTGTTTCATGTTTAAATTAAATTAATCAGCAACTGTCAACCCCCGTCAACATTAATCAAGACAGTATCTGAAAATGTCAGCTTTCCATCATTTATCTCCTGTCCCCAGAAGGCACAAAGTAATCAAGTGAAAAACTCCAGGTAATGACTGCTTTTGTTAAATGTGATTAGAATGCAGTTGCATGGGCATGAATGTTGTTTCAAGATGTTAATGACACCTGTCTTTATTTTTTATTTTTTTGATAATAAAAGAATAAATAACACAAGTCTTACTTTTACTGTTGGTTTATACATGACAATTCATGTAGTTTGCTTCCGTACATGGTGATACTGTAATTATTTGATTCATTGCATTTGTCACATTGGGAACATTTCATTTTTACTTTAAACTTCTCTACAGTCTTTACAATTCACAGACTAGGGTATATAAATAATTAATAAATTTTATTTGACTTTATTTCTTATAAAATGAGGAGGAAATAGAAAGATAATGAATACTTTCCTATATAAATATGTTCATTTGTAAGAATAAGGGTTTTGCTCAACTATGAAGCTTTATTAGAAAAATCTTAATGCTCTAAATGAAGTGACATTTTTAAGAACAAAGATTCTAGGAAGTTTCCTAATTGAATTATTCACATTACCAGAAAGTGGTGACATATTATATAGTTATCACAAGTTGTATATTTATTTAACTAAGATTCTTTTAGCAGACAAGCAAATTAATAAAAATACATTAATTCCTAGATTAATCTCTCTCATTTTAGAAGCAGAAATTAACACTCTAAAATTAAGTGAAACTGAAAATGATGCAGAAGTTGAGAGAATATGTGTTTGTTTACCAAGATGAAATTAATATTTGACAGTCCTGTAATAATAATGCATTGTCTGAATTTCAAAACAAGGATATTTAACATCATTTTTTATTATCTTTGCCTTATGCACGACTATACTCATCCCTGAAAAGATTAAATAACTTGGTAAAAATTCATAATTAATTTTAACAGGGCCCAAACTAAAATCCAAACTTTCCCTAATGTACTAATGTATTATTCTGAGTCAACTATTTTACTACCATTTTTATTTCTATTAGCATTACTTTTTAGTAGAAGTAGCTAAAGTTCATTGGATGTTAGAAATATTCTGGACTCTTTGCTAAGCTTTTTATAGGGAAGACGGGAGGTCAAGTTTGAATCTGGAAACAGTGGCACAAAATTAAGTAACTTGTTCAAAGTCATTTGGTTAATAAGTGGCAAGAAATTCTCATAACCTTTGAAATTACTTTATGACAACTAATTTTACTGTTATTACAATCCCATTGCATACTGAGAACTAGAATGGTCATATCAAACTTTACAAAAACAGATAAACAAACAAAAACACATTGCCAAGATGTTTACTTTCTTGTTTAAGTCATAAATCCAGTCAGAGGCAAAAACATGAATTGAACCAAAGTCTCCTATATGTGATCTCTTGCTCTTTGTACTATATTACATTGTGGTGTTCTAGGTATGTTAGAAGTTATGAGATTGTTATATTGATTTTTCTTGTTAATTTACTAGTGCTGTGATTCAGAATTAAGTTTTAGATTTCAGCAAAGTGCATTTTTTCAAACTAGTATGACTATGCAATTGAAGGTAAATACCCATTCATAATAAGAACAAAATACAATTAAAACTTTTAAGCCGCATATAAAATAAAAACACAATTATAGATTGCTTTGAAGAAGAACCCATCAAGGTTTCTCAGGTTCCTACCTATTTTTCATGTTGGGGTATAATTTCTTTGTTAAAGAAACAGTTCATTCCTGCCACAAAAAATGCAACTAAGTTCACAGTAAAGTGTTAAGAATTTCTTTATTTATGTAAAACATTTAATAATAGCAATTGGCTCAATGTGGCTTATTCTGTTCTTCAATACTATTCAGAAGAAGTCAAAGAACAATTCATAACAAACTAATAAACTACCTTTTAAAATATTAAACAAAGAAAGGACTTATTTAAATGATACAGCTAAGTTTCAGAAAATTTAATTGCCTCGACTCAAGCTGCAACTTGAAGAGTAGCAGAGTCAAGATTAGTATAAGACTTATATCAGTGTTCTTTGAATGACATTGTGCTCTACTTGCCATATAAAAGTGGCTAGATAGAGGACTAGAGCTATTGTGCATTTCTTAATTGGAATGTTCATTTTTTCCTAAATTCACAAGTTTATACTTTTATTTCATTAGTTTTTGACTAAAGTCATATGATGCATTTTTTGCAGTTGCCTTTCTTCTTCTAAATATTAATATGCTATCGTATAATACCTGTCAAAATTCCAGCTAACTAATATATATGCAAACTGATCCAAAATTTACATGAATACTCAGAGGACTCAGAAGAGCCTAAATGATTTTGAAAAGAAGGGAAAAGCAGTTGTAGAGCTTGTACTATGCAATTTTTAAATTTACTATAAAACCATAAAAATAAAGACAATAGGGTAATGAGACCTTAGCACAGTGCTTGGTATATAATAGTTATAGATGTAATATTTACATTTATCAAATGTGTAAATAAATAAAAACAAGTCATTGATTAAATTCTAAACTAATCAAATTCAACTATATTTGAGAGATTTATTCCAGATTAATCTATTATGACTGAAATTCTATATATTAAATCATGTTGTTGACTGATATTATTCCTAATTTTTAGTTTAGAATCAAAGTCTAGAAGAATATATAATTATTTTCTCTCTATAGTCAACAACACATCTTTTTATTTTAATAAAAGATGGTTTGTAATTTAAGAAAGACAACAGGAGTATTGACCTAAGGCATAAATACCAATGAAATAGAACTGAGAAATCAGAATTCTTTATATTTAATGTCAATTGATTTATAAAGAGATGCCAAGGGTAATCAGTGAAGACTAGTGTTCTTTTATATTAATGATTCTTGAATACATAAAATGAACTTGGATCTGTATCTCACACCATTTCCAAAAATAAAGTCAAAGTGAATCACAGATCAAAATTTAAAAGCTAGCATTATAAAACTTCTAGTATAAAAAGTTTAAAATGTTTGTGACTTTTGGATAGGCAAATACTTCTTAGAAACAATAAAGGCCCAAACTTCGGAAGAACAAAATAACAATTTTCGTTAAAAGTAAAAACATTTTCTGAATGTTTTTCTTAATTAAGGAAAATTTAAAAACTAATCATAAATGGCAAGGAAATATTTTCAAAAAATATACTGTACACCAATTGTGCTTTTTAAAAGACTCTTACAACTCAATAAGAAGACAACCAAATGTGTTTATGTTGCTAAAAGATTTGAACAGATATTACACCAAAGACATATGAAAGGTTAATAAGCACATGAAAAGAAGAATGACACTATCAGCCATTAGTAAAAATTAACATCACTACATACCAATCTGAATGATTATAATGAAAATACTGGATAAAGAAGCTGTGATACATAAACTTTTGGAATTCAACACAACTGTTAAAAAGACAAAATTTTGTGCCCTTTGCAACAACCTGGATGAAAATGGAGATGATCATGCTAAGTGAAATAAATCAGAAAGAAAAAAAAAGTACTCATGTGGAATATAATAAAACAAAACAAATAAACAGAATAAATACATACCAGTGAAATTCAGAGGCTACAAGGCTGTGGCTAACATTGGCTGGGAGAGGAGAGAGGGAAAGAAGGAAGAAAGGAAGAAGTTCAAACAAGGTGGTGGTAAGAGACACTAGAACTCTGGTGGTGGGTGCTGTATGAAATTCACACAGATAGAGGTGGGATTTCAATATCCTAAAATGCATATAGCAATGCAAAAAAAAAAGAAGCAATAAAATAAATTTCTAAAACAGATAGACAATGACAAGTGTTGGTGAGGTTGTAGAGAAATGGTAAATCTTATTTGAATGTTTCCTCAAAGTAAAATAAAAAACTTATCTATGACCAAGAAATTCTACCTCTAGAAATGTAACAAGAAAAATAAATGTACACTGAAGCTGGAGAAGGGAAAGAGGATTGAGAGAAAGAGAAAGGGACAAAAAAAAAGACGAAATTTTTTTGACTGATGAAATGTTCTAAAATTAGATGTGATGATACACAATGCTATAATAAATGGAATTATTAAGTTTTACTTTGCAATGGATAAATTTTATATTATAACCCAATAAAGTTGCAAAATATCAGCATAATTATTAGTTCAATGACCCAAAGGAAAGAATATTATATAAACAAAAATTGCATTCAGTCCGAAACAGATAATTAGTATCCACAGAGCTGTAAGTAGGGGGAAAGGAGCTGACTTTTTATAGGATGAGGGAATGAAGGGAATAATATTAGATGACAGCACTGAGATTGTGAAGAATTATAGAAGTTTTCCCATCCTTTCTCTCTTCTAGCCACCCTCCTCCTTTATACCTTCCGCCCCTTGTTGTTTCCATCTTTCACACATTCTTGTACACAAGAAATCAAGTGTAGGTCAGGTATGTCATTTTATAGTTTTAAATAGAAGAGTCCATGTTAACCTTTATAATGGCATTTATTCTTACAAATAAGTCAATGAAGTAAAAAAGATGATTTGGGTAGATATGTATTAGCATTATTTAAATATAAACAAAGATGATGCTATGTCATATTGAATATTAATATTTTCTGAAAGTTACTGACACTGGGTGTTCTCTTGTGGCTCAGGTGGCTGAAATGACTGGGATATGGATTAGGTAAATCCCAAGGACTGAGCTAATGACTTGGGGCTAGGAGAAAAACTACACCACAAAAAGATCAATGGTTAGGCAACAGGTAACCATGAGTAAAGAGTCAGGAGGAAGAAAGAAGAGAGGGGAGAGGAAGGAGGGAAGAGGCAGCTTCAGGATGAGAAGGACACAGATATCAATGTAGACAGGGCCTATAAGAAAAGAGACCTATTAAAGCCACAGAAAAACTGCAGAAAGTAGACCCCACCAATCAGCTTAAAGGTCAGATGACCCACTAATCAGTGATCTTAAAAAGAGAAACCAGAGCCCAACCTTACGGGTGGATCGCAATTGGCCTGCTACTCAGATATCAAAGGAACAAGGTTCACCTTTTGGTGACCCCAGGTCATTATGTGCTCATTGTAATAAAATTAGCATTGGGGTTTTGAAACCCCCATTCCCACACCTTGTGAGCAATCAGAGAGAATTGTGATTGCTTGGAAAGTGCAGGAACTATCAATGGAGTTACTGAAACTCTATACCCTTTCCAGGAAAAAGCCAGCCCAAAACACTCCTAGGTGGAGCCAGATATACTCATAGGTGGATCCAAGAGCTGGAACTCAGTCAGAAATGCAAAGGTCCAAATCCCTAGAGCTCTGGGTTGGCTACTCTGGAAACAACCCACCTCTACCCTTGAGAATGCACTCTTAGTTTGCCCACCTTTATACCTTTACGTTCACTTTGCCCCTTATTTTCACTTTGCCAATAAAACATCACATTTTACTTCTCTTTAATCCTGATGAGGCTGTGATTCACTACAAGTGTCTTTGGGTAAATCTTCTCACGAACACAAAGAATCAATAGGCAAGGCCATCCCTCTTGACATCAAAACTAAATACATAAAAGTACTTTCTCCTCTTTCTCCCTGATTCTTCTTTAAAAAGTGACTGACATGTAAGAGTGTATGCTTGCTTGACATTTCTGTTATTATTTTGTAGTATGGTAGAAAACCTTACCCTGACCCCAATGCAAAAGATAGTCTGCCAGGAATTTTCCATTGTACTAGGGAGACTGTAGATAAGTCCTGTTATACTGACCAAGGAGGAGCAAGCGTAGCCTCCCTACTCTGCAGATGTACATAACTGATAAGAGTTGCCAGTGGAAACCACACATAGCCAAGAAGATGAACCTTCACCTTAGAGTATGAAAGGAACTCCTCTAGACAGCCTATTGCTCAGCTTTGGGTGGCGATACCCTTAAGCCAGCCCCAGTGCTTACAAAAAAGTGTTTTTTTTCTACCTTTCGAGTGCTCAGTTGTCAGTCTTCTCACTGTCTAGAGGCTTTTCCATAACAGAAGCAGAATAGAAATAATCAAAATTGACCAAATAAAAAAAAAAGATTTTTAAAAAAAACCTCAGTCTAGGAATTATACAGTAAGAAATGTGTAAACAGTAAAAATACATTCAATGAATAAAAGCTTTAAAACTAATTTATCTTCATCTTCAAAAAAGACAATTCCAATATTATTAAAGCTTTCCCAAACCTAGTAAAAAATCCTCATTTTATTTTGTAACATCATGATAATATAACAAAACACAATACTAAAATAATGATTACAGATCAATCTCACTAATCAACATGTAAGCAAATTCTAAGTTTATTAATGAAGTTAAAGTCATGAAGCAAAGCTACTATCACATCAAAAGAAGAGTTAACTAAGAGCAGAAAAGACTTATTAACGAATTCATTGAGATAAACCCTAAAAGAAAGGGTCTCCATCAATGACAAGTAATTTGTATTTGGTGTTTCCTTTTAGAGGAAATGCTATATAACAATAGGATAAAATTAAGTAAGAAAAAAAAAGTAAGATAATAATCAGTGACATTTTAGCAATTTTATCCATCTTAAATATCTTTTCCTCTATTTCTCAAGCACTTCATCAATACTGAAACTATTGAAAATAGGAAATAAGTACCAGCTCAGTTAAGATCTAACAAGTCTAGGCAAAAGTTTTGAATCATCGTAACTGCTACTTTGTGGAAATCTTTTCTTTAAACACACAGAATCTACTTTAACCTCATCCTCTCTTAAACCTACAACTCAACTACAACTAGTCAATTATACATTAACTAGAAGTACAGTACACAATAACTGTCTTTTTATCTAAAACTATTTGCACTTTAATCTTGTATTATCTTGAACATCTCTTAAATCCTATGGAATTAACAATTATATCTATTGCTACAAGAATATGTTCAAATACCAGGAAACTGGTAGGGAGAAACTGCCTGAGAGAAGCTTCTCATATTTTCTTTAAAAAATAATCTCCAAATTACACTCTCCAATTAAGATCAAACTTGTAGTTACAACTTATTTAGCCCATTTTATGTGGTTTCATGTTTGGAGTATAGAAGGGAAGGCAATTAAAATGAAGATTGATTTTAATCCCCTCACCCCCCAGTTCTCTAAGGAGAATCTAGCTAAACCTGTTTTGGAATGAGAGTTCTTTTATCAGTAAAACCCATGAAAACAGCTACAGCATTAATCTCAATATCAGTCTAACCAATGTCTTTGTGACAGCTATTGAGAATGCAAACACAAGAAAAATACTGTCTTTTTGGGGAGTGTCATTTGTAGACTGGTGAAAATTTACATTTAAATGGAAGTGGTAGGTGTTTCCATGGAGGAATATACACAAAATGCTTTAAGACAAAATAAGGGTACTTTCCGCCAATGGGGAGTTGTATAAAGGGGAGTATTCCTGGAGAACTAGATTGAGTTCAACTCTGAAGAAAGTGAAGGAGAGGACTTGAGTTGGTAAAGAGCTTGCATTACAATGTAAACAAAGTCCAACATCTGACTGTTTGCAGGCTGCCTCTACCTTCCTGTTCTTTGCCTCATGTTGCTTAGCCTTAAATACATGGAACGTTGCCTTCAAAAGAATGTATTTTTATACTGTGTGGTTTTAATCCATAAGTATAAAATTTAGGCCAGGGTGGGGGTGGTATGTGTAGCAGTGGTGTCTTCTGCTGTAGAGAGTATGTGCTTTTAAAAGGATTTGGAAATAGTCCAATCATTTTTGCTGACTCCGTTGTCTACATAGTGAATTAGGAAAGACAGTGTTGGTCCTGCCAGATTTTATCTTAATCTTCACATGGATCCTTTTAATACTTAACATTCTTCAGGAATGGGCAAGAAAGGGATGCCGGTGTGTGTGTGTGTGTGTGTGTGTGTGTGTGTGCGTGTGTGTTTGTTTTCTTCTCTTTTCTTATTTTGAACTGCTCATATGTACAATATACTTACAAACAGCAGGTTTTAATCTATCTCTTGGAAAGAATGACCTTTTAAAAATGAACTAATCTTTTATGCTAGTTACACTATAAGAAGGACCTAGCATTTATCTTTGTGTGTCTCTGTGTGTGTGTGTCTCTAATCTCCAAACCTCTACAAGTGAGATCTCGAAAATTTCTTTTTAGTTCTCAGATTTGATAGATTTCTGACATAATAAATGTGATAACCCCAAGAGAGCTAGATAGAGGTATATATACCCATTAAATGTACATAAAACATGAGTCTGATTTGCTGCTGGTGAGCTGCAGGCAAGTTCTATGGTACTAAAGTTTAAGTTTTAAGGACAAGTTAAATATGAAACAGATTCCAGAGATTTTTTTTTTTTTAAGAAAACTGCAGTCACTAACATCAGTCAATAAATTGTTGCAACTAGAAACTGAACCACTAAATTTAATTTCAGATAGACTTCTGATGACTTTCATAAGCAATTTACTTATGTAGAATAATGATAATATACAAAAGTGTTCCTAAAATTACAGGTAAATGTTTGTACCTGGTTGTCTTTTTTTTTTCTACCAAATGGATTGTATTTTCCCATACAAATTTTCCTGATTTTAAAATGTCAGCATTTTAGATTTAGATGTGATCCTTTGCAATAATGAGTTCTTTCAGGTTTATTTCATATAATCTTTTCTTTTCCCTTTTGTATTCTGCATATTTAACACTCATGCTAATATTAGCACTAATGCCTCAGGCCTAAATAGCAATAATTACTGGATGACATACTGACTTCTATTTAAGCTGACAACTCAATAACTTGACATATGCATTACATCTCTATTACAGTGGAATCTAAATGGCACTTTATAAAGCATTCTTTTATATTTAGTGCATTGACTGATCTGACTGGAGCTTGTACTCATCATGTGTCTAGTAAAGACTAGTGAATGTGTCATTATTTCTAAGACCTTGCCAGTGGTAGATAATGGAATCATGCAAATCTGTATTTATAGAGAAATGTTATGGTTTTGATAATATGTGCTTCTCGGGAAAGTGCGAATCATCGACACCTTACAGTTTTTTGTTTGTTTTTGCTTTAATAAGTAATATAAAAGTTCTTCTAAGTATAAAATACTGTAATGTAGATATTATGTCTTGAACATTAAGTCTATCTATTCTTTCTCTTTGTTCTTTTAAAAGATGTCCAAAAAGCAAATCTACTTTAGAAAACAGTTTCCATTTTTTTAGGAATTTTTGTTACGGCAGTGTTATTATGAGCAAAATTCAGAACATTATAATTTTAAAATATGTATTCTTGCTCTTAAATCTCTAACAGTATGAAATGTTTCAATTTACTCTACAATATAGAGCTTAAAATATAAGCATTGTTTTTCCCTCTCCTCTTTTTAATCTTTTCTTCATGTCAAAGCTCCTCTCTTTTCCTCTTACTCCCCCAAAAGATGATAGTTATGTGTAATAGTTATGGCAGACTTAGGGTTTGTGTAGAACAAGACAATGAGCATGATGATAAGGTGGAGAGTAATGGCAGCCCAGGCAAAGACTGTGTGTCAGAACAAAGTGGTAAGAGCAACCTGACAGTCTTGAGTGATTAGCCACACACAGGGCATTAAGCAAATATGTAAATATATTAAGCTATAATGGAAGACAAGTTTCCCACTACTGACTGCCATTGGACATTGCATTAATAACAAGCACACCAGGCATTCATTTGACTTCTCAACTTCAAAATGCCACTGTCTACTAAAGAAGACCAGAGACTATTAGAGAAATAGATCAGCTCACGGTATAGGCAGAAAAGTATAACATGAGACAGAAGCATCTTGTTGAGAGAGTAAGGAAGAATTCAAAGAAAAATGTGAGTACAACAAAAGGATCCAGGCATAGTTTGAAGGCATTCCCACTGACCAAATAGAGGACGATTTAAATATTTATCTAGATAATGACACTAACAGACTATAGCTCACTGAATAAAATAGGAATCAATAAATCCACACTGATACAAATAAGAAAATTAATAAATGAAAACATATGTAGAAGAAAGAAATCAAAATTTAACACTAACCTAGTCACATTCATGTAAATAAGAAACAAACACCAATAGCTGCTAAAGGTAGAGAGTAAAAGTGAATAAATAATTGAATATTTATATAGTTTCAAATTACCTCCATATAATTTTTTCATTAATTACAAAGGAAAAACAATGGAGAAACATAGCTGACATATCCCGATTATGTGAGCAAAACTATCCCCAGTATAGGGACGAAAAGAAATAATGTGCTACATGATAGGACACAGAAAAGAAGATAAAAGACTATAGCATCATTTGTGATATTTCTGCCAAAATACCTGGCACTTCTCATGAGAAAACATCAAACAGATCTATCTAAATTGAGAAATAGTCTACAAAATGGCAGCCCAGAAATCTCAAAATTTAAGAACACCATGGATATGTTGAAGTCTCCTGAACAAAGGGAACTAGAAAGTTATGACAATTGAGTGAATATATGATCCTGAATACGATGTGTTTATTTTAAAAGACACAATTGAAATGAATTTCAGTAAATTCTGCAGGTAAATCATATACAGGTGTCTTTTGCATTATTCTTGCTGCTTTTCATTAAGTTTGAAATATTTCAAAGTAAAATCCGTGTTTTAAAAATAACTGAAGAATATTTATTTATATTTTCAAATGATTTGAAATAACTTTATTGAGGTAAAATCGATATACAGCATAAGCTGAACATGTTTAATGACTAAAATTTGGCGAATTTGGATATTTACATACCTAAAAAATCATTCTTATAATCAAAGTAGCAAATATATCTGTCACCTCCAAAATTTCCTCCTGTCCCTATTTTTGTGTATGTATATGGTAAATATATTCAGCATTTGATATATCCACTTAACAAAGTTTTAAGTGAACAGTATAACATTTTAATTATAGATGCTTTTTTTCAGAAACATTTTTTAACCTCTTTCATTTTTGTGTGACACATGATTTGGGTTTTGCTTAATTTCCAGCATATGCTCACATAGTAACTTCCTATGACACACTAATAGAGATATAAGATCAGCAACTATGGGAGGAGTGCTTTTGAACTTCCCTTTAATTTTCTTTGACCTGGACACCTGCATCCGGGATGGTATCTCCCTAAATTCGTCATGGCAGTTCAATAGGAAATGGCAATCTTATCAAACTTCCTGGAAATCCTTCTTTCCCAAGGAAAACAAGGACAAGCCCTACATAAGCAAAGGTTCCCTTCACAGTGCTTCTCCAAGCGCCCTCTGAAAGTGATTTTGTGAACAGATTTCCCAAAGGGATGGTAGCTTTGTGGCAGAAGACAACACTATATCCATATTATTAACTGCCTCTGAAACAGAGTAACAATTTTCCCTGAGATTGTGCCCTCCCAAACAACATAATGGATGTCCAACTTGCCACATAAGAAATATCATTAACTACAGAACTATCCATCATGTGGTCTGCTTCATTGTATTCATTTGTTTTCTTTCTTTTTTGTTGATGCCAAATGAACACAGAATTTCCCAGAAGCAAATAAATGGAACATCACAAAGAACGAATGTTTATAAATTTTTAAATGGAAGAAGGAAGCAGGATGGTGTCAAGGAGAGAAACTTGGCTGAAGGGCAAGGTTGTGTAGAAAGTTGTAAGAAGACTGACCGGCATTTGGAAATATCTATGAATCAATTACCAAAGCAGATCAGACACATTTGTCTATTCTGACAGTCTGAAATTAACCAGTAAAACAGTCAAAGAACAGTTTAAATGGATCTAAGTGACAAGTATCAAAATACCATTTTCCCTACAAAGCCCTGAGGAAATATTTTTCATTATTTAAAATGCTTAGTAATTTCACATATATCTATTTGAATATCTACTACTTTCCAAACACTTAGAGATAATAAAAGGTCTAAGGATGACTCTGGTATCAAAGAGTGTAAATCTATGAGATGATGTTACTCTAGTATAGAGTAGAACATTACATATTCCCTACTTCTATTGCTTTTTTGGAGTCAAATATTTCCAAGCAGTTAATACAGAGAACCACTGTAAAACTTGATTAAATATCTATGTGTTTTCAGAAAAGAAAACATAAATTTTGATTAGGAACTAGAAGATTTCCATCTTAAGGTCGAAATGTTTACCTGTATCTGTCATAATAAAATTTGGATAGCCAATCAGAACATAGACCTCTTCCCAGCCCCCTTAACACCATTCTTGCCTTGTGCTAATAAATATTTTGGGAGATTTTTTTCTGTTAAAATTTTTAAAAAGAACATATTTTTTGAAGTTATTTGGGTTAGATGCTGGGAGGAGAGTTTTATAAGTGTCATTTTCTAAATACTAAATAGTATAAGTAGGTATTTGAATTCCAAGTACTTAGAAAGCACTTGCTGAGCACAAAGGGGGAAGAAAAGCTGTTAAACATTTATTAAAAAAAAAAAAAACATCTCTACTCAAAACTCAGCTATATCTTGAAAGAGACCTGCTTGAAAAAAAAATACATATATGAAAATGCTCTAATGTTACAATTCATTCAGTTCATGTTTAAATAAAAATAACAACCTAGAGCAGGAAATATATATGTTTATATATATATACATATATATATATATTTGCAGTGATTTTTTTATGACTTGCTCTAGGCAATTGGTTTATTAACTACAACTCTTAAAAGCAGAGATAATTTTTGGAAAAAATGAACCATGCATAAAAATGTAATGAAAACAAAATTAAATAAGTCTTTCATGTGCCAAAGAAACAGCAAACTCAGCTGAGGTTGTTTGTAAAATACAACTGTAATATCCCGAATTTGATCATAACTTAGAACCTACACAATCCTACTTTTTAGTATGACAGGACAAATTTAACTAAAGGAACCTGTTGGGAAAGAAACAATTTATTTAAAAAATATTCAGGCCATTTTTTATTTCTTACCATTTTTCCCCAAGTCTTACCAATTTTTATATTTATTTCAAGGACTTTATATCATAAATAGCAATTATCAATCATTGATGAGTGATACTCTGCCTAGAATCATGTACAGGATTTTACTTCATTATAATTACGATTACATGTCTTGAAACAGGCCCATGCATATGTGTATCCACTGTGAGAAACGGTTTGACCACAGAATACGTAGAACAGTTTGAGAAAGTTGTAAAAAGCTGTCTAAAAAATGTTGTCAAATTATTCCTTTATTTCTATTTTTAGCAATGCTAATTTTAACCACTTTTCTAAGTTTTATTAATTGAAATTTTAAGGCAACTATACTGTTTGAGACTACAATGTTTTTCAATAGTATTGAATATATAATAATTTCCCATAGAAAATATAAGCTTTCACTATATTTTCTATATGTTATGAACATGTTCCATACATTTTCATTTTCTGAATGGCATAAATTTAAATAAACATATATAGGAGTTTTGGAACTTGGTTAATTGAACACTTTGTTAGGGATTCTCTGCTGGATATTTCATTCCATACAAGGCTATACATTTCACACTGCATAAAACTATTATTTTATGTCTAGCTAATATTTGTCTATATAATAACTTCACACAGATTATTAAATATATTACCTTACAGTCTGTTAGCTTCCAATGCTGTAGTTGAGAAGTCAGAAGTCATGCTGATTATTATTTGCATATGAGTCTTTTTTCCCCTTTGGAAGCATATGGAATTGTCTCTTTGTTCCCTGCTATTCCAAAATTTTACCAAGATATGTACTGGGTGAGGTGTATTTTTATTTAGTGTGCTAGCATTTGATGCAGCTTTTAATTCTGAGAACATGTCCTTTAGTTACTAAAGTTACTGGGAATCTTCTGAAAAAGACTTAATTGATTTATTTTCCTCTGTTTTTATCTGTTATTTTGTAAGTAACAACTACTATTTTGGATGTTGCGCATTTTAGAACACTTCTCATATTCTCTTGTCTTATTTGAATGTGCTTTTTTAAATAGTACCCTGTTTAAATTCATAGACATATGTGTTGGGAAAGGAAATCTTGTGTAGTCTTTCAACTCGCACTCGGCCATGTAACAATAGGCCTTGGAATTGCAACAATTTCCTAACAAGAAATAAAGAGCTCTCATCTCTAATATTGGGCTTATCACCTTCTGTGGGAACATCTTTTCTGATTTCAGACATAATGTGATAATGTGTGCTCCTTTTTTTCTAGTTAAACACATGTGTAAATGAACCTCAGGAACACCCATTGGTTTTGTTTTGTTTTTTTAAATTTTAGACTCCACAGAAGTGGAACTGAAGTCCATTTACTGCAGCATGAAACAGGTTGCATGTGGTTATATCACTCACATAGGCTGTGTAGTCGATCTGATGGACATAGGGGATCAATGCATTGCAAGAGCTAAATCTTATACAATATATCTCTGTACCACTTGAGCCTAACATGCAGGTCATCTGTGATCAGCGACCTCAAATCACTCACTAGTCTTTTCTCTGGGTTGTATTTATACACTATTAAAACTTTTTCACACAGTTTGGCTATTCAATGATGAAAACAAAATGTCTCCAAAGAAATAAAAAAAGATTTACTTAATTTTATTTTTTCAAAGGAAAGGTGCAGGCATGAATGAAGTTGAGGCAGACAGCCAAAAAAAGAGATAAGGAAGAAGCATTTTAATCTTATTTGTAATTATATTTTATTTAGTTGTTCACACTAGTTGCCTCCCCCAGACCCTGGACTTGAACTCAGGACTAAGTGGCCTTGCTCCTTTGGAGGCAACTGACCTAACTACTACTCCACCAGGGTGTGTCAACAATTAATTTATTTTTCACCTTCGCTTTTGTTTTCTTCACTAAATGACATATTGGAGAAATTTCTCAGATATTTATTCAACTTTGGTTGTTTATATGCAAGAATAGGGGATAAAGATATGATTAGGAATTTCTGAGCATGCGGACTTGGATAACATCTATAGGTTTCTCTGAAGAGTGATTTGGTTGGGCTGTTTTCACTGGGAAACCTTTATGTTAGTATCTTTACATTTTGCCTTTTTGTGTCATCAGATTCTACAAGGACTTTCAGTTTTTTGTAACCAATGTTCTGAGAGCCAAGAGAAGGAAAATGGACAGAGGGAATGCCTAGGACTTTTCTAGAAATATAAATGTATTTATTTAATACATCATACTCAACTCTAAATGGTATTCCCCAGTTCAAATAGCATCTAATTTATTCTTGCCAGAAAATGAGCCTCCATTCTTTTGCCAATATGGTACTATCATGAGACTACTTAAAATATGGTAAAGAATTTTGGAAACCACATGCCGTTTAAATAGAATTTTAACCATTCCTTCCTTTACTAATACCCTTCTTCTATTCAACCCATTTCCAGAGATACATAGGGATGCCAATTCTTGAGTTTAGTGGATGTTGAAATATAAACTGGTTTGGACTAATTGCTACTCACTGTTTTCTTGAACTATTATGTCAGTTTCTAATGCATTTTTCTACCTTATGTTCATTCAATCCTTGAGAATTAAAACCTTTACTCTCGTTTTAGTGAGAGATTGTGATGGAGTGAAATTAATGTGTATATATAATACATCACTACTCGTGAATTCATGGCTATACACTTTGTGGATGAACATTTTAGAATCAGGTGATACATTCTATTCATACAAATTTTAAATCTTAACATGCATACTACTAATAATAATGTTGACAATGTATTCACAAACATCTAAATTAACTCTTTTGGTTCATCTTCAATTGGAGTTTATTATCAGATGTGTGCACTTTATAATTTATATATGTTGTGTTTGCCAACAAATACATGATATAATGAGCTACACAGAGGGAGCTGTATAAAATAAAGAAGAAATCTATCTGAAAACAGAATAAGAATACCAGTAGACATTTTATTACTTTGAATTTGGTCAAGAAAACAGAGCTACTGTAAAGATTGGGTGAACAGAAGATCTAATATAGGATTTAGATTCAAAGGAATGTAAGAAGAATTAGAGCGAAGTTTAAGAAATGGAAGCTGGTAAGTAGGGAAGGAGACACTGAAGATCTCAGATTAAAGCATAAGAAATAGGAAGTTTCTTAAAATCTTAAAGAAAAACTACTAAAATTCTCAAGAGTACTGAAAAGCACCCACCAATTCTCTCATTGTATGTCAGTGAAGTGGTTGGTTCTCAATTACATTCTATGAATGTACAGTCACCTGCAGAATATAAATGTCCAGCAACCTTCTTTCTACCTTCCACATCACAATTGAGTTCCTATTATTGGCAAATCCTAGCTAGGAAGCATAAACATAAGGAGATTCTTGACTAAGAGTAAAGGAAATCTTAGAAGGTGAGTTAGTGAAGTTGAGAGCAACAGACAATCATAACATAAACATAAAAAACTTATATCCATTCAATAAAATTGTGGTTATAAATTTATTGCAATGATACTGGTGGGAATCCATAATGACAGACACAATTCAAGGGCAGCGACTGACTAGAATAAACTAAGTAAGGATGAGGACACATATCAAAATATCTCCTCATATACTAGGTTCAACATAGAACATAAAGAACTGTTCCTATTTTAACTGTCAGTTTTGAGAACTGACACAACAAAAACAACTTGTCCCCAACAATTCAAAGAGTAGAAAAAATCAATTACTATTATTCAAAAAAAAAGCGGGGTATCCTCCAACCTCCAAAATCCGGCCCAATACTCAACACTAAGCCATGCTTTTTCTCAATTTACACAGAATAGCAACCTCTGGTAAGGTTAGTCTGAGCTCATAATAAAACAAGACAAAAAAAAAAGCCTAGTCCACTAAGGTGCCTAAGCCTCAAAAAAAATAAGGTTGCAATGCCAAATACAAAACACAACAGCTATTTTAGCTAAAATGAGTGGCTGCTCACTTTTCTTTACCATTCATAACTTTACCATCATTCTAGTGTCTTCCTTCTACAAATAAATTATATTTAAATACCAGTCATAAAATTATCCCACTTTCTCTCAGTATCCAAGCTATAACACAAACCCCACCACTGCTGCTTCTTTAAACGCTCCTTCAAATCAATCCCCCTAAAAAAAAACAAATCATATTACATTTTTCCTAACTCCCTCTTATGGAGACACCCTGTGATTACCCACTATGAGAGTTGATTATGTGAGCCAACTTGTCTAGATGCCCAGTTGCTTTATCAAATACATGTGTATACATGTTATTATGCAGTGTTTCTTTAAATATCACTGGCAATTAAATCAGTATGCTTTAAGTAAAGCAGGCAAGTCTCCCAAATGTGGATGGGCTTTCCCATGGAGTGGTTTCCCATTGCTCCATCCTTTAATGAGTAATAAATTCACCATTTTTAATCATATAGGTATGTTCCTGGTGTTTTTTCACTGAAAGGAAAAAAGCGGGAAATTCTTAAAATCTATAGAAATTCCTAAGAATACCTGAAAAGCACCCACCAATTCTTTTATTGTATAGAAGCAAAGTAGATGGCTCTTATCCTGCTAGAATTCTTGCATGTAACCAAAAAGAAGGAAAGTATATTCTGAAACTCTAAGAAACTGGAAAATTATGATATTTTCTTCTTTTAGTCTTTACTTTTCCATAAAAAGAGAATGTTGAATACTTGACAAATACATCTTCCACAATCAGTGACGATTTCAAACTTATTTAATCACCAAATCAATTAAAATTTATCATTTTAAAGAAGGTTTTTTCTATCAAACATTGGTTACTTCCAATTAATAAAAGATATAATGTCTCTTTCTCTTTTTTCAGGATTAAAGAAAATATTGCTAAGCAGGTTTTTTCTATCAAACATTGGTTACTTCCAATTTATAAAAGATATAATGTCTCTTCCTCTTTTTTCAGGATTAAAGAAAATATTGCTAAGCAGATAAATAGTTAAACAGAGAAGCAATGTTAAAAGTACCTTCCGTAGAATTACAGAGTTCTCTCTGAGATCTGTGCCTTTTCCTCTCAAAACATCAGCAATATTACAGGAATAGCATAACTTACCAAATTCTGTTTAATGTACTTCCTATGTCCTGAACATCAGTGTGTGTTTTTTTTTCCCCCTTACTTGTATTTCCTGTACACGGAATTTGGACAATTTGTAATTTTCCACTCTTACAGAGCACATTAAAAAAAAAAAAATATATGAGGATCTTGAGTGTTAAGGCTTGTGATGAAAATCATTTCTTGTGGGAAATTGTTGAGTTCATTTACAACCAGGAAACCATTAAGGAAATACTGTGTTTTAAGAAATCCCATTTGGTCATAAGTTAGTGACCAGTCCAGTGATTAGGTCATACTTTTACATAACTATCAGAAAAAAGAAGCATGCTTTTATATTCATGGTCCACTGCCATTGTACCCCAAGCTATGATCTTATCAGCCTGTGCAATCATATCAGGTTCAGATAGGATCTACATTTGGATGGAAACAATCCAAGAAAAACCCAGGTGCTACAGGAAGTGTTGTGGGTGATACAGTAGGTAGTGATCTTTCCTCTGAGTCTATTTGGGACCAATTATCCTGCATGCAGCAAGGGAGCAGTATTTTGTGACAGTCTGTCACAAAACATTCTCTATAGTGCAAAGATTCTTAGAGCTATGTGAAGCAATTTTTACAAGCTGCCAATTTATTTTGTCTCCCAGGCAAATTTTTATGTAAAGTATCTTGTGTTTTTGCATATTCTCTCCTTATGAAACAATAATTTAAAAATATTGCCAACTTAAGGCATTTTAGCTCTAAATACTATTAAGACTTTCAAAGCATACTTACAGATCACTTGCTCTGAAACCGTACTTTATAATTAATAAGGGAATTATTTACATGAGCTGCAAATTTGAGACTTGGATAGTTTTTCTGACAAAATTATTTTGTTCTCACTGCTTCTCTTCTTTTCACACTCTCCTCAGAGATTAATAATTTGTTTTAATTCATAGCAGATTTTGTGCAATTAATGAATAAATACATTGTTAGTTTTTTCCCAAATAAAATCCTATAAGAATATTGGATTTTCTTCCTTTTATTTTTATATTTTTTTATTTAACAGGAATAAAACAAACATATCCGAGTATTTTTATGACAATCAGATTCCAATAATAACACCAATGATTTCCAAACATTGCTTAATTTTTAAGAATATATATATATGTATATATATATATAGTTCTCATTTACTTTAGTAGCCTTATTTATTGAATAACTAGATTCTTCTTTTAATACAAATCTATAACAGGGATTAGATTAAGGAACCAAAAAATAATCATTTGTTGATTTTATATATTGCAATATTATGTCAGGGGCAGAAAATAGAGCAAGAACAAAGTAGGAGTTGGCAGAATATTAAAGAACACCAGGCCCAGAGCTGGGCACAGGCACCACCATGGGAAAGCACTGAGGCAGTATTCCTGTAATTGTTCTCTCCCCAAAACAAGATAGATACAGTTAAGTAGTTAGAAAACAAAAGACTGTACAAGCAAATCCGATGTAAAGATAAAATTGTTTGCATAAGCTGCTTGAAGCAATTCTATGCATGAACTCAATAGATAGGTGGAAGGCAGGGTATTCAGGGCTCTCAGTCCACAAGGCTGTTGGCCCCCTGACCCCACCTTTCTATTTCTCTCTCTCTCTCTCTCTCTCTCTCTCTCTCTCTCTCTCTCTCTCTCTCTCTCTGTTTCTTAATCTCCTGCAGTGCCCCTTCCTCTCCCCTGTTCCCAGGAGAAAATCCCAGCAATACTATAATAAATATTAAGACAAATTGGAAAGTAATACCATTGACTAGCTATTACTAATTTAATATTTTTTAATGCAAGGACTCCCTCATATAGACTATGAAGAGATGCCATATTCGGTCAACATTAAAAATCAGTTCACAACTCAATTACAAAAAAAGATGAAATCCTGCCATTTGTAGTAACATGGATGAAAAAAAGAGTATTAAGCTAAGTGGAAAAGCTAAATGGAGAAAGTCAAACTTCATGATTTTATTCATATGTGGAAGACAAAGAAACAAAACCAATCAATAAACAAATATAAACAAACTCTTAGACTAAATAAACAAAATAGTGTTTACCAGAATGAAAAGGTGAAGAAGGGTACATTAAGTCAAGTAAAAGGAGTCAGTTGCGTAGTGTAGGATGAAAACTATTAGACACTTGTTACAAACAGACCATACAGATGTTGACTTAAAACATCATTCACATGAAACCTACATAATTGTTATAAACCAAAGTTGCATCAATCAAAAATTAATAAAAATATAAATTTAATAGATATGCATAAAATTATCAGAAAATAACATAAAAGTGATGGAACTCCTTATTAAAAAGCAAAGACCTGCTATTATTCTAATATGGAAGAAATTAAAAGATAGACTGACTAGTGTTACAGACATTTTCATCTACCCCATCCTTTGAGCCAGTTTGACATACCTGTACACCTGATCTATGAAGGCAGTCAAAAACATAGATATTTGCAACAAGTTCTTTATAAAAAACTCATATTTTTAACAAATCCATCAGTGCCTCAGTGCTTATATCACTTCCTGGATTGTTTCATTTCAAATCAGAGTTTCTGCATATTTCCCAATTTCAACTCAGTAAGCGATGGTTCTGTGTCCCATTTTTCTTCTGACTAGTAATTGCTGCTTTTTGTTTCTGAATCATGTCTATGTTGTGTGCTTTCTGCTTAGTTCTATGCATCCCAGACGCATCAGCTATAACACTTTTGGCCCTGTAAACCTCAACCCCAAGGTCTACTCAATTATTTAGTATACAAGTCCACCAAATACATCCATGAGCTTGGTTTTGTCTATATAGCTATTTGATAACTATCTGCAAAACTGATTCAATTTCAATTGGGCAAACAATACTATAGATAAACAGAGGTGACCTCTATTCTAAAAATTCTTTAAAATGGCATTGTCTATTTAATTACAAATACTACTTAATAAGAGAAAGAATGTACAAATTGTATTTTGGATCCATACGTTCATTTATATTTCAACTTGAAAAAAGGACACATTTTACATTACAGCACAAACATCTTAAAAAGGGTTACTAAGTTCTATTTAACAGTATCTATTTTTAGGAGGCACTCTTCCAGAAGACAGTATTATTCAGCTTTAACAAAATCAACCTGCACACCCCCTCACTATCTCTCGGAGTACACATAAGAATTTCATATTCGAATTAGAAATGCTTTATATTCAATCAATTTATTTATGATAAGATAGTTTAAAAGCAGTTAATGAAAACAGACATAGCAGAAACAGGGTTTTAAATGTGTGGCTTATTATAATCTCTCAAATATAAGTTGAGCAGTTGAAAACCTGACTTCATTTATCACTTTAAATGGACTCTGTCAAAAGAATCTATTGAACCCGTACTAATAACAATTGAAAGCATTTTTCAGCATTTTCTTAAGAATGATTTCCTTCATTAACTTAATAACATTTATTGAACACCTATTCTGTGTCAAGTTCCAAAATACATTTTAAGGATACAAAGATTACACGCATTGCCCTTGCTCTCCAGTCCTGTCTCTTCTTTTGAAGAGGACATACAATCTTGGTAACATTATCAGAATTTCAGGATAGTTATAGGCTTAAGTCCCACTACTCTGCTAACTTCAGATCTAATACCAGATGCAGATGCAACAAGCATGCATAAACTGTTTAAGCAGATCATAAAAGCCCTGCAATAAATTTATTTTAATGTACCTTTTCTATCAGCTTCTCTGAGAGAACCCTGATTGATAGATTGAATCTGAAAGTTGAGTAGAAATTCTTAAAAGACATTACATGATGAAGAAACACAACCAGATATGCAATAAAGTCCATTCTAACAGTATTGTAGATGAACTGAATAGGGGCAAGACGACTGGTAAAGGAAATACAAGACAGGTAAATACAGCTATAATCTGCTGTGAACTAAAACATAGGCAAAAGTAAAAGTAAAATCATGATAGAACAGAGAAAATGGGTTAGAAAATAGTAATAGTGTTGTTTTAAATGGTAATTGAGCATGGTGAGAGAAGAACTAATTACTCCTTTTTGATGTAAGATGCAGAAATGTTAGACATGAAAATTCAATTTAGATATGGGGAATTATCACTCTTAATAATCAAGTAGAGTCTTTCAGGAATAGCTTGTTATATGGGTCTGAAACACAAGAACAAGATTTGAGTATGAGGAATATAAGAAGAAGTGTTTTCAAAAGAAAAGTTGAGCATATTAAACTTGTCAAGGAGGAAGGTCACTGCAAAAGTAGTGAGAAATAGCAGAAAGAACAGGCGAGGGCCTTAAAAATGAATGATTCTGACGTTCTCCATTATTTTAATTTTTTGAGAAGAATTCTTGGTATTACATCTACAACTGTTGAACTCAATTCATAATTTTGCCTCATGTTACTTATGTGATTATGAGTTATCAAAATGTTAGCTTCCTTTAATGGGATAAAAATGGTATCAAAGCACAGACATGAGGATAATGAAAATAACACAGAATAAACACTCAATAATTTATAATAATTATAATAGCTATTGTGAATGATAAATAATGATTATAGCAATATCATTGCAAAAAAATGTATTTGACACTGATGATTTTGTCAAACTTTTGGTGGTCATATTTCCATAAATTAAAAACATATGTAGGCCTCAAAATTAGAAAAAGTAATAGATTGTCCACATCTCACTAAAAAAATCTATAAGACATAGTCTACAGATCCAAGCAGATGAATTTAATTGTAAATAAACTTATGACTCAAAGCTACCACTAACATTTCAAAATTTCCTATGCAATTTCAGTATTTAAATATTAAATTATAATGAAAACAACACATATGTATGTTCTTATAGCTGTAAAATAACTCTCATGTTAGCAGTGTCCTGCTTCATATTTTTATTATTATAACATGATTTAAATTCAAAAATTTTATATGAAAATGGAGTCATAATAAAAAATAGGTGATTCAGTTGCCAACAAGTACTTTACTTTGGCTAAATAAAAGTACAATCTTATGTCATGGCCCAATAGAATTTGGAAAACTTTTTTACAACTGCATATATACAAGATCATGAATACTGTGAAAACTTTGTTCTCTTGATGAGCAGCTACAGTTCCCATGAAAATCAAGGCCATATGCATTTATAAATCCTTTCTCTTTTCTAGTTCTCAGTGCCAAAGAGTTAGATGTGTTCTGGTGATAAGCTTTACATGGAAGAAAAAACAAGCCCAAATTTAGAAATTGTCTAATTAGAAAAGTACAATCCTTATATATTTTTATAAAAATGCAAAGGTTGAGAATATTAATGGACCTTTTTCTTCTATTGCATATCAAAAAGACAGAAAAGAACTCAGCAAAAATAAGTCAAGAAACTAAAAAATAAATTAATGAGCTGAAGGAAGAAGCTGAAGTTTTTATGTAAGAGAAAATCAGATTGTGACTAACACAATACATAAGATCAAGAATGCTACAAATTCTAAGAAAACAGAATAGACCAAATGGAGGACTGAACAGTGATCTTAAAGTTAGGAACATAGAATAGAATAGAATAGATGCATGTAGAAGTGAAAAAAGAAAAAATATTAAAAATAAGACATAATAAGAGCTTTTTGACTCCATTAGAAAAGGAAATGATGAAAATGGGTATCCTAGAAGGTGAAGAGAGATAGAAGGAACAGAATTTATTCACAGAAATTATAGCTGAAAAATTTCAAACGCTAGGGAAGAAACTGAATACACAAGAAGATATAACTGACAGAACACATGGTTATCTAAATGTGAAGAGACCCACAGCAAAGGCACATATTAGGGATCCTATTATTCAAAAACAAAGAAATGTTATTAAAGGTAGTTAGGGGGATAGAGCAGGCACCTTATAAAATGAACTAACATTAGATCATTATCAGACATATCAGTAGAAACTCTAAAGATAACTAGAGAATGGAGAAACATTCAAAATTCACCAAGATAAAACTTTTCAGCTAAGAATATGTACCTTGCAAAACTTATTTCAGATTTGAGGGGAAAATACCTTTTTTGACACATACACACAAAAGCTGAAGGAGTTGTTTTGTACTAGACCTCTCTTAAGTGTTTAGAGAAGCTTTTCCAACTAATTTGAAAAAACAAGTACACAAAAATTAAACAGGCAATAGACAAAAACAGAAAACAAAAATCAAAATAATAGTAGCAAGGCTTAAATTATCAATAATCACCTTGACTATAAATTGACTAAACTTACCAATCAAAATTCACAGAGCAGGTGACAGATTAAAAAACAAAACCCAATTTTATATGACTTACAGGAAATTCACTTAAACTACAGAGATAAACATAAACTGAAAGCAAAAAAAGTGAAAAATGCTGTCTCAAGTCAATAGCAAAAATTTAAAGGCTACACTTATAAAAGAACTGCTATACTTATATCAAATAAAATAAACTTCCAGTGAAAAAGGGTAACAAAAGGCAAAAGGACATTTTATAATAATAAAGGAACCAATACAAGTAGAGGAAATTATATTTATTAATAAATATGTACCCAACAGAGAAGCACCTAAAAATATAAAACAAATATTAACAGAACTAAAGAGAGAAATGAAAGCAACACAGTAGTAGGGGACTTTAATACCCGACTCGGGAATGGACAGAGAATGGATCAGTAACAAAAAAACAAAAAAACATGGAAAAAAATTCTTAAATTACAAATTAATATTGATATAATTGTTATTTATAGGAGCATATCACCAAATAAGCAATAGAATACACACTATTTTTGAGTGCTCATGAAAAATTCAAGAATAAATTACATGTTCAGCAACAAAACAAGACTCAATAAATTTACAAATATCAAAATCATATTACATATCTTTTCAGATCACAAGGAATGAAATTAGAGTCAACTAAAAGAGAAAAGATGGGAAAAACAAAAATTTGTAGAAAATAAATAACATGTTCCAACATTTATTGGGTCAAGTCAGACAACAAAGGTAAAATAAAAAATACTTTGGAGGCAAACGAAAATGAGCAGAAAATATCAGAAACTATGGAATGCAGCTAAAACAGCACTTAGAGTCTATTACTATAAAATGTGCTTGTAAATAAGTCCACCTCAGAAAACAGCAATTACAAATTAAAAAATTAAACTTTCACATAAAGGAATAACCATTTCCCAAAAAAAGTAAGTCAAGGGTATAATAAAATGCATAGAAAAAGTAATAAAATTAAAAAAAATAATTAATTAAAAAGAAAATACATATCAATTAAACTAAAAGCTGGTTCTTTGAAAAGATACAAAAAGTGGACATAATTTAGTCAGATTTATTAGAAGGAGAGAATACACAAGAAAATAAAAAAAGATGTTAAACAGATACTATAAAATACAAAGAATTACAAGAGAGTATCATGAATACCTATGTATCAGCAAATTGGATAATTTAGAACAAATGGATAACTTTTTTGAAACATACATAACTGATTCAGAAACAGAAAACCTAAACAGATTGATCTCAAGGAAGAAAATAGAAATAATTATCAAAAGCCTTCCCCCAAGTACATTTTAAAACTTTTAAACTCTTTCAATTCATCTCATATGTCCCACAAAGATGCAAATGAGGAAAAACTATCAAATACATTTTATGAGTCAAAATTACCATTATTTGATAGTCAACAACATCACAAAGAAAGAAACTAGGTAGTACAATAATTCTGAAGATCATAGGTACAAAAATCCTCAACAAAATAACAGCAAGTCAAATTCAATAATTCATTCAAAAAATCATATACCATGATCAAGAGGGACTTATTCCAGATATGCAAGGATTATTCAACATATGCAAATCAATGAAAGTGATATACTATAAAAGGAAGAATTAAAAAATAAATGAACATTTCAATAGAAGCAAAAAACTATTTTAACAAGATTCAACACTACTTTCATGTTTTAAAAAGAAACCTCAAAAAGGGATAGAGATAAAATGCAATTCAACATAATGGAGGTCATAAATCAAAATCCCATATACAACATCATACTCAATGGAGAAAAATTGAAAGTTTTTCCTCTAAGATCAGCAACAATGCAAGGATTTCCATTCTCACCACTATTATTCAAAAGTTTTGGAAACCTTAGTCAGCACAGTTAGACAACAAAAGAATATAACAATCTAAATTCAATAGAAAGGTAAAATTATTGCTTTTTGTATATGAAATGATATTAGAGACAAAGAGAATTTCAAAGACTCAAGTAAAATGCTAGCTAATACAGTAAAGTGGCAGCTACAATATTTATATAGAAAATTTGGTTGCATGTTTATATGCAAATGACAAACTGAGGAAACGGAACACAAGGAAACAATACCATTTACACTTGCCTCAAAAAAATGAAACAACTTGAATAAATTTAACCAAAGAAGTAAAATAAATACACTCTTAAAACTAAAAGATATTGTTAATACTAATAGAAGACATGAAGAAGCAGAAAGATACTCCATGCTCATAGACTGGAAAAATTAACTTTTAAAACTTTCAAAACTTTGTTAAAATTTGTTAAAATGACCATATTCTCTAAATGACATACAGATTTAATGCAATCCCTGTCAAACATCACAGAAGCATTCTTCATAGAAATAGAAAAGAAAAATTTGAAATGTATTAGTAACCACAAAAGACCTGGAGTAGAAAAGTAAAATTCTGAGATAAAAGCAAATCAAACTTGCTGACTTCTAACTACTAAAAAATAATAATCAAATCAGGATGGTATCAGAATAAAAACAGATACACAGATAAAAGATACAGAATTGAGCCCAGAAATAGACCCACATTTGTGTGGCATACATGGCAATAATGGAGCAAGGACAGTCTCTTCAACAAATAGAGTTGAAAACTAAACATCCACAGGCATAAGAATAACTATATAACTATCTAATACTATATACAAAAAACAATTCAGAATAAATTTTAAAAAATTGATATAAAACTTGAAACCTTAAAACATATAGAAGAAAACATAGGTGATACACTTCTTGACACTGGCCTTAGAAATATCTTGGAGGACTCTATCACAATGGCAAGGGAAACAAGAGCAAAAATAAGCAAATGGGACTACATCAAACTAAAGCTTCTGTACAATGAAGGAAATTATCATAAAAGCATCAAGACATCCTACTGAATGGGAGAAGATATTGCTATACCATATATCCAACAAGGGTAAACATTCAAAATATACAAAGAATTAATAAATCTAAGCAATCAAAAACCTCAAACAATTCAATATAAAAAAAACTCTGAATTGACAATTTTCCAAAGATTACCAGCAGGCACATGAAAAGATGTCTATTAGACCTGTTAAGTAGGAGTTAAACATAAACTGGGTGAAGGGGAAAAGGAGAACAAAGGTAGTATATCATAAAACAGTGCCAATCTGAAGTTCTCCAATCAATTTAGAAAAGCCACTAACAGATTAATCAGAAAATGTATACCACCTCAGAACTCATCTGGGTGGGGTTAAGGGTGTTCTTTAAAATCTCGGGTATCAAATATACTTGTCACTCACAATTTCCCTTCAATAACCTCTCTTGTTTTCTACTGGATGTACTGCTTTCTTTCTTCTCAGAGCATGTGCGGGACCAACGAAATCTTCTCCCAGATCCTTTTAAGCACCCAAAAGCAGAGGCAATTTTCCAAAGCTCCCACTGTAACAGATACCTGTTCAAATGTGCCATTTAAAGCAGTTCTTACCCTGTCAAATTTTTGCCTGTTTGATTTGCATGTTTTCATAAGTGGGGTGTCAAATTTTCCCACTATTATTGAATTACTGTAGATATAGCTCTCTAGTTTTTTAATAAATGCCTTATGTATTTTGATGCTCCTTCATTTGCAGCATACATATTAATAAGTTATTATATCTTCTTGCTTAATTGACTGCTTCATTATTATAATATTAATTCCTGTTTTGTTTTAGCCTTCTTTGGATGGATGTCTGTTTTATATGATACAATATTGCTATCCTTGTTCTTTTCAGGTTTACCATTTGTTTGTAGGATTTTCTTCCAACCATTGATTTTGCGTCTATGCTTATCTTTCAAATGTAGATGTGATTTCTGTACGAAGCGAATCATTATGCTATGTTTTCTTAAAATCCATTCAGCCACTTTATGTCTTTTGATTGGGGAGTTTGATCCATTAATATTTAGAGTATTTATTGATATATAACTGTTTATTGCCATTTTGTTAATTGTTTCCTGGGCACTGATGCAGACATTTTCTTTGTTCTTCTCTTATTCTCTTCTCAGGGTTTTTGAAATTATTTACGATGTATTTGGTTTCCCTTTTCATTTTCTTCTTTGCTTTTTCAATGGGATTATGTTTTGTGATTACCTTGGGGTTATATACAGTTCTATGCTTATGACCCGTTTTAACTTGAAAGCAAGTTAGTCTAAGCTCATTCTAATAGTCACATTTTACTGTCCTCCTCCCCATATTTTATATTTTTGATGTCTTGCTGCTTCTTAGTGGGGTATCTTCAGTATTTCCTATAAAGGAAGCCAGTTTTGAATTGAGGATTCTTTCAAGTTTGTAAAATTTCTAATCAGTTCTAAGTACTAATCTAGCAGGGGAGAGTATCCTTGGTTGGAAATCCATTTTTTGTTCCAGTACTTTGAATTATCTTGTCATTCCATTCTGGTTTGTAGAGTTTCTTTTAAGAAATATGCTAACACCTTTATGGGACCATTTTTGTATGTAACTTTTTATTTCTCTCAAGCTGCTTTTAAGATTCTTTAGCTTGTATTTTTTTCGTTTTAATGACAATGTGCTCTGGTATCTGTTTGTTGTGTTTCTGTTTCCACTCTTTGAGCTTCCTAGGTATGGAAGTTGGCTTCCTTCCTCAGGTTAAGAAATTTTCAGCTATTATTTCTTCAAATTTGGCGTCCTCCTTCTTTCCTAACTCTTCTCCTTCTGGGCTGCTACGATGCAAATATTTTTCATCTTAATATTATCCCATGAGTCTTGTATTGTCTTCATTTTTTTAATTCTTTCTTTCTTTTTGCTAATCTGCTCCATTCCACTGCCCTACCTTCTAGCTTGCTGTTTTAATTGAAGGTTTCTTCTAGACTACTATTGAGCAACTCTATTTTATTCTTTAGCAAAGCTATTTTTGTTTTGTTTTTTTTCAGCTCCATGAATTCTGTTGAAACTCCCTTTTATATTTTCTTTGTTGTAGATTACTTTTTGTTCCTCCATTGTTTTCCTGATTTTAGTGAGTATCATTAAAAGTTTCACTTTAAGGTCTTCACCAGGAAGTTTATTTAATTCTACTGAATTCAGATTTTCCCATAGGGCTTTATTTTTTTATTCATCATTTCAGGGATTTCTCTCTTGTTCTGTTTGGTATTCTATGATATAGGCTTTCCTGATATAAAGGCCTAGTGTTAGAGTATCAAGATCCACAGTATAGGCATGGGTATTGTTCTTAAATGCTGATCATTTTTTAGCTGTGTGACTTCAGCAATCATCAGAGCAAAATACATTTAAATTATAAAGAGACGTGAAAGATTGTTTAGATAATAATAGCTAATAATAGCAATTTCTTACATCTTATTGACTTATCCATAGATGCTTATTTAACACCTGCGAATCAACACATGTTGCTTAGTGTCTTACATTTTCATAAGACAAATAAGAAAGAATCCTTGGTTTCAAGAAGCTCAAAGCCTAGCTGTAGGGTGAAGATAAGACAAATGAGATAAAACTTATGTATACATGTCTCACATTTTATTGTTTGTTATATTTAAAATGTGAACATGTTTAAGCAAAACAAAAAAATCACAAAAAAATTACATTTTAAAACTTACTCTCTCCTAAAAAGAAATAAGCATGCAAGTTTGTATTGTGTATGATACATTTTTGAAAAAAATCTATCGAAATATTAAAGAAAAAACATTTAAGTTATCTGAGGTTTATAGGCAGTACAATTAGAAAGCCAGAACGTCATTAGTAATTCTATCTTATCTCTTGTCTATTTTACCTAGATTTGAAATCAAGCTAGATTTAAAACATTTTTGAAAATAAACCCAGTATAAACTGGTTTTACAGTCTTAAAAATTAATATGAGCTGGCATTTGAATTTGGAAAAATTTTAGAGACATTACCTTGTCCTTATAATAAAGGTTTTATTTAAAATCCATGTGTTTTGGAAGATAACAACTATCTTTTCTGTCTCTATGTCAAACTCTCAGGGTAGGTGGGATTGATGTCTAGAAGAGGGAAAATTATCTACTCAAACTCACAAGTATGGATTATTGGATTGAGATATTGATGGAGAGTAAAAATCTAATTTGAGATAAAATAAGAATTATAGAAAACTGTTCATACATTTCAGCTCTCACCTACATTACTTATTTCATCATATCATTTAGTTATTTCCCTAAAATAAAGATTCATACATTTGTTTCCTTTATTTTACAGGTAAAGGGACAAAGACTCAGAGTTTAAGTAATCTGAAAAAAGTAATAATGCATCTTTTGATTAAAACTTGGCAATTCAAGTGTACAAGTTTGTTTTAGATAATTTGCAGGTTTGAATTATACCTTCACACTCAGTTCTGCAGGCACTTCCTCGTTCTAAGAGTAGGTTTAAAACCCTGGGTTTTATCTTTGTTATACTATCTTTAGAAGAACCACCTTTAGTTTTATTTTCAGTCTCACATTTCATCCCTGCAGTCACCAATGCTGGATGCCTCTGATTTAGATGCCTTGGAATAAAAATCTTCAGGCTACTATAGAAGGAAAGTTGTGTACTTGATCTGGGTGCAGATGAGCTCTGGGTGCTTAAATCTTCATTATGCAAATTTTCAACTAATCCTTCCTACATGATACTCGGAGTAATTATCTTCAAAAGTACCTTTGTTTTCAGTTTCTAAGGAAGTCACTAGAATGTAGATACAAATTCAGATAACTTTTGATGCTAACCTCTTCCTCTGTCCACTGAAGGAAGAATAGTATTTCATCAACACATTATATCAATCACAGAATTTAAACAATAATGGAAATAAGCCTGAAAGCAAGTCTTCTAAAATCTAGTCAGATAATTACACATTCCAATCTGAATACCACACGTGTCTTATGAATATTCCAATGACATTAAGTAAGATTCATGTAGAAACTATTAACACAATGCTTTTTCTCTGGAGTACTACCTTTCAAACAAACATAAAAACTCCTTATTGCACTAATATTGCTTAGTAAATTTACACTTACCACTACAGGAGGAAAGCATGAGACATATACAAATACAAAGCAAATTAAGTACACGTCTTCTACCTACTATACATTAAACTCAAAATATACCCTGACCATTATCTATATACTTCCTAAAGTCCCCAAAAGGTAAATTTTTGCATTCTGGTGCATTTAAGATATTTTTAAAGTGGTTATTTGGAAAATGTCAGCACTTAAATCATAATAACTATTGCTTGTTTAAGGTAGCATGATGCAGCCTTTTGCATCTCTAGATTCTGAGAGACATCAGTAAAAATGGAGATGATTGATACCACTCATTTTTGAATATGTAAAATGAAGATGATAGTAAAAGACATTCACAATTGTAAGAATTATGAAAACATAGTCTGTACTTAATATTCCCTAGCATATAGCTGGTACATTGAAAATCTAGTGTGGTATTATTCTATTCATTCAACAAATTTCTCATATGAAATTCTCATGAGCTAGACTTTGCAATAAAATGTTATGGGCAAAATGGTAATAAGCAAGACACAATTAGTATCTAGGGCACTTTTTACTAACAGCTGAATTAATTTCATTGATTGCTCATTTTTCATTAGTATTTTAGATTCTGCTGAGAACACAGAGGTGAATAAGAGAAATGGGTTCTTTTATTAAAGATGAGAACTTAAACACAAAATTATAGAGCTATAAATGAAAATTCAAATATAAATCCAAATATAAATTTGGAAATTTGGTATTAGGATTTAGGAAATAATATCTAGTAAAATAACATTCACGCCTAGAATTGTAGAGTAAGACAAATAGGATTAACCAAGTGAAGGAAATGGCGAACAATTCTAGTACAGACAAAACAAGTAAAAGTCCCACTTAGAGAAAGTTCAGGGGGCTTCAAAGAAAACAAAACAAAACATAAATATCTCAGAAGTATAGAGGGATAAGGGCTATTCATGGAAATAGAGATGGAGCGAGAGTCAGGTCAGAAAGAAAAATGTGAGCCATGTTAAGCACTTTGGATTTTAGTCAGAAAATAATTCATGACCCTTGAAAGATTTTCACAGAGGACTGACATGGTTAGATTTGAATTTTAAGATCACCCTATTGAGAAGAAAAAAATTAGAGGAAATAAGACATGGTAATAGGGAGACACATTGGGAAGTTATTGTAATGTTTCAGTCAGAATAGGTAACCCAGAATATGTAATGGCAGTTACAAACAAAAATAAGTTCTATAAGTTAGCAAGTAAATTTTATGTTTGCTCAAAGGAAATGTGTACCACCTTGACTTAGGACAGTGAAACATTCTGACAAAATTTGGGTTTGAAGAGACTACTTTTAATAGTGGGTTCTATTTAGGTTGAATGAATATCATTTAGTAAATATTAATTCAGATGCAACCCCTCCTTTCTATTTAACATCACCCACCTCAAGATCATTTTGGGGGTTTCCTTTGCTGATTTTTGTGAAATCATTATTAAACTTCAGTCGAGATGGCATGTCTTTGCTAACCAAGGAATAGGAAAACTAAACTACAGCTTTTAATTTTGATCCTTAGAATAATCAACAAAAGGAAGAAAAAGGTTGGTTGCTGATTATTTTTACAGTCACTGCCTGATAAATTTACCAATTCTTTTCCTCCAGTTGGTGCCCTGACTCTGGCCCTTTCCAGCTCCTTCCCAATTTTGTTCTTCATTATTCCCTTAAGTTTTTTGAGCTTTTTCATGTGTTTACAATAAATTCTAATTTTGTGAAAGCTGGCCAGAGACTGTTTCTGCTGATTGTAACCAAAGTCACTCAGCAGATGTGCACTAAGTGATGATTATCATGTAGACTAAGCTTGACCTCCAGGAGAAATGCTGAAGAGCGTGTTACAGTGAAGAGTTTGTCAACTTTTTGTGAATGTAGGAGGATCATGGTTCTTCGGCCTATAAAAATTCATATATGCACAAAACACATGATAATTTGCATAAAATTTCCTGGAGTTCATGAACCCCCTGAATCTCTTCCCTAGGAACCCTAGGTGTCAACAGAGGTCAAATCAAGAACACCTGTGCAAATATAGATTTTATTCTCAAAGCAGTAAACCCCCCCACAAAAAAATCCTAAGAAATGCTTCATATTTAAATAGTGAACTCTCCTTCATGAAGTAGATAATGCAAAATACAATGGAAACCATAAAATAACTGACCTGAAGCACAAAAGTTTTATAAGTACTTTTCATTTCAAAAAAGTTTTAAAAGTAAATATTTAAAGTATTTAGCTTTGTTTTGAATGACGTACATGTAAATTTCACCTGAAAGAGAAATTACCCAGTTTGCCTACAATTATATCAAGGTTTTAACAAAAATTGAATCTAGTTAGAAATCGCAACAAAAATATTAAAGTTTTGTAATGCTCTCTCGGAATAGTTTCTTATCTTCCGAATTGGAAATTGCAAGTATAAATATATTTTTAATGCCATTGTAGCAAAGAAAAAATATATTAAAGAAAACAAAACTTAATTTTACTTTTTCTAAGCAGTTTCTCCTGCTCTGAATTGGCACTTGGAAATCTATTAGGCATTAATTAGATAAAATTATTGGTATACTTATATTATCATTGTTGCTGTAATTTTGAGGCACCTACTGGAATGCTTTATAAAATCATTTAACAGATGAATATTTTGCAAAATAATATAAATTACATTAATTTGGAGGCTTTGGGAGAAAAGGAAAAATTTTCAGTACTGGGGAAATTTGGAGAAAATAATTATAGAAAAATATATGTTAATTTTAGTTTATTGATTTAATTTAGAAAAATTTTTACTCAGCCAACAGCCTGTCATTGACAAATGTAAATTTAAAACCAAGTGTAATTTCACCTGTAGAACTTCAGCAACACTTCATTTAAAAAATCTCTATGAATAAAATGAAGAAATTCCAAGTACCTCAAATAAATAATTGTTTTATTAATCTCTAATATATATGACATTTATATAAATATACAGATATACAAATAAAATTTTATCAAATTTTGTATATTTATATGTACCTAGACTCACAATTAAATATATTTTATTCAAGCATGTCTAGGACAGAGCTAGGCATCACCATATGTTTGAAATACATCACATTTTTTGAAGATCATGAGAGTTGTCAATGTTGTAATTCTATCACATACTTAAAATAAATATGTGAAATGCATTTCATTAGACACGCAACATATGCAGCCAATGGAAAATAAAGATTATTTCCGTATGGGGCTCTGTATTCTGTCTTCAAAAAGATAACTCAAACGTAATAGATTAGGATCATTTTACTGCCTGGATGGTAGCATTTGGATGTAAAATTAAAAAAAAAAAAAAAAAACCCTACTTATTAAAGAGACTACATTACTGCCACTGCAATTTACAAAAAGGATTGCAAAGCTTTGATGCTCGAGCATGCTTAGTGTTTGAAAAATTTAAATGAAAATCAGATTAATTATCTCCAAGTCTGTATAATTCATATCTGCCTGGCTTTTCTGAAAAAGTGATGTTGGGTGATGATCTGTAGGTTATCAGAGAACATCTACGATTCATTTTCTTTTTATAGTTAAACCAAACTGTTTTCCAGAGATTCAGATCTTGAAAATTAGCCCCTGCAGACCCTGGGAAAAGCTTGTAAAGATTTTTTTTTTTCTCTTCACCTGTTTGAAATGAGAATGTGAAACAAGTATGAAAGTGCTTTAATATTTCAAATGTGAAAATCAGGACTTTGATCAAAAAGCCAATCTAATCAAGATACACAGAACAGAAACATAGTTAAAAGTATAATATTTTATTTGGAGCAGATCTTTGAATATAAAGTCTCACACATAGTCTAAGAACATGACAAACTTTGAAATAGAAGATATTTAATCTCTAGGCAATAGTCAGGCATTCTTAAATTTAATAGTTCATCTCTAAGAATTCTTTATTTCGTTGTTCTAAAGGAAAAGCCCTATCATTTTTGAAATAGATGTATTCCATATTTTGTGAAGTTCTGTATTCCCATTGTTCTGTCTTTAATCATAGACATAGTTTCTGCTCTAGTCTGGGATTTCAGGAAATTGCACAAGTAATTGTCATCACAGACTCAGTTTAATTTCTAGCATAGTGATGACACAACAATTTGCCCAAGGCCAAACTAAAACAGAAATGTCTTTTATAAAATGATGGTAGCTTATTTCATAGCCTGATAGTTCACTGAGCTATTGGAGAACGTAAAAAAAAAAAAAAAAGAAACAAGAAAATCTCTCTCTCTCTCTCTCTCTCTCTCTCACTCTCTCTCTCTCTCTCTCTCTCTCTCTGTACATATACACACATATATAGAGACAGTTATATTTAACTTAACCTAGAAGCAGTTAATTACTTGATAATTATTCAACATCCTCATGATAAAATAAACTATGCTTATACTCTCTCTTACACAAATGTACTTATTCTTTAAAGACATCAGATAGTACATAAACAAAAATCAAAAGAGAAAATATAAATAAAAACAAGAAAGTAAAAATAGGCACTTGTATATAACTTTCTTCACTTTTTGAATCAGGGCGATTTTTTTTCTCTCTAGCAATAAAATCTTATAAGTGCTAACTTTGTGCCCTCAATGTGCAACCTTTCAATATTCTCATGATTGAAAATGATATTAAAAAATCCAGTTTGGAAGCTATTTAATATAATGCCTACCACCGAATCGAAGCACAGTAAATGATAGCTATTCATTTTTTGCAGAACTCTATCAGGAGAATCTTTGATCTATGCTTATATCTGGCTGAATTTAGAGCTATGAGACTACCAACACTGGAAATAAATAAAAATCTAAGAGACAATATCTCAGAAAGATATACTTATTTATAACATAAAATTAATAACCTATTAAGTTTTAGGGATATTGAAATAAATAAATAGGGAATATTATTCAGCAATAAAAAGATGCAGTTCTACCATTTGCAATAACATAGACCTAGAGGGAATTAAATTTTGTGAAATAAGGTTAGATGGTGAAAGACAAACATCCTGTGATTTCACTTATATATGGTACAAATAGAAACCAAACAAATCAAATAAACTTTTAATCTAAATGTAAATTGATTATCAGAAGAAAAATGGTATGGGCGTAGGCAAATCAGGGGTCAACTGTATGACTAAAAACAGAGTTGGGGGTGAACTTAATGAAGCATATATCAATATTGATTTAAATGCACAACTGAAATTTATTTAGCATTACAATACAATACTCCTTCAATAAAAAGTAAACTAGGTAAACAAAATTTTTATTAAAACTGGGGAGAATGCTCTTAAAGTTTCTGTTAGCCTTAAAGTAGAAAATGCAGGACAAGAAAACAGGAGAAAAGACTGTTGAAAGTTGGTGCTTACAAAACCAAATAGCCATTATAAGGATATTAAACATAAAGAATCATAGAATTCAAAAGGTTGGAAGATAATTTTTTTTTTACCTTCTTGTCTTACAGTAGAACCTCCAATAAGCAAGTTTATAAACATGGGAATTTATCCTGTTTTAAAAGTGTGTCAAGTGAAGAAATGCTGCCATTTCCAATTCTATTGCCACCAGATAACTAGTTGCAGTGTATGTCAAAATTAATTAATTTGTTAAATACTTTTAAGGAAAATTATTTTTCTCCCTACAAATGGTACAGTATGATAAAATTTCTAATCGTAACCAATTATATTGCTTTGTATTTATATACTTGCATTGAAATTAATAAGAATTTAATTTAAGTTAATGAATAATGATTATCTATTTATAAAGAAGTTGGTGGTAGATTGCATGTGTGAGTAAAATATAGGGAAGTATGATAAAAAAGTTTCTTATATAACTATAGAAGAGGTGCCAGCTAGGATGATTACACAATTGCTTTATTTTTAACACATAAATTTTGAGATACCATAAGTATATACATGTATATACACACACACACACACACACAAACACACACACACAGTTTGAAACTCAGAAGAGAGAATTGGCTTGCTAGAATCTTAAGAATGGTCAGTATATAAATGATAATTAAAACTACTGAATTTACTAATAACACAAAAAGAAAAAGTTAAGAGATCAAAAGGGGGTACAAGTTTAAACTCTGAGGAACCAGACTCCTGAAAGCACAGGAAAATGAGACGGACCTTCATGAAAGGCAGAAACTAAACTAGCAACGATTCTGAGAGCAAAAAAAGGAGAATTGCTCAGAAAAGAAAGTCAACTGTGTTGTAGGCAACTGAGAGGTAAACTAGTGAGTTTTTAGTGGAAATTATTGGTAAGCATATCAATATTAGCTTCACTGAAAATTGTAGAGTTTGAGGTAGGATATAGTTGAAATGGGTTGAAAGTGATGGGTAAATGAAAAGAGGAGAGTGAATTTAAGGCAACAGGAATGGTTTCAGTGAAAGAAGGAAATAGAATATCCTTAAGAGAAAAGGGATGACAAAATGAGAAATTGGTAGGGATATGATCCCAAGAGAAATTGGAAAAATGTTTTTTGCTTGGAGAAGTAATATTTCTATTTCCTTTATTATTTAAGATTATTAGGTGAAAATGAGAGAGGTGGATGAATCATCAAAGAAACTGGACAACATAAGTGGATAGAAAAATATTAATATGTCTTGTAAGGGTTGATAATGCTATTTAAATTGATAATAAGGTGTTTATAGTGATGTGTTCTTACAGTTATTTAGTTTTCCCAAGCTGTTTTCCGACGGTATGAAGAAAGCAAATATTTTTTATTTGAATTTTGGGAAATTGGGATTTAGTCATCCCTGGTTAGGTATTTACATACAGTGAAGTTAAACTTAATGTGAAGAGAATATAGCAAGAATCTAATGGATAGGGAGAAATGGGACAGGTCAAGAGATCAGAAGTACCAGGGAGGTGGAAAATTATTAGCAATGAGAGAAGCTGATCAAGCAAGCTGAAGTTTGTGGTCAGAAAGTGGGTTTATATGTACATATTTATTTTCATAATTGAGATCATAGTCAATAAAGATTTTGTAACTTGTCACTAAAATTTCTTTGAACATATTTTAATGGCTGAAGGATTCCACCATGTGGATACATTTAACCATTTCCCCTTTGTGGTTATTCCCAGTTTTTGAAATTCTCAATAATGCTGTGATGAACATTCTTGTACATAAATTTATGAGCCACTCAAAACAAAAAGATGATTGTTTTTGTCCCAGTAATTCAATGCTTTACAATTCAATGTTTAAACCTCAAGGCAAAGGAAAATTAAAATAATCCAATGGAATCAACATCAAATCCTGGCAATTTCCATCTCAAATGTTCAATTTTGGAATGCTGACACTTTTGGTGTATTTAGTACATTATGTCCACATATAGATTATGCTTGATTACATATGTTAGGCTGAGCATTATATTTGGCCTAATTATTCATGCAAATGCTTTGAAACATTGATTTACTATCTAGTTTTGTAGCCTACTTTGAAAATCAGGAGATATATTGAATAATTATTGGGTCAAAGGATTAATTTTTAAATAATTCATAATAAAAAATTCCGATTAGATTTTGAAAAATCTCTCTTAATTACTGTACCAATCCTGAAACATTTGAAATACAAAATAAATCAGAGTTATTCAGCTAGACTATAGTAGGTCTAGACTGTACTTGTCAGTAAAATTCATGAATAAATATTTTAGAGACCTGCAATTGAAAGCAAGTGGCCTAGGGGATGTTGAGTTCAAATTAAAATAGTTGAAGTCAAGTAAATATTTTATATTACTGACAATTTGACTAATAACACTGCACTAATATATCTAATATCAAATAATATACTGATAGGATTCTGATAAATATAGTAAAATAGACTACTTCTTAGATTTATGTTTTGGTCAGTGTGTTCTCTAAAGGTAAAAACACATTATAGTGTAAATATTTACATATCTTTGGGTATTCTTATGAAGCATAGTAGTTCTGCAATCTTACAAGCCTGTTTATAAAATCTCTAAGAAAAATAAAACAAAACTTTGTGATTATCCCTGTTTTGGACAACAACATTCTGGAAATTTTATGTATTTTTCTTTATTTAGGGTCTAATTTTAGGAAAGCACAAAATCATATGATTGTCAGAGTTTTGACTACTATAGTTGCTAATCTTTTTAATTTATGTAATTAGATATTTAGTTATTGAATACTAGTTTATGTTTATGTCAAAAATAAAAGCAATCTAGGTAATGATTTTTGATCTTGTATCATTTAGTTGACCTCTCCCTAAGGATTCCATGTCCCAAAGGTCTTACACCACATTAACTATGTCACAGGTAAGACAGTTCTCTAAGAACTTTGCTAAAATCTAATGGTTAAAGAAAGTCAATTCCCTAAAGAAAAAAAAAAAAAAAGATGTAGTATCTTCACTAAACCAACCCATCATAGTATCTTAATTCACTATCACTGAGACATATATTATTAAACTCAATGAACTAAGAGAGATGTGAATGCTTTTAATACTTCATTCTTATTAGTTAATTTGCAACTGGTCAACTTAATACCATTTGAAATTTTTATATTATTATTTTATTGGCATGCATTCGTGGCTCTTGTGTTGTCTGCGGTTGCAGTGGGATAGTACACATAAATCCCAAGGGTCCCAGTTGTCCACCTGGGGCCAGAGGGGAAAAACCAAAATAAATGAATGAACAAACAAATGTATAAATGAATAAATAAATAAATACACATTTCTTCCTCCTCTCTCTAGACCTGCCTGCCTGCCTACTTATCTTTATTACTGCCTGCTTCCTTTCCTTTTGGAAAAAAAAAAAAAAGATATATGGTGTGTGTGTGTATACATATATATAAAGATTTTATCTTTTAGAGCAGTTTTAGATTCACAGCAGAAATGAGAGCAGGTAAAAAGTTTCCTCGGTTCTTTTTTGCTCCGACACATGCAAAATATCCTCTACTATCAACATGACTCAACAGAATGGAACGTTTTACTGTTTGTAAACCTACATTGAAACATCATAAACACCCAATGTCAATAGGTTAAGATTTACTCTGGTTGGCACAGTCTATGTGCTTGAACAAATGGGTAATGACATATATCCATCTTTATTATATCATACCAAGTATTTTCAATACCCTAAAAGTGATCTTTGCTGTATTTATCTCTTCCCTTCTACGTTTGGATGCCCCACAGTTTATTTATCCATTCATCTATTGAAGGATATCTTGATTGCTTTTAAGTTTTGGCAGTTATGAATAAAACTGCTATAAACATGTGTCCAGGTGTTTGAGTGAACATAAATCCTTTGGGTAAATATGAGAAAGTGTGCTGGATCACATAAGACTATATTTAGTTTTTTAAAGAAACCACAAGTATCTTTCAAAGTGACTGTACCATTTTGAATTCCCACCAGCAATGAATTAGAGTTCCTGTTGTTCCACATTCTCATCAGCATTTGGTGTTATCAATGTTTCAGAACTGGGTCATTCTAATGGGAAGAGTACTATTGGTATTCCATCATTTTAATTTATATTACTCTGAAAGTATATGACTGAAAACCTCTGTCCATTTGTTTATTTGTCCTTTCTATATCTTCTTCGGTTGAATGTCTGTTAAGGTCTTGATCTATTTTTTAATTAGATTGTTTGTGTTCTTATCATTGCGTTTTAAGAGTACCTTGTATATATTGTATGACAGCTCTTTGTCAAAAGTGTATGTATTTGAACTTAAATGACTAAATAATATTAAATTTTAGTCCTTGTTATTACTCTAATTTATCAAGAAAGGATTAAGGTAAAAGTTAAATAGATATCCTTTAAATAGAGTCAACAAAATTATTTGGAAGACAGTCTATAAGAACACAATAACCATTATATCAAAAGGAGCTAAAAACTTGAGAATTAAAAATTACCATGAGATTATTAGATCCCTGATTTGTATTCATCTCTAGAGAATTGGCAAATGATTGAATAATTTTAATCAGAGATTTTAATTTACCATAATTTCAGGAACATTTAAACCATATACATAAGCCAGCTTATTAAAAGTATTCTATGTGAAAATATCTGTGGACTTATTGATTTTTGAACATGTTGAAAGCACAGTGTAGAACTCTTTTGAACCATACATTTCTGATTATATAAAAGGCAACATATTCATGACTAAAATCTGATAATTTGGAAACTCTATGTCTTGAAACATGACTCTAAAAGTCAGAAATCAAAGGCAATTGTGTCTTTGATGCATATGAATTCACACTTTATTCAATAATTTGTGGAATGTTGTTTACTAAATTTTCATTTCAAAAAGTGATTTGCTCAGAAAATTCATGATTCAGGTTGCCTGAGTCAAAATGCAGCTTTGTAAAAACAGACACAAACACTAGTATCAGATTACATAGAAAACACATGAATTCTATGGTTTGATGATTGAAAGATTTAGACAAACTACTGAACAAGAATCACATTAAATTTTGAGTAAATTTTAAAACCAGTAGTATTTCTGTCAGTCTATCTTCACAGTGTAAAGGAATATTAGGTTAATCAAGCAAATAGAAAAATATAATCACCATTAACAAAAACAAACACATAATGCAAACAGTACAGTTCCTGTCCAAAAATAGGTATTCGGTGACTGAAAGTGGTATTATTATTATTGCCCCTTATTAATACCTGGATACTTGCATTCTATATTGATTAAAGAAACATCTGGGAAACTTACACTATAGTAGTTCTGTGTTAAATTTGGATGCCTCTTTTCACATTTAAATGCTTGGTTCATAGTATTACTCATAATATGTTACTTTACATGATTTATAAAGCCAACTACCACCAATGTGGATTTTCTCCTAGTAACAAATGAAATATACTCAAGTAATTAACAAATATAAATAATAGTTTTCATATTCAAAAATTTAGCACTCTGTAAATGTACAGTATGATTTTTTAAAACATATTAATGTAGATCTGATAAACTAAAAATTAGTATTTATTTACTGAAATATTAATATATCACAGATTAATAAAGTACAAATTCTTAATACCTCATGCAAATAAATAAAATGCTTATGGAAGAGAGAAAGCAAAGTGTTTTCATTTCTTCCAAGTTATAATTTAGAATTATGGATTTTCTCACAGAAATATCAACATTTATCTTTAGTTTAGTTGATATACTTTACCGATTTTTAAATTTATGATACCAACATTTTTTACATAAAATTCAGTCATTATTAGAATAAATGATCCATATAATCAAGGGAAAACAGTTTCTTTCCCAGTAAGTATTGTACTAATTTATGATTAAATATTAGTGGCATTTGAATTTTAGCTGTCTGGGCAGAAAGTATCAAGAAGTTTATTCAATGAATTCTACTAATTTCCAAAGACACTTCATCACATTCAAAACAATTCTGTAGAGAGAAAACAGCCCTGTTCATTGATGAATAACAAGTAATTTTCAAGTGTGTGGCAAGCCCAAGTTACATTTTTTTCAAATGGCTATTCATACTTTAAGAGAAGATAATTCATGTGTATCTAATTAATTTACTTAAGTCATCTAAATACTGTTTTAAAATAGTCTACAAACCAAGGGTTTTAAAGCCTTATAGCATATTTATGAGAACTAGAAGTCATATTTTCTTCTGCTATAAATGGCTTCAAGAACAATTTAAATATTTTAGACTTGACAGAACATTTTTTCTTCTTAGAATTTCCAATAATTAGATAGTTTGCTTTTTATTCTGTTTCTGAAAGCTGACTTACTGAATTTCCTTAAAGATTGAATTTGGAATGCTACTTCATAAGAGATCATAAATATAATAGGATTAGGGCATATCTTACAGAAGGTATAAATTAAGAAATGAAGATATAAACGTACATGAGAAAATTGAAACAATACTAGCTCTTTATCTAGGTTTAAAAAATGTCTTATTTACTTACATAAAAATGTATTTTTCAGAAGAATCTACTTCTGGATGGTGACTCTATAGGATGCACCTTCGGGTCGCTCACCACAGACATGGAAAAAAAATCACCTATTTTCCTGAGACAAACACCAAGAAATGATTGACACTTCACTGGAGATAGAACAGATGAAGACTAACGGTGGGTGAAGGAACCCAGCACAGTTCTCCGCTAAGCAACAGATTTGGAATTGGGCAGAGTTCCAGAGTCTCTGGACACACAGTAGAGCAGAGGCTAGGGATTTTGGGACCAGCTGCGGAGGCAACAAGAGGTGGGCCCTGTGGGGCAGAGACTTGAGGCCATAGAGGACCAACTTGGGAGGGGATGAAAGGAGAACCAGCGCATCGAGAGCTGAGCTGGAACTCTTGTGGTGAAATTGTTTTGGGCACAGTCATAACTGGAAACCAGTCAAATCAAACCCCTCTCATGAACATTTCATGCCAAAGCCTGGGTTCCACTGAGCGGAAATCCCACACACCCACCGCACATCTTCCCACCAGAAATCCTACGCATCGATTACCCCAAACCCCGGATTACAATGAGAAGGCAGTCTCAATCCTAAATTGTACCCACTAATGCCACTTTGTGGGTAGAGGTGAAACTGCAGCCTGATTGCCAATCCTGGGCAAGTCAAACCTACCAGACACCAGGGACAGTGAACCCTCAGAAATATAAACAGAAAGACAAATAGAGTAAAGGCACAGAGAAATATATGTGAAATGATAGATCCAATCAAAAACCCAAGTAAAAATCTGAATAAAACAGATGTATTTAAATTACCTGAATAGGAATTTAGGATAACAGAGATTAACATACTCATGGGAATCCAGAAATCATTAGAGGCAGTAAACGAGAATATTAGGAAGCAAAGAAAAGAATCAAAATAAGACATCAAACAGGTAAGAGACATGATGGTTGAATTAAAGAACTCAATAGAGGGACTCAACAGTAGGATGGCTGAAGTTTCCAGTAGAATCAGTGATCTGGAAGACAGGACAGAGAACTCAATCATGCAAACCAGCAAAGAGATAAAAAAAAAAAAATTCAAAGAACTGAGAAAGCATTCAAGATCTGGGATAGCATCAAAAGGAACAACTTTCACATCATAGGAGTCCCAGAGGAAAGGAGAGAAAAAGGGGTAGAAACCATATTTGAAGAAATAATATATGAGAACTTCCCCAATATGAAGAATGAAGCAAGACTCCAGATCCAGGAAGCTCAGAGTGTTCCTAATTAAAAAAAACAAACAAACAAAAAAACCCAAACAGAAATACACCTAGACTCATCATCATAAAAACGTCAAAAATACAAGATAAGAAAGACTATTAAAAGCAGCCAGAGAAAAACGTGTCACAGAGTAGCCCCCATAATTTGTCAGGGGACTTCTCAAATGAAACTCTTCAGGCCAGAAGGGAAGGACATAATCAATTTAAAGTACTGAAAGAAAAGGGTTTCAGCCTAGGATACTGTATCAGGCAAGATTATCATTCAGAACTGAAGGAATGATAAAAACCTTTACTGACAAGCAAAAGTTAAAGGAGTTTATCACCACAAAAGCAGCTTTTCAAAAAATATTAAAGGATGCTCTATAAAGCATAAAGACAACACACAGAAAAACAGTAAGACAGCAAATATTAAGAGTGGGGAAGAAGAGAAGAAAACAAAAATGTGGATAGTTAGAATCAGTGAAAGTCTCATATGCTTTCAAATAAAATTAGGTAGTAAATAGAGCTGTGAATGCTAACTTTAGGGTAACCTCAAAATACAGCCCCAGGGAGAAAGCAAAGAAGGAAACAAAAGGTGAAATCAATCAAAATATAACTGCACCCATCTGACCTAAAAAGAGAAAGAGAACAAAGTCATCATCTGAGCAACATACGAAAGACAAATCACAAAATGACACTATGAAGTTATATATCAATAATCACCCTAAATTTAATGGACTGAACTCACTGGTCAAACAACACAGACTGGCTGAATGGATTAAAAAACATAACCCAACCTTCTGTTGCATTCAGGAAACTCAGCTTCTTCTAAAAGATAAAGATTCATGGTCAATGGCTGGAAGACAATCCTACAGTTAAATGGCAACCACAAAAGATAAAAGACAGCTATACTCATAACGGACAAAACAGACTTCCATCTAAAAAGTATAACGAAAGACAGAGATGGACACTAGATAATGATTAAAGTATCAATACAGCAGGAAGACAATGTTTATTAACATATATGCTCCAAATGAAGGAGCACCAAAATATGTCAAGCAAGTATTATTGGACCTGAATAGAGACATTGATGGCAACACAAATATAGTGGGGGACTTCAACAGCCCACTTAAAACAATGGACAGATAAACCAGGCAGAAAATTAACAGGGGAACAGTCACTTTAAATGACCATCTGGAACAGATATGTCTAATAGAGACATACCAATCACTTCACCCAATGACTACAGATTTCACTTTCTTCTCAAGAACTCATGGAACATTATAAAGGCTAGATCATATGCTGGGATATAAAACACCTCTCAACCAATTCACAAAGATTGAAGTCATACCAAGCATCTTTTCTGACTATAATAGCCTAAAACTGGAAATTAACCACAACAAGGAAGCTGGAAGATCCCAAACCATTGGAAACTCACCAGTGTGCTCCTGAAAGACTCTTGGGTAAAAGAGGAAACTAAAGAGAAACTTAAAAAAAATACTTAAAGACAAATGAGAATGAGGACACAAGCTACCAGAATCTATGGAATGCAGCAAAAGTGGTACTAAGAGGAAAGCTCATTGCAATCCACGCATATCTCAAGCAACAAGAAAAATCACAAATAAAAACCTCTACATTTAAAATAACTAGAGAAAGAACAATTGAAGCCAAAAATCAGCAGAAGAAAAGAAATCATCAAAATTCAAGCAGAAAAAAGCAAAATAGAAAACAGACAATCCAGAAAAGCAATGAAACCAAAAGTTGGTTCTTTGAAAAAATAAACAAAATTGACAAGTCATTGGCTATACTCACAAAGAAAAAAAGGGAGAAAATTCTCATAACTAGAATTATAAATGAATGGGGAGAAGTTATAACAAAAACTACAGAAATTCAAAGCATCATAAGGGACGACTATGAACAGCTCTACGGCACAAAAATGGACAAACTTGAGGGCATAGACAGATTTCTAGAAAAGTATAGTCTACCAAGACAGAATACAGAAGAATTGGAAAACCTGAACAGAAAATCACAAACAAAGAAATTGAAGAAGTAATCAAGGGCCTTCCCCAAAATAAAAGTCCAGGACCAGATGGCTTCTCCAATGAGTTCTACCAAACCTTAGAGAAGAATTAACACCTATTCTTCTCAAGCTCTTCCAAAATATTGAATAACATGGAACACTCCCAAAAGGTTTTTTTTTTAATGAGGCTGACATTACACTGATACAAAAACCAACAGAAATGTCATCAAGAAAGAAAATTAAAGACCAATATCACTAATGAACATACATGCAAGAATTCTCAACAGAATATTAGCAAACCAAATTCAACAATGCATCAAAATGATCATCTATCATGACCAACTGGGATTCATCCCAGGGATGCAGGAAGGTTCCACATATTTAAATCTATTAATGCCATACACCATATCAACAAGAACAAAGAGAAAAAACACATGATCATATCAATAGATGCAGAGAAAGCTTTTGACAAGATCCAACATCCATTTATGATAAAAACCCTTTAAAAATGGGAATAGAAGGTTTATACCTCAACATTACAAAGGCCATATATGAAAAACCCACAGCCAATATTATAGTCAATGACAAAAATTTGTAAGCATTTCCTTTTAGATCAGGAATAAGGCAAGATTGTCCACTTGCAAATAGCAGTGCCTATTTAATGTTGTACTGGAGGTCTTAACCAGAGTAATTAGGCAAGAGAAGGAATACAAATTGGAAAGGAGGCAGTAAAAAACTCTCATTATTTGCAGATGACATGATTATATATATTGAAAACCCCAAAGCTCAATCAAAAAATTTCTAGAGCTCTTCAATGAATACAGTAAACAGGCAGGCTACAAAATTAATACACAAAAATCTTTTGCATTTTTATAAGTAAACAGCACACTAGAAGAAAATGAAATCATGAAAATAAAACCATTTAATACAGAAGTTAAATGAATGAAATATCTGGTCATATACCTAACAAAGGATATAAAAGATCTTCACAATGAAAACTAAAAGTCCTTCTTAAAAGAAATAGAGGAGGACACAAAGAAAAGGAAAGACATCCCCTACTCATGGCTAGGAAGAATCAATATCATTAAAAAGGCCATCTTACCCAAAGCAATATATAGGTTTAATGCAATCCCCATTAAAATTATTTCCAGGAAATAGAACACAAAATCTTAAAATTTGTATTGAACAACAAAAGATCCTGAATAGCCAAACCAATCAGTAGAAAAAAAGAACAAATCTGGAGGGATTACACTTCCAGACTATATTACAAAGCAATAGTGGTCAAAATGGTATGGTAATGGAATAATAACAAAGACACTGATCAGTGGAATAGAACTGAGTCACCAGAAACCAACCCACTCATATACAGTCAGTTAATCTACAATGAAGGATCCAAAAGCATTCATGGAAAAAGGAAAGTCTCTTCAACAAATGGTGTTGGGAAAACTGGACAGCCACAGGAAAAAACAATAAGGCTAGACCACTCTTAACACCATTCACAAAAATTTACTCAAATGGATTATAAACTTGGACATAAGACTAGAAACCATAAAGCTCTTAGAAGACAACGTACGTAGGAAAGACGTTCCATGATATCGGTTGTAGAGAAGTCTTTGGGCACTCAATTCCACCATCAAGGGAAACAAAAAGGAAAACAAACAACTGGGACTACATAAAACTAAAGAGTTTCCTCACAACAAAAGAAAACATCACCAAAACCAAAAGAAAACCTACTAACCAGGATTAGATATTTGCATATGATATTTCCGACAAAGGCTTAACATCTAAAATATACAAAGTACTCATAAAACTCAACAACAGAAGAACAGGCAATTCAATCAGAAAATGGGAGGAGGAATTGAAGAGACACTTTTCTGAAGAGGCTATACAGATGGCCAATAGGCACGTGAAATTTTGCTCCTACTCTCTGACTATCTGGGAAATGCACATTAAAAACAACAATGAGATATCACCTTACAGCTGAAAGACAGGCTATTACCCAAAAGTCTGAAAAAAACAAATGCTGGCAAAGATGTGGAGAAAATGGAACACTTTTACACCATTGGTGAGAGAGCAAATTGGTACAACCCCTCTGGAGAAGAGTTTGGAGATGCCTCAAAAAACTGGAGATGGAAATCCCATATGATCCCATCATTCTGCTTCCGGGTATCTACCCAAAAGATACAAAATTCTGCTGAATTTGTCCAAAATGGTGTCAAATGATACATTATGTGAAAATAGGATTTTAGGTGCAAGCATTTATCTGCTAGAAAATAATCAGTTTCACTTTTTAGATAGTTTATCCAGATGAAATTGTTCATGCGATAATGAGCAGTTAGTTCAATGAGCTATAAAGTACATACTAATTGTACCAGAACAAATTTTATTCTTTAATGACTTTTTCATATAGCAAAATCATTCACCATTTCTGTTCTTATTCCACTCTATTTGAGACTCTCAGTTTAAAAAGAAATCTATCACCGACACAAACACAGATAAATAGGTTTTTTTAAATTTTGTTTCTTTCTTGTAATTTGTGAACATTACTATACTGAACTATTCTGGAGATCTAATTAATCCAATATTTCACAGTATCATCATGTCCCTGCAATTTTATGCGAACTTGATAGAACTGTGAAATCCAGTGGGGTGATCACTTTCCGGTATGCAGCTATTTTAATTTAACTTAAATATGAAATACAATTCCTCATTCATAATGGATGCATTTCAAGGATCAATCTTTAAATTACTATCTTGTTGCTGCACCTAGAAGAACATTCAAATTTTAGATCCTAAGTCTCTTTTTTTGGGTTGAATTATCCCCCTAAAGATATGTTGAAATACTAACTGTCAGTATCTGTGAATATGAACTTATATGGAAATAGGGTCTTTGAAGAAGCTAAGGTCATATTCGATTAGAATGAATCCTAATTTCAATGCTTGGAATCCTTATAAAAAGAAGGTAATTTACACAAGTAGTACAGATACAAGAATGAAAATGGCTATGCAGATATGACAGCAGAAATTTGAGTAACGCTGCCAGAAATCAAGGAATGTCAGACAACTAGCAAGTATCGGAGTCTAGAAGAGACAAGGAAGAAACTTCCTTAGAGTATAGGAAAGGTACAAAATGTGACACCACCTTGGTTTGGGTTTTTTAGTTTCAAGTTTCAAAGGTCTTAATATTCAGTGAACATTAAAAATAGGAATGAAATGGAATTAATCTAAATTTAATATTACCTCAACATTTTACTACTTTCCATTCCTACAGTGCTTCACAGATTTTATGGTATTTTGATACAAAATTTTACTTCATTGGATCTGCAGAAGTATGCCTGGAAAGAACTCAATTAAAATAAAAACAAAAAGTAGACTGTGCTTCCCTTAAGGACATGACTGCTGTTTTATAATTCTCTTTGTTTTCAGTGATAAACATTATTAGGCAATAAGAAGATATTTTCATTTGTTTTAAACAAATATCCATTTTCCGAATAGAGAAATATCTTAAAGACGCTAAGTCTATAGTGTTAGATATGAATTTTGAAGTGTTTAATTGACTATTTCATTTTTTTACTTTTTATTTTCATATTTCTTTCAAAATCTTTTGTATTTGGAAGTAACAATGGTCATCTTTTATTAAGACTAGACCATTTCTGCCATAAACTTTTGGATATCAAATGCACCCAGCTTCTTCCTTGCTAATTTCCATTTTTTTAAGCTAACTGATTCAATGTAACATGAAAAGTCCACTGATTTGGATAAATTAAAAAACCTATTCAAGAACAATGCCTCCATCTGGCCTTTAAAGTAACCCACCCATACAAAGTAGAGGGGAAGGGATCTCATTTTTCACTTTGATTTGCTTTTATAAATTTCTACAGGAGGGATTACTAACTCTAGTGTAAGGGCCAAAATATATTCAAAATTGCACAAAAATAATGTTCCCTTGAATGGTTAAGATAATCTCATTCAGTGGTGTCTAGATAACAAGAAAGATTTTTAAAAACATAATAAATTATTTATCCAAGAATGTGAAGAATTATTATTCTGGGAATCTCTACCACTCGTTGCTTTTTGGGATGGGTCTAGTAATCTATATTTTGTTAATTTGCTGAGACATTTTCTACCAGGACAACAATCTTCTAAAGAGCTTCCATGCATATTCTACACAATATAGCCCTACACAAAACTGAAGCAATATGTTTGTATTAGAGCCATGGATGTGAAATGGTGAGCTCTCTCTAGGTATACAATAAAATAGAAATATTTGAAAAAAACTGGAGCTCAAAGTTATATTGAGTCTCTGTTTCCATGCACCTTTAGATGTGATGTTATTTCAACTAGGTATGAGTACCCTCCAGGAACTTTCAGGTGCTTTGGTATTAAGTATCTCCAAAACCATCATAAACTAATGCACCAGGAAAGAATGCGCTTAAACCCAAACTAAGTGCCCTAAATTCAGTTTATTATGCCCAGACTGCCTTACAAATAAAACTTAAGTTCAGTTTTATAAGGCAACATAAAAGATTGTTAGTTAAGAGGCAAACTGGTCTAGAAAGCTTTATTGCCCCGTAATTTATTATGAAATGAACTCTGTACGTGTTTGCACCAGGTCAGTTCACTGAAGGGAACTTGCACATTATCCAAATCAGACTGAGAAATACAAATTGAGAATCCCAAATGGAGTACTAAGCACACTTCAAAAAGCCAAGCATATGGATTGTGTTACAGTTTCCAAATAGTTCCATTTGAGTCATAGTTAAAATTAAAAAAAATAGTCAAGAGTACTTTTTTAAAAATTGGAAAATCTGGGAAGAAAAATAGATTTTTATTAAACTTCAAAAGCTAGTTCTGTGGTTTTAAAATAAAGTTTCTTAAGGTAGAGCTCTTGCTCTCTTATGAACTTCGTTTCTCACAAAATCACAGAAAAATATTTGGATAAAAATCTCAGAGAAAACATGTTAAGGCATAAATTGCTAAATATTTGAAAAGATCTGAGTTAATTATCAAGGCTGTACATTTGTTAATTAAGACTTACTGACTATAAATCATAAATCACAAAATGTATATCATTGAGCATATACTGCTTGCTTTTTCTTTCTTTTTTGACAAACAAATGCACTTTTTTTTAGGTAGGAAAGGATGAAACTCAGGACTCAGAATCTAACTACATTTATATACTTTCTCTATTACTTGCTAATCATTTGAACCACCATAAAATTCATTTTCTTCAACTCTAACTTAAGGAAAAATAATACCATAAAAAGTTTTACCCTTATTGAGAGGATCAAATGATATGATGTTTGTGGAAACATTTTAACATGCAAATTGCGCTATTACTAGTTTTACTTTATTATAAATTATTTCTTCAGCAAAATTCATTGCCAATTTTAGATTTCTGTGGAAATATAAATTTCTAGCTAAAATGGTATCTTTCTTGTGATTCAGTAACACCTAAAGTATGTCATTGATGCATTAATAACATATTAATTGCTATTTACATTATTAATAACCAATTTAAATTAATAATGAAAAACAAATAATACAATGCCTGTTATAGACTTAGTACATTAAAATATGCACATTACATGCATAATGATAAAAATACATGGTATTAATACATGGTAATGAATAGCCTTCTATTTCATATTTTCACACACATGCATATAATCTATATATAAATTCAACTCCACATACACATGTTCAATTTAAATTAACAGACCAAATTAGGATCCAAAAGCCACATTATATCATAAAAATATAGTGCCATATGAAATATATATGTATGATAAACATACACTCCCTGTAAAATGTCATCTTAAAAGTAAGTTTCAAATAAATGCATTTCTTCTTAGTGATTATCTAATAAATACTTTATTTCAATGAAAATTAACATGTCATGAAAGAGGGGATAGGGTGACAGTTGTCACTATTCCCCAGAGTATTAAGATAAGGTAATAGGGGAATGTGATTCTTTCCTCCTAGTTTCACATTCTGCTTTAATCTGTCTTCTGATACCCACTTCTTTAATATTTTCCTTTGCCATTATTTTATTGATGACACATTTTAGGCTTTTTTAAAATAATATTTCTTACTTACATTAACTTTAAAAATAGAGCTTAACTTTTAATCATTCCAAGAGTTATTATGTATACATGAAAGTCTCATCATATATTTTTTTCTGTCTGCTATGTGCTACTGGAAGCCTGGAATTTGACCCATAACTTCAACTAAAGACCCCACTCACCTATCACTTTACGAAATGTTTAACCAAACATTCTTAATTAGCTAAAAGTCAGAGATAGGAGGCCTCCTACTGGGCATCTCCAGTGCTGCGTGGCTCATTGACAGCTGGTGAAAAGGTTCTTGTTAAGCATATCTGATTTGCCCTGGTTTATGTCTCCTCTGTTTTATTGGAAAAGCCTTCAGCAGGTCACTGGCTGGCCCTCACAGCTGAGCACTAAAGATGCGAAGTGTAAACGATGATTAAGTGCCTGCACGATTCTCAGATTTCCATAATCCCAGCCTCACAGGTATTCATATTGCAGCTGGAACTTTATCTTAGTTAGGTATTTATTTTAACTGTAGAAAGTGTAAGGTATTGATTGAAATTTACTGGTTTTGTTGATTAGTGCTAATGTAGAGAAAACTGGTAAGATGATCAAAATGTTTTATAGATATCTGGACCCAGGTGAAACATAAAGGAAATGATGGCATGCTGTCTTAAAGAGATGAATAACACTAATTTATCCACAGATAAATTTTGCAGAGTTCAGACTATACCAAGATGGTGAAGGATATGAGCACTTTGTTTGATGACCTGGACAACTGAGGACGCTTCACTTGGAAAAGACTATTTTCAAGAATTTTATGGATGAGAGTGGAAAAAGAATAAGAGATTTTGTGTGTGATCAAATGAAGTGTGGACATACAAAGGAAATGTATTTTAAGTCAAATGTCTGTGTCTCTGGTTTGGTAAATTGGAAAGAGTATATGTAGTTTATGAAGTTCATAAACCAGGAGTTAAATCCTTTATCTATTTACATTACTTTGGGAAAATCACTCAAATGTCATTATAGCTCCCTCATATCTAAATGAGGATTAGGATTATAAAATGCCAAGCTGTTAATGTGGAGAATAAATTAATGAAAAATATCAAAGGACAATGTCTGGCATATTACAAGTATTTAGTAAAAACTAACTAGAATTATTACTATATTCCCATATGTTTAAAGAACAACTATACATGGAATATCACCATTGTAGCTATTGTGTGTGCGTGTGTGTGTAATAGTAAATGTATATGTCTATTCACCATTAAATCCTAGTTTGGCAATATTATAAACGTCTAATCTAGGTTATTGTCTTCCTTCCCTCCTCTCATTTTGTTCTGGATTTTTTAACTCCAGTTGCATATTGGGCTTCAAAATGCATTGTGTTCCAAATCTTTGCAGCTTATTCCTACTTTAAATATGGAAAAGTCACTAAGACTATATTAATATGTTAATTGCTTAAACATAGACCTAGGGATCCTTCCCTTAGTCTATTTTTTTAAAACCTTTAGCAAGTATTTTCTATTTTGCAGTTATATTAGCTGTTTTATTGTTTGTTTCATTATCACTGAGCTTGCATGTTTCTTCACTCCACTAGTCCTCTGTTTCCATTCCTGAAGTTCTTGCTTACACCACTCAGTTACTCTGAGGACGACCTTCTTTCTTTCATCTAGTTAAATCCTCTTACTCCATTACTACTTTTCTCATAAGACAGGTTTTCCGACGAGCCTTTCCAGATGAATACCAAACCTCTAGACCACCCTGCTCATGATTTGATGCATATCTTGTTCCATTGAATTTATGTCTGCTCCTTGAATATCTGTACAGTTTTCCCCAGAAACTTTTAATGTATACTCTATATTCCCTGTAATTCTTATTACTGGGGTTTGTGTGCAATAAACGCTGAAAACATAGCTGAACCCAAGTCTTTTAAATATTCACTAATAAAACAATGAGTTTTATAATTCTCCAAAGGATTACAAATTGTGAATCTATAAAAACAAAGCAATTATGAAAAATGAAATTGTTAGGGAAAATGAATGGGTGTCTGTATGTATCTGTAAAGAGAATAGTTGTTCTTTTATATAGAAAGGACATATATGCCTCATAAACATTAGCTTTTAAGTCTTCATTAGACAAAAAGCAAACATATTTCATATGTTATAGTGGTGTTTGTTGATGATAATGCTGCTTAAAGAGAAAAATTAAACGTCTCTCCTATTTCAAACTAAAGTTTAATATTGAATTGATATGTCTAGAGTAAATTAATAATTTAGATATATTTAAATCAAGAAATTTTGAGAATATACAGCATTGCCTGTAGAAGTACTGTAATTAGTAAAAAAAAGCATATAACAAGAAATATTATATTCGTAAGACTGATTCCCTCCCAGAGGTGTGCACTCCCTGATCTTCTGAACCAGTGTACATATGTATGTTATTTTATGTGACAAAAGGGATTTTGCATATATGAAAAAGTTGAAAACCTTGAGGTATGTGTATTCATTAAGATTCCTTTGTTATATCTTTAGAAAATCAATCATTTATAAGTATAAATAAGCTAGTGAAATACTTCTTTAGAGCTTCTTCTTGGAAGTTGCATAGGTAACTACTGCTTTGTTTTAGAGAAAGTATACAACAGAAATTAATAAAGTGTAAGTTGCTATTTGTAACCAACCTCACTGATATTATTAATAAAGCCAGTTTTCAATTTCATAAGGATTAAAGGCAAATAATGTATTTGGTTGAACCTAGTACAAAGTTAATAATTCAGTATATTGCCTAAAATATTCTTTGAAAACAGCATGTTGAAAAAACAGATGTGGGTGTGATGATCAAGGTTGTTGTTGGCTGTTTTCTATGACTCTGATAGGCCATTTTTTTAACCTCTGGATATATATCTATAAACACACACATACATACATTTTTTTTTTAAATCTACAAACAGGAAGTCTAGACCAAGTTGCTTCTTAGCTGACTCAAGTCATTTCAATACTGTTTTCAAGGAACTTACCAAAGAAGTTGTTGCTTTAAGAATTTAAAATTTAAGAATAAATTTAAGAATAAATAATGAAGTATGGAAATGAGATCTTTGCTTTTCAACTTATAGTTCCTCTTGAATAAGTCTTGACATTTCTCAATTTCAAAATTACTCTAAAGAAATGTTCTAAAGTTTCAGATTTATAGACACCTGTACAGTCCTTATTTTAGATTCATGTACCTATCTAACTATTGTCTTGTATGGTAATAGGAAAAGATACTATTAAGTTAAAAAAAATTCCATTAAGCTGTACAGAGAATGGTACTTTTCGTTAGTATTTTTTTTTTATAATAACATAGACTTAGTCTAAAATAATCTTCATTGTACTGTCAGAATTCCAGTATCCAATTAACTATCAGATTATTTTTCTACCAGCAGGAAAGACATTTCTAAATGAATTATATATAACCTCATCTTGAATAAAATGTCTTTTTATCTGAGTACTTAAAACAAATCTTACAAAAATGCTTATTTGACTTTAGAAGTAGTTTACAATCTTCCACTAAATAAAGACCACACATCAAAACCTGCCATTTACAATCCTAAACAAAGTGGCACCAACCTATCTGTAGAGCTTTAACTCTTACTACCCAATTTTGACAAAATGCTAATTCCTAAACCATTTAATTTTCTAAATATTTTGTGTGTTTTTCTGCATACCTACCTTTGCTCTAGCTATCTCCCCTACCCTGAATGTCTTCCAAGTTGTCGTTGCATTTCCAAAAACTAACCTGCTTCAAATTTCGTATCTAGGCAAGATCATAAACAAAACATCTCAGATTCTATGCCCTCCTAATTCTTCATCTTCCCTTGTCATGTCAATGTCAGAAATGATTTTACATTTTTCAATAATTCCAAGGTAATTTCATTTAATATCCCAAGGATCATTTAACATTTCTAAACTTATACTAATAAAATTTATATACATTTAGTGCCATGATGAGGTTTAAACCTTCTGTAGACCAGAAGCCATATTTTTAAGCTATTTTTATTGCATTTATCATCAAACCTATCTTTGGTCAAGATTGTGCATGAAATTAAATTAATACATGAATGGTTACATAACCGGTAAAAGAGAAAGGAGGATGTCTGGTTTAATTGTAGTAATGTTACAGGTTAGACTGGCCAGTTCTTTAAAATCATGTTTCAATTATAATTGCTTATGTATCTTAAATTATCTGATATAATTGTTTTAGACGGCCCTGAGAAGATTTTAAATCAAAGTAAGAAATAGTCAAAAAATAAAACAAAACTAAACTCCACTCATTGAAACTTCTACAATTCTAGAAGACTGGTCATTACTCTTTAGCCCCTCTTGCCTCAAACTTATCCCATGGCTGTAATAATGTTTTATTATTTATATAGAGATTTATATTTCAAAGCACTTCAGAGCTTTTAATTTGTTAGGCCAAACAGAACACAGTAGAAGAAAGGTAAGTTTGATTAAATGCATTTGACATGTAAGAAAACAACAGCAATGCTAAGGTACTTTTTTCACAGCTAGCAGCAGTCTGGAGTTTCTTTAGTATTAGAACTATAATTTTTCCACTTGTGGAAACACCAAAACAAACAGACCTGCCCTATTTATTTCTTATTCTTTATTTCCATAGTCAAATAGAGATAAGAACAAATTGTATATTAGTGATCTGTAGTTCAATTATATGACTAACTGCAAAGTTCTAAAATTATGCTGTTGAATGTCTTTAAGAAAAAGTACCATTCTCTGCTTTTAGTTTAAATGTATGGAAATACTGATCAATCATAAAAATGTTTCATTATTTAAGTTGAACTGAAACAATTATAGTACCTGTATAAATATAATGAAACCACTCCATTTTATAGTGATAGTTATTTGCACTGGTTGAAGAATAATTTTTCTAAAAGATTTCTGATTTTTGAAACTCTAAAATTATTAGTAATACATATATATATAATAAAAATATCACAATTAAAATATAATATGCATTTGTATTCAGAGACAGAAAATCTTTTCTTTTTTTTAAGGAAAGATAAAGGCAAGAATGAAGAAAAGCAGAAGTAGTCATACAGGAAGAGAGAGGAGTAAGAATAACTATTATATTTAGTTGTTCATCTTGCATGTTCCTCCCCCTACCTTTCCACCCCTAATCCCTGGTCATGAACTCGGCTCTTGAGCCTGGGTCCTTCACATGTAAGTGGACTGCATCTTGCTGACTTAACCATTAAGTCACCATGGTGCACCAGAGATATAAATCTTGTCAAAGATAATCTTTCTTATCAAAGTTTTAATTCCCCACTTGTCAATGCAAAATTGATTTGAAAGTAGATTTTCTCCCTTTGTGGTCAAGGTTGTGATTTTGAGCAATGCTGTAATAAATTATGTAAAGTTATTTTTTCTCTACCTTTGTACCAAACAAATCTCCACAGAAATTATCTGTCCCTATTCAGTATCTCAGGAATGGAATGTTATTTTATCCCAGTGAGGATGAGGGTTTTTCACCTTTATTTATGACTGGCATTTTTATGCTTTTGACTCACATAACTACTCTTTCACTGCAAAGCCATTTGAATTTCCTGAAAGAAGTTAAGATAATTTACTATTATTGAGTAAAGTTTTTGCTCACATTGAGGCAAAGAATTAGACACATGACTCCTGTTAGTGTCAAGTCTAGTGATCCATATTGTGAAAGTCAGGACATTGCATAAAGTGCATCTGCTTTCTTTGATTCAAAACTTTGAAAGTTTTTGCATATGCCCAAATACTTTAGCACTAGTTCACAGACAACATAGTGGGAATTCATAAATTTGGGCAGAGGAGAGAGCCAACCTATGTAATTCTGATATCAAGTAGTCATCTACATCAAAAAAAGAATTAGATTAGCTGTGGAATCCACAAATTTCAAAGTTTATGCAAATTCTTCCTTTGAATTTTATTATATAGCTCTAATAAAAACACTAAGCATATAACAACTCAACAATTAGAATATATATATATATATAATTTAAATTGCTCATACCATCTAAGCCAATTGCATCTTTGAAATTCCACACATAATTTTTTTGTTAGTATCACTTCAATCATCTTCATATATTCCCCAAAGACGTTACTAACACTTAGCTATCACTGATCCAGAGTGTGTGACAGAGTAATAAAACAACTTCCTCTGAATTGACTGACTCAGGTATGATGTGAAAAAATGTTCATGTTCTAAAAAAAAATCTCAACATAGGTTAAACTTTTCAAAGTCTTCAATCCATGCTCCTTTCAAGTATCTTGAGAGAAGTAAGAGTGCAAGGGTCAAATGTACATCTGAGTTTAATTACAGGACACTATATTGGGATACCTCTTGAGACCATTTTCCCTTAACATTACAGCATATGTTATGCTTAAAGATGGAAAGGCTATTTTCTCCCTCCACATCACTGGAAATCCAGGCCCCTCGCCTCATTTCGGTACTTTGATGTTTTCATTTGAGTTGGGGCTACTAAAAGAAATGATTTAAGAGAGACTTCTGTTTTAACATCATGATTTCTTTACAAGGCTAAATAACTGACAAATGGCTCACTCAAATGAAGTCCTTTAAAAGAGACATATAATGATGCCAGTTTTTCTGATCTTTAAAATGGTCTATAATCCTTCATAATTCTGTCTCTAAAAAGTTAAAGAAAAATTAATGGACACATAAGCAAGTTCACTCTGTTTGCAGTATATGTATGCATATATACATATATATACATATGAAACTGCAGTACTATTTAACAGCTGCTTTCATTACATAGTAAAAACTATGAGGCACTAATCACTAAAAATTACCTCTAGGTAGAGTAATAATAACATTCTGACCTATGTAGTTAGCCTTTTCACTCACTTATACCATACAGCAAATTTTTTTTAATGCAAGGTGGAAATGAAACTAAGCATCTGGAGAACATTCCCTCTCCTTCCCAATCATACTCTCCTTCCACCCCTTACACACTAAAGCACATTGTGTTGAGATTTAAATATACTAACTCATCCCTTGTCTTTCTCAATAGTGTCAAGCTCAATGGCACTGATTCATTTTCAAATAAATTATGAAGTATATGATAATTGGCTCCAAATATATAAAATACTACAAAAGAAACTTTCCTACCCTTTCCTTGCACAGGTCAATTAAGTTCCATCACAATCTTAAATAAATTATTCAAAGAAGCATAGTCAAATTTATCTAAGAACAATTTGATTTAACATACTGGATTTTCTTCTGTCTTCCTTATTTTCAATAAAATTATTACCTTCAAATAGTTTCATATTTATAGAAAAATTACAAAGATATAATAGAGGTCCTATGTATTCTATATGTAGTTTATCTTATTATTTATATCTGAATTTTTTTTTTAATTATTGGAATGTGGTATTAAAAAGCAAGATTGAACACTAGATGATGATTTGTTTTGTGTATATATATGTGTATATATATATATATACTCAAATCTTAAGTAAATGACATATTGTTGCTTTTTATGTTATATATATTGAAAGAAGATATTTTAGATCATGTCCTATTTAAAAAATGATACAGCCATTTTCAAACATCACAGGGTAGAAATGATATTCTCTTGCAGTAAACATATTTGATATTCACAAGATAAACATTTATGAAATCATATCTATGCAAATTAACATGCATTTACGGCCATTTTAATCTTTAATCATGACTTCATTCTTAGTTTCTCGTCATCATGGAAATGAAACTCCTTGATGGAACTTCCTGATTTATGTGAGGAAAGCAAAAATTAATTTTAAGAATATTGCCTGAGTGATGAGCCTAAATCAAAACTGCTTAGAAAGTTTGAATATTCAGGTAACCACTAAATGTTATAATTATTTCAAATTTAAAATCACCATTTCCATTCTACGTTTTTTAGAGAAATAAATCACTAGCAACATCATTAACATTATTGATTATACAGAGAAACTGAACGGGTTTTGAAGGAGGCCAAAAGCTTAAAGTCATGAAACAATTTAAGAAACTTCATTTTTTTCTTCAGTTTGTTAACAGTCTTCATCACTGACAGGAGCGGAACTTCCAGAAGAACTAAGGCAGGATGATGAATAACTTAATGAAGGCAGACCCTTGCCACACCCTCCACATCCTGCATAATATACCTCCAGCTGCTTCTCTGTTGAAAGTTTTGTCTTTGTCAGGGATTGCTGAGATGATTTTCAGGGCACTGGAGTCCACCATTCTCTTCGACAAAGCTGATTCTTTGTTGCACCAACCTCTCCACCTTTCATGTATTTGGCTTGTTAATGGATACATACAAACAAGTAGATTTTTACTGGCAATTTTGAAAACATTGACTACTGAGCTCAGTGAGGACTGCTAAAAAATTATACATGAAAATAAATCCATCCTTTTCAACAAAGCAGACTCCACTGATAAACTGTTTACCTACTACATACTAATTCACCTCTCCCATTCTCTTTATTGTAAGAAGAAAATTCTTTTTCACATAGTACTATAAATGGTTAAGTGTGTTAATGTAACCCTCCCTGGGGTTAATATGAAATGTGATAGTCATTGAAGTAGGAAGTCTTCTGAGCAAGTTAACATCTTTTTCCCCCAGCCCTAATTTTGTTATTATTGAATTGGGCAGCATTTTAAAATAACTCAAACATTTATATCTTGTCGAGATTTTCTGTTATTTTTATTACGTAATCTTAATGTTGCCATGAAATTTTTATATGAAGAAGGTAAACTCAGAGTTACAAAGAAATTTCATTAGAACTTTAAATACTATTAATGATAATTTTTAAGAGTATTTCTCTCTGGATCTGGGTGGGGAAGGAAGAAATGAACATATTTAAAATAGGAAATGTAGCAGTCTTCAGATATGAGAAAGAGGGAGAAACATTCTCTGCTCTCAGATTTGACCCAGGAAGAGGAAATATTTAATTAATTCTGGGTCAGCATAAATCTGAGACTGGAAATTACTTAAGATTTGCCCTAACTAGTGGGAGGAAGAAAAGTATTAGCAAAAGTCAGTGAAGCAGACAGGGGAGGGGATGCTTTGGAGAAAAAGCTATATACATATAAATAGCGTGACCAGAGTGGCTTTTAAATTGGAAGTCTAGGGCACTGATAAATGAAATATTAGTATAGTATATTTTGACCCTATGTATGGAAAGCACAACCTAACCTGTGACTACTGTGATACACCAGGTCACCAAAATATTTTTGCTCAATGAACTGGGTCTCCCAAGTTGCAGATTACCAGCCATTAGTGATGACTCAGATCCAGGTTCATATCTTCCAATGATATGACAAGAACCCCACAAGCCAAACTAGGTGACCTAGACACTGGAATAACTATTACACAACACATACTTGTTGCATGCAAATATTGTATAAAGATAAAGTAAAATTTCAGATAAATATCTCTGATATAAAAATAACTTGCTAATTTTTATCTCAAAAGTACAATGAAGTTTCTGGATAGGCATTTATATAAATGTTAATTTTATCTTCAGGACAAATATTATTTTAAGGGAGAAACAAAGTAGAAACTGGAGAGTGTAATACCATTTACCCAGAATAGACCATATTCTGTGTAGATAGAAGTAAATTTGTGGTGCACTCTGAAATTGACATAGTCTTTAAGTCAATGAAATCTTATTTTTCTTCACCATGTTATCATATTTTAATTCTAGCAACAGTTGTGCATTCTCACATGGGTGAATTCCAATTTAAACAACTGAGATTTCCGAGTCATATAAGTAACTGTTCTACTATCCAAAAGGGTTGCATTAATATACATTCAATGTGAGAGAACCATATTAAAAAGATGAAAACAATTAGCTTTTCTTCTCATTAAAATATGAAAACTGATTTTCTTGGTGGTAACAGTGTCATTTTATTGGCAACTTTAAAGTAAATCCCTTAAAATATTCAGATGTTCTCCAAAATCTTTCATATTTTTCCATAAAAATAAAAGGGATCATGCTAAGCATTGTCAAGGAAATAGAGATGTATCATAATTACTCACAAGGAGACTCTAGACTAATGGGATGGGAGAATGCAAATAATTCAATCACAAAAGTGAATGCATGTGCTATCAGAAAAGAACTTGGAGAAACTAAAAATATGAGACATCTTACTGTAAAGTCTAAATTCTTCCAATCACTGGTTTTGTGATAATCATTCAGTGTCTTTGAATATCAGTTTACACATTTGTAAAATGGGACTTTTTAAAAGGAATTAATGGAGACAAAAAAGGGACTACTGAAATGTCATAATGACCAAATGATAAATACTAGAAAATGGCTCCTTAACTGCTTGAACTAAGAACTGACAAAGAGGTTTGATATCAAATGAAAATACCTGCACAGATCAGACCACAGGAGATAATCAACAAAAGGAGAAAAATAAGTCAGACAAAAAACAATTTGTTCCTTCTACACTTTAAAATGAAAACAGCCAAATAGCTAAACAAAAGAATGATCAAATATTACCCACAATAACAGTTTTATATAAAGATGGGGGTCATCATGCAAACTGCCTTCTCTTCCCTCTGTATTTTTCAAAGGGAAGGCCTCTCTCTCTCGAGTACTTTTACTTTTTCATTTTTTCCCAATGAAGTTTCTTCTTACTCATTAACATTTTGAGAGATCTTAATATTTCTTTTGGAGTCTGAACTCAAGGACTTAGCTCACAGGGTCAGGAAGAACCAAAAAGGTAAGAGAAGGAAACAGGCTGAACTAAGGAGAAAGTTAATCCCTCCTGGATGACTCATGAATCCTGAGATCCACACTAGGCATTCCTGGTGCTGAAACAGGGACCCATCTCCACACCATATCAGAGAAAGGACTTTTTTTTTAAGGAAAGTTTCAGCAGGCACAACCAAGATGAACTAAATAAGAAAAATAAAGTGTTTCTTTCTCTTGTCTGCTAAGGAAGTGGTGTTGGAAGCTGAATAAATTATACCTGCAGAAAATTAGAAAGATCATGGGGAAAGGGAAAGGTATGGATGTCATTATATGTGCTACTGGACTCAAGTCCAACATTCATTGTCTTGAAAACTAATACTGCAGAGGACAAATGTTGATGGAAAGAAAGTAGATTTATTATTGTGAAGCACCAAACAAGCATGTGGGAGACCTGGTCTGCCTCAGATCCACCTCTCTGTCAGGGTGACAGCAGTTATATAGACATGTGGAGGAGGCAACATGGAGAAAGCATGGTATTTGGAGAATTCTTCAGGTAATAGTAATGGTAGATGTTGTGGCACAAACAAGGAGTATGCTACCCCATCAGGCTGATCACAAGTCTTCCTGTTTCAGTTAAAGCTGAGCTGGATTCATCACCTGTGTCTATATGCCTCTCCTGTCTAAGCTCATCTGTAACTAGACTGCAGGTTAATAAAATGTCACAAATTCCTTGGTTTAGCAAATTTTGTTTGATGACTAGGTTCACTGGGTCCTGGCAGTACAAATTCAGGTTGTGTTTGGTAAACATGAAGTGATTGCATTTGGCTACAGATGTGAACTACGAATACAGGATTAGTGGAAAATTAAGTTGAAAATATAGGGTAAGTTCTTAATGGCAAAGGTTTAAAGATATAGTAATATGGATGTAATTTTAAATACAATAGCTAACAGCCAAATGATTTATGTACAGACTTTTTTTTTTTTTTTTTTTTTTTAATGAAAGGAGGACATACTTGAAGGCAGCGCAAAGGCTGGATTGGCATTCAGAACAGAGGAAAGTGGACTGCAATTGTATGGGCAAGTTTGAACTAGTCTTGGGATCTATATGAATAGAACAATGACAGAGTCCCTCTTGACTCTAAATTTCAAATCATTAGCTAAGGCCTCATTCCAGACCTCTGGACATCTGCATTTTGCTCCCAAATATAAATTTCCAATTCATAATTTTAGAAGAATCTCAAACTCAACAACATTTTTCGCTATTGCCTCTAAATTTATTTCTCCTCTTTACTAACAATGTCATTCCTAAATTTATTTACTACATTGTTCCAATAAATTTTACAGATAGTATTTTTCTATTTCAACTAAAAGATCTGCAATCTATCTACTTCATTTGCCAATATCATCCACAATGACTTCATCTCCTTTATTTCTTATATACAGTAATTTGCCAAGTCTGACAATTCCTGTCTTTACCATCTGAAACTTCCTCTCTCCTTTAAGCTAGTAACTCAGATTTAAGTCTTCATCGTCTCTCCTACATAATTGCATTTTTGCCATCACTTCTTTAAAAATTCTGTTGTAATTTATTGCCTTTTAAATGTCTATGCTTATCAGTTAATTTATGCAAAAAATATTGCTAGTGTTTTTAATTAGAATTGCATTATACCAATAGATTAATTTAAAAAGAACTGATATTAAGCAATACTGAAATTTATTATCTATTTACATGAATTTTCACTCTTTTACTGAGATCTTCTGTAAATTCTCTTAATAGCATCTCAGTTTCCAATTTATAGTTTTCACATGTTTTGTTATTTTTGACTAAAATTACTTAGTTTTGATGTTATTGTTTAATTTTACTTTCTACTTTGTGTAATGCTATTTAACCTAGCAACTTTGAAAACTGTACAGAGAATATATTACTGCTATAAAATGAATTATCTATATTTACATGTAATGATATGGATGAACCCCATAAGTGCATTATTGCATAAAAGAAGGTAGACAAAACAATGCATGTGGTATGAATCCATTTATATAAAGTATAAAAACAGCTGAAACAAGTCTCTGTTGCTCAATGTCAGGATAGTGACTATTTTGGGGGGTAATCACTGAAAGAGACCAAAAAGGGGCTTTTGACCTGATAATGTTCTGTTTCTTCACTAGGATGCTGGTTACATAGATGTGTGTTCAGTGAAAAATCAGAAAGTGAAAATCAGAAAGCTATACATTCATGTGTGCCTTTTGTGTATATTACATTCTGATAATTAAATTAAAAGAATAGAGATATATCTTCCTTCCAGTTTATTTTTACCACTTACCATATTTTAAGCCCTATAGGAATAAAAATGAGAGAAATCAATGGTGAAAATGGTGAGGTACAAATGCTGGGTGTGTTATTGCATCATTTATATAGTATATAGTGCCCAGAAATGCTATCTTATGTCATTCTTCCATGCTTCATTGATGGAACACCTTGTCTAAGTTGAGTTCCTTCTAAATTCTAAATACTTTTTGACGAGCAGAACTCTGGGGAGTAGCCTGAATAGACCTGCACTTGAAATATTTGCTTTAATAGTGACATTCACACAAAGCTAGAGTAGGAGGTTGAAGACAAAGCACTGTTTGTTCATGATAGTAATAACTTAGTTAAGGTAACACCACAAGAAAACAGGTCAAACTTTATGGGAAAATGTTAGATTAAATTCCATTGTAATTTAGGCACTGAGATGCTTTGTATTTTGAAAGTGTGGCATTTACTTTCTAATAACTGACATCAAAAGCATGCTAACTAGCCTTGGGATACACATCAGAGAATTTCATGTTTTAGAACTGTAGTTTTCTTACCTAAAAGAGGTACAAGATTAATGCAATTGTACTTTTTGTTCCATATAATTTATTCATGGTCTTGTCTTAGTAAGCATATCAAATGCATTGCACTATGAAAAGCTCACATGTTTAATAATGTAAAAACTTTCCAGTACTCTCAAAAAGATTTCAATACAATTATTTTAAGAATGCTTTTCAGAATCTTTATGTGTTTTGGTGAGGCTATAGAATTCCTCTAAATAACCTCACTTACTTGTCTACATCAATTTTAGCTCTATTTTTAATGAATTTCCAGACTTGCTAACAGATCTTAACAAAATTATGCCCAAACAAAATAAATACACTTCCCCTCTCCAATTATTGCCTTAAGAGCTTATGTTAACTCTAAATAAAAATTTACTGCTGTCTAATTTGTACTGTTTCAAATTACAAATTCTTTGTCGGGGGGGGGAAGCATCTAAAATATCCCAACTTTATCCAACTCTCATTTAACAGTTGTCCATGAATTCAGCATAATCATTTTACACCTTAGCAATTATAGTTGGGAGGAACTTTAGACATTTTGAAAGTATTTATTTTCAAAATTCTTTCACAATATACTGGAAAAAATAAACAAGTTCATATGGTTAAAGATATGTTGACAAGGATTTTAAGATACAAATCTATGCATTTTATAATATGATACTATAGGAAAAATAAAATGGAAAGTTGATAGAAATACTTTCTAGAGAACAGATGTAAATACAAATAATAAGATATATACCTAGCTTTCTTTTTTAATCTTCTTTATCTATTGCAAGTAAAAATTGTCTAATCAGTTTGGCAAGCAATGATGACAATGAAGACTAAGGTGCCTGCTGAAATAATGAGCAATTTTTCCAGATTTAACATTTTTTTATAAATGTGCAATATTTTAATAGCTGTGAAATGTCACTGATGAAAAATGATCAGTAATACCTGCTCAGAAACAATTTTTAAAGTAAGTCAAATCAGATAGAAAAGTGAAGCAATCACAGCTTTTAACTTAAAAAAAAAATGAACTATATAGTTTTCTTTAATATGACTTTTTCTTTGTTACTCAAGATGTTTAAATATTCAAAAAATTATTTTAAGTAGAACTCTGGATTCAAAGTCAAAATTGTAATGATCTTAAGGAAAGTTCAAGTCTTTTACTTTTATAGCTTCTTACTATGTCAGAATGATTTTACAATGCCTTGTATGTAATCAAAAAAAAAAATTTCCGTCATGGTGTAGTTGATTCTTTCTCAATGTCTGTGCCAGCTCACACAAACACAGAGTAAATGCAAAGTAGAATTTGAGTAGGTTTGAAAGATGTAACTTATTCTGTCTGGCTGAGAAATCAACTCACTCTCTCTGACAGATTAATAAAAATAAAAATTCAAACTAATGTTCCCATAAAAGGCATGAATGTCCTTACCCTACCTTAGCTCTACTCCTGCCCCCTTATCTTATTGGGAGACATAAAAACTGATCTCATATTTTTTTTACAAAGGAATTTTTTTATAAATCATCATAAATCCACTAAGAACATAAAATATTTTAAATTCTGTTGCTTATAAATAACCTTGGCTATATAAATTGCAAAATAATAAGAACATCAACACCACTAATTGCCTTTAACCTAGTTTGATATTTTTTTTCTTATTTCCAAAAGTTATTCAGGACTTTATTTATAATAGCCACATAATCAATGGTTTGGTAAAATATTTCTAGTATTTGAATATTATAAGAGATTATATTCTATATTTTAAAAATTGAACTAACATTATTTTTATTTATATTCATATGCATTGTTATTCATATACAGAGACATAAAGACTTTCATAATCTATTTTTTGGATTGTTTTACTTGAGATTACTGTTCAGTGTTGATGTCACCAAATAATGTTTGGGAGTCCAAAGTTATAAAGTGTGAGTCAATATACATCATAGCAAATATATTGCCTTGAAGATACATAATTTTTTTTTAATTTCATTGAAGTAACATTCATTTTTTACTACTATCCAGGTTTAAGGTGTACAGTATAATAATTTGTCATATATACATACATATGTATATGTTAATAATATGATTATCTCTTTATATTCTACATACATGTGAAATAACTATTTGTCTTTATCTAATAAAGACCTATAATTTTTATTTGATAACATTTACATTCCAAAGTTTTGAGTTACTTAAGGATCTAAATAAAGTCCTTAATAATGGACTCTATTCACTAGTAAACCTGAACTCAGTCTCAAAAATAAAATAAGTACACTTTTAGACTAAATTGCTATGTATCTATCTCCAAGAATTTATAAAAATATAATTGTACTGTAGCTTCCCCCCCAGCCCAGTATTCCTTGAAACACATGTTTTAACAATGTTTTTTATCTGACCCAGGACTTCTTTTAGTAATCTTCATATGTTGAATTTATCATGCTATATTTTCAACTTAAGTTATTTTACTCAGGATTTATATAAGACAAAACTGGTATCTTCACATTTTTCTAGAGAATAATGCACATTTGTAAATATTTTATTAATTGTTTGACTGTAAATGTCATTATGGTACTTCAGTGTAAAACACTGAAAACTGTAATGATCGGTACCAGAGATACGGAGAACAAGGAATTTTAATCTGAGGGCAAACCAATATCAGGATTCCCTCTCAACTCTACCTCTTTGATAAAACTCATTGCTCTAGGAAAATAGTTTTCTTAGAGCCTTCTTTCTCTGCCTGTTGAGTCTTATTCTGGTTTTAGAGTCCCATTACCTTGAATGTTCGAAGATGAAAAAAAAAATTTTTTTTTGGTTCCAGAGGATAACGGTATATTTGTAGGATGACCACTGGTCCTGGAAAGGACTGAGAAGCCTTTCTAACTCCTTCATAGTTCTCAGAAGTAGAGAGGACTCAGCATACTTACTAAGGTTCTCTTTAGCTTCTTGGGTACCAGTTAGACTACTCTTATTTACAGAGATGTATATGAACCCTATGAGTATGCATGAACCTGTCACATTCTGATCTTCATTTCAGGGCTGTCCAGTGGGTTGCCTAAACACTTAACCAGCTCATCAGGACTTCCAGAAGACCAAAGTTTCATTTAATCTTAATTGTTTGTCTGCTCTAGTAGCACTGTGGCTCTGCAAAAGAAGATACATTGGAGATTGGAGCAGAAGGAAAGCAGCAAGTGTCCCAAAGACATCTCCCCAGAAGCCTCCCTTGATTAAACAGCTTTTCTAATATAAATGATGTGTAATAAATCTATTCTGTGTCTCATAATACTTAAAGACTTATTGCAAACCAATTTCAGGTCATAAATCATAACCTTAAAGAGCTATAAAATAAATTTTCTAATTTTTTAGTTAATTACAAAGCAATCCAATAGTTGAGCATAGTTATTATAAAGCAATTACATTTTTCTAAATGAAAAATACTAATGAATGACGAGACTTTTTTTTTTTTAATACAAAGAAATTTTTTGCAAAGGCATTTATTTCCAAGCAAAACTATCACTAAAAGAGTAGGGAGCATGAAGAAATCAAAGAAACCATTTTACTTAACCCTTAGATATGATTTTAGCAGGTGCCCGCAAACTTAGGAGTAGAGAATACCAAACCTTGACCTTTAACAATACTTAGTATGTGTGTACCAGCAATAGGTTGCAACAGATCTTGAGACAACACAAGCAGATGTAGCTGAGGCAATGATTCAATTACGGGAAAAAGAAGTTGGAAATGTAAAGGTCTTTTAGCTTTTAGCAAGCAAAGAATTATTTGCTGCTTTTAAACTTAGAAGATGTTTGAATTTGGTATCTGTTAAGGAGTACTTAGGCAGTTCTATATTTAAATTCTTTATGACAAAGGGAAAATGGTAATTAAGATATTTTAAGAATTATGGAGGTGAGATAAAGAAACCACAGATAAGACCCCTTAGCTGTGTGACTGACACTTACTGTAAATTCTTGGATTGCCTAAGAATACAACAAATGCTATTCTCTGTGAGTTGAAAATTTATGTACATCTCTATAGACATTTTTCCCCAGATAGTTAATGAATCATGCCAAGTTTTTCTCAGCTCAACCTTAGCTCTCTGTTAGTGGATTTTGGACAACTGATATAAACAACCTAGCATCCTGGTGAGACTAAACACTAGAATCTGTTCTATATCTGCATTTCTTTACCAGCGAACATATAACTCTTATTATGGTCTTTGGCAATCCTTTCAGGAACAACACATAATTTTGCTAGGTATAACTGCTACTAAGTTTAGAATTGACTTGTTTTAAATTTGGTCTGATTGGGGTAGGACCTGTGTTGTGATAATCTTTTATAGCTTATCAAATCAATGATTCTTTAAAAATAAGGCTCAAAAGAGACTGGCTTGAACAAACACAACTGCTACATTACTGAAGAAACTACATTAGTCTGAGTTAGAAATAGCAGAGATTGTTGCTAAAGGGTAATCAATGCTGTGAAATAAGACTGACTGGTGGGATATATCCTCCTTTGAGCTTAATTGTGTCCTTAAAAGCAAATTCATAGTTTGAGGTTCTAACAATTCACTGTACCTCAAGATGTAACTATACAGGGTCTTCAGAGAACTGATTAAGTTAATATAAGGTCATTAAAGATGATATTAATCCAATATGACTGATGTTCTAAAAAGGAATCAAGTCAACCAACACGTGATTTCAGAATTCTAACCTCCAGAACTGTGAAAAAACTATTTTTTTTTTTAAACCACTTTGTCTCTGTTACCTTCTTATGGTATCCTTAGCAAACAATTACATAACCATTTATCTCACTTCCAGTAGAACAAATCTATCAAATATTCTGTGAAAAATGTGTTTAGTTTCTTTTGTCTGTCCTTCCTATCTAACAAATAATAGATAGAGATTGCATATTATTTCCTTTCTGCAGACTCAGATTTCTCAAGTGAGTTATTTCCTGACCTTCATTAGAGGGTAGGGTGTGGAAGGTCCATTTTCCTCAATATCCGGATGTACACTCCCAAAAATATTAATGTCATTTTAGTTCTTCACCTCTTAAATCTTTTATTTTCTCAAATGTTTCAGAAATTAACTAGGTAAAACACGTGCTATTTATTGCCTCTCCAACAGCTGCAAGAAAAAACAAATTAATTGTGGGTCATATTGATGAAACAGAGACTGAGTTCTGCTTTGATGATAATGTAAGTTTGTGTGATCACGTTTATTTTTTCAAACTGCCAGAACCAATTCTTCCTCTGCCTTGCCCACTACCCTGAGACACTGCCCTGTTTGAGTTGAAGAGGCCCTGATAAACATCAGATTTGGGGCTATCACTCTGATTAACCATGCCCTAGAGATATTTTTGTTTCCATGACTTTCTTTTGATGCGTATTGTACCAGGACCAGATGACCAAACCACATTTGAAATTGCTGAAGTATTTCTCAAACTATTATTCAAATTTTGAAAAAAAGCAAAATGCATTCTCATAAACACTTTTTCCATTAAAGCAGTGTGTGCTGTACAGAAAACTCCATATGGTTCTAATTCATTTACACTTAACTCATCAGAAAGTTGTTTGGGGAAAAAAAACACTTGACTGCTCAATAAATTGCTTTGATCTTTTTATTTTTAAAATAGAATATGTTATCCAAAATAAATAAAATCCAAAGCGGACATTTAATATCTGAATTTTATTCTGTGTTCTTAATTAAGCTTTAGTGTTCTACACTCAAACTTTCAAATCACCATTTCTAGAACAAGAATTTCTGAAATATTTATAAATGACCATTGCTCTCCAGAAAAATGTGAAGATTGTATCTGGTATAATTCTGATATCATAATTCATTGCTGAAAACTTAGTTTAAACTGCAACATTGTGAAGATTACTAAAACCAGATCCTATATCAGAGAAACACATTGCCAAACTATATTTCAATGACTATTAGAATAAAAATACTGGTACTAATAGATTTTATAGAAATTTAGAGATGAAAACAAGTAATTTAGTCCTAAATTACACTTATTTTGTACTGGAGATTGAGCTCAAATTTACTAGTGAGTGGATTAATTCACAGGGATTTTAGCTGCCTTGAAGAATTCATAAATAAGAATATAAATGTCATTGAGTCAGAAATATTATACACAAATTTTAGAATATAATAAAAATATGATAATTATGTATATATCCAAATATTTTAAGTATATATTCAGAATTAATAATCATGTTAAATTATGCATTTTTGAATTTTGATAAATTCTAACTAAATAAGCTTTACTATTTTGTGAGTTATCACAGAGAATTGTACATTGTCATCATTACCATAATTATGTCATCATCACCAAATTAAAATGAGTTGTATTAACATAAATTTTAATATTTAATCACAATTATAGAAGCCCATGAGTATAAAACTATTATGAAATAAGTTCATATATAAATAATACAGAAGTTGAAATAATATGTAATATTCCTATAATTAGCATGATATTTTGCTAATTGACATGGTATATTGCTAATGAGCTATTAAATATTTTAATTATTAGATTTTTTAAACATTATATTCCTTCAAATTATTTCATCTATTGAGTTAAAACACTATGAAATAGAAAATGATAAACATATCTCCTTGGTTAACTATGAATCAATAAATTTCCATAAAACATATACAAAGGATCAGGGAGGTAATTTTAAAGTTAGTAAGAAACCATATTTATATTTAAACTATCTGATGTTATAATGACTGAGTTCTTTCCACTATAATATTTTTGTTTTCATATCTCTTTAAAGGAGTCTGCAATTATATTTTCTATTGAAGAAACTACTGCATATATTTTTAAAAGCATGTATTTTAAAATTCAGTAACACAAACATCTTTTAAAATATTGGATCGAAAATTTGAATATTTTTAAAGATCTAGTTGCAGACTTATAATAAATAGCAAGAACTGATAAACTAAAGCTTACAGGGCAAATCCAGTATTCTTCTTGTTTCTGTACAGTCTGTGAGTTAAGAATGGTTTTTATATTAAAATGACTGAAAAAATTATTTCATGAATATTACATGAACTTTAAATTTCAGTGTATATAATAATGTTTTGTTGAAATACAGCTGTATTCATTTGCTCATTATTCATACTCATTCTGTGTTATACGTCTAGAGTTAAAAAGTGTAACAGACACTGTTTAGCTTGAAAAACCTAAAATGTTCACTATCTGACTATCTGTCTTTAATCTTTGATATGTACTAACACAATAATAGTTAGGAAGCACAATTCAAAGAGTTTAAATTATTTTCCTACTTTCATTATAAGAATAAACTTTAAAAATTTAGTCCACTGGAAGAAAAAGATATTTAAGTCAAAATAAAATGCATAGGTCTCTAAGACAACATTACTATAACTTTTGGTTTCCAAATGTTACGTGACTTCATCAGTAGACTACATAGCCTCACAGAGAAAACTATTCATTTGGAGATCAAAAAAATGAAAGAACCTTAGAGTTTTCTATAGCAATAATGCCCTGCACCCACAAAAAGGAGTTGTATGATATAGTTTACCTTTAATAAGAGTTATAATATCAGACATGATTGAGATTTTGCAGATAAATATATGTAGAAAATTAGTTGGGATCAAATATATAAAATTAAAGAAAAACCATAAAAGAACTGTATATCTTAGCAAATATTCCAGTTATAAACTAAGCACTATGGCCTTATGTTGCTCTTTCATTGTGTAAAATCTAAGTTATGGCAGTAGGTCATCTTGCAAAAATGAAAATAATTTATTTTAAATAGAAAAAAAATTGGTCAAAACCGTATGCACACCAGCTTCCACAGCTCCTTTTGATTACAATGATATACTACCATACAAATAATGGATACCATATAATACTTAGCATGAAACTGTCAACTTTCATCCTTTAACTTTTATTTAGAAACCACAAACATTTAGTGATAAAATGTATGAACTGATATAAAATCTGCTATTCTGATTTATATAAAAGTCTGGGATAAGGCAAAGTTACAAAGCTAATGGTAACAAATACCATGGAGCATATTATCTTTATTTCTTAAGGCTACCTGTGTGTCTAACACAGGACTCCAGAGAGAAGGAAAATATTTGCCTACCGTCACCTTCCCATTAACCTGGTTCTGTTTGTCAGAGTCATGTATTCAACAGGATTGATTTTCTCCTCTTTTGTAAAATTCTGAAGAACATTTAGATGAACTAAATTCAAGCAAATATCACTTTGATTATATATTTTTTAAAAAATGGTCGGTACCCCTTGGTGAAGTAGCGGTTAGTATACTGCCTCTGCTGAGCGCAGTCCACATACATACATTCCAGGGCACCAAGTTCATGTCCTGGAGCTGGGGTGGGGGGACAGTTGTACAATTAAAATAAAAATAAATTAAAAAGCTTCTTCTTCTCTATTCCTGTCTGCCTGCCTACCTACCACCTTCACCTTCCTGCACCTTTCCTGAAAAAAAAGTGGTAAAGATTCATAATTTATCCTATATTCCTTCATCATGTAAAGCATGCCACAGTATAATTGAACCACTTATTTTTTTATTTTTGAGGTTAACTTTGATTTAAAACATTATATAAGTTTTAGATATGCACATCAAACATATAATACGCCATGCCTACAACCAAATTTCTAACAGTCCACCAGTGTCCATTTAAATCACAATATCCTTTGCTTCCACCCATCACTGATTTTATACTGAACAACTTCAGTTGTGTTCAAGGGTTGGTTTGGCTTGGTTTTGTCTGCTCAGATACTTTGTTTTCTCCTCCTCCTCTCCACCTCCTTTTTCCTCTTTCTTCCTCCTCCTCCTTCCCTTCTTCCTATCTCCTCCTCCGTTTTTATTTAAAAAAATATTTATTGAAGCAACTGATTTATAAGATAATCTAAGTCCCCCATGGGCTGCAGGTTTACCATTCCTCAAATATATAACAACATGGCTTCCCAACACCGAGTTACCAAACATCCTCCACCACCACTGTTCATTGGACCTTCCCTGTACTTGCGCCCAACCCTCTTCTTCCTTTCCCACTGGTAACTTCAATTCTGTTAACAATACCCAAGAAATGGCTTCCATCTTATCTATTTCTTTATATTCTGCACATGAATGAGATCATTCAAATTTGTCTTTCTCCTTTCAATTTATTTCTCTTAGTATAATCACCTCTAATTCCAACCATAATGTTGAAAATGGCAAGATTTCATCTTTTTTTTTTATAAATGAGCAGTAGTCTATTATGCATATCTACCACATCCTCATTATCTATTTACCCAACTGTTCACGGGCACATAGGTTGCTTTCATTTTTGGCTATCTAAAATAGTGCTCCAAGTAATATACAGGTGCATTACCATTTTGCTTTCATAGTCTTTGTATAGATATCTAGAAGTGGGATTACTTGATCATAGGTAATTATATATTTAACTTTTTGAGGAACTTCCATGCAATTTTCCAAAGTGACTATATACCAATTTACATTCCCACCAAAAGCATATTAGTTCACTTTTCTCCATACCCTCACCAATATTTATTGTTGTGAATCACACTTTTAAACTAATATTTTTCAGGTAAATTATTTCCTCAAACAATTATTGAAAACAATTTTGAAGTTATTGAAAATATGAAACATTGTTTTTCTCGTGTTACTATTTAATAGGCTATAGTTCTGCAGTGACTGCATTCTAGATATGTAGTATTTAATAATTCTGAATAAAAATATGACATAACATACATAAAATATATTTTAATAGTAAGTATGGTATATAGTTAAAACAATAAAACCAATATATGCTGACATCTTTCCTAATTTCCATTACTTTAAAATGATAGTTGATATCATTTATAATAAATATGGGCAACATAAGGAAGCCAAATTATAAAGCAAGTAAATGTAGTACAGAAAGAAATGACAAATATATCAGTAAAAGTTTTCAAAACCAAGAAAATAAATAAAATTGAAATGGATTTCTTTATAGAGGATACACAACATATATAGAAAAACATCAGCAAACTAAGCGTAAACAATATTTAATATATCTGAACACTTTGCAATGGTATGGTCATGGGTAAAGTAAAAACAAATATTTAATTATATGTTGAGAACAAGAAACAAGAAAAATAATTATAATTGAAATAGTTTAAATCTAAAATGTGTACATTTCTGCCATTATTTTTCATAATAGCTTACAGTTACATTAAATTTATATCTGAATTAAACATATCAGGCAAATACAATACAATCTCATCAGTTTTGTGGCTCATTGTTTGCTGTTTTGTTAAAAGAAGCATAATTGGAATAAACCATGGTTTGCCATGATTTTTTTACCATTTTCATCCTAAAAGCAGTCAGCTGATCATTGTGCTCATGCAGGACATTCAATATGTTAATTTTAACACTTGATATTCATGCTTGCTATGAGAACACTGGATGCATGATAGTGTGAAAACATTTTGCTGATAAAAAATATGCATTAGGACAATGTTAATAATGGCATAAAATAATAAATATAGAAGCAGAATTAAATAATTTATATAAAGGCTCTAACAACACGTCTGAATATACCACTGTATGGATGTAGAACACATTTTTATCCATTTGCCGATAGAAAGATATCTTGTTTACTTATAATAGTGATTAAGAATAGCATTGCTTTAAACACGTTCTGAAATTTGTGTGGATGTAAATATTCAGCCCATTTGGGTAAATATTGAGGAGTATAATTACTAGATTTTATGGTAAAAGTATGTTTGGCTATATAAGAAATTCCAAAGTGACTGTCATTCTAAAATTTCACCAACAAAGAGAATTCCTATTGCTCTGCATTTTTTCCAGCATTTGACAAAGTCATTGTTTTGGATTTCAATCATTCTAATATGTATCTAGAGGCCTATCATGGTTGTTTTCATTTTATAAAAAAGCCTGTTTGCCTGACATTAACATAACTACTTCCACTTTCTTTTGAATAGTATATTACCCTCTATTGCTCTGACTTATATTTGAGTCTTCATATTTAAATTAGATTTCTTCTCTATTCCCTAGTTGAAACCCACTCAGCAGAATGCATCAGCCATGCTGCAGCTTCTCCACCTACCCCTGAGTGGGTAAATTTAATTCGGACTTGTCATAGGCGGCCAACAGAGAGTTTTTCCAGATTTTATCAGTGAGTCCTTTACTTTGTACATTTGGGGAACTTCTGTGGTTCACTATAAAGCTGAGAGGCTGACCTTTTCCTTGGCCACAGATTTGTTTGCTTGTAAGTGACTGAACTGCTTTATGTCCAACATGGTAATAGGGCAGATAAAAGCTCATGTACTTTGGGGATTGAGAGAAAAGAGTTGGATTCCAGTTCAGAATTTACCTAATTGTGGAAACTGAGTTTAATTTCACAAAGTCCCATTTATTATATATAACTTAATGTAGTTATAACAATTGTTTGAAAATGATAGGTCATAACTGCAAAGTACCTGGCATAATGCCTTGTGAGTATATATAATTTGATAAAATAAATTAAGCAGATATGAATAAAAAAGTCCCTTATTGTAAAAATTTTTTTAAATTTTAAACGAATTGTTTATAAAAATATATAGTTAAGTCTTCTTGCTTTTATTAAATTCACTCTGAAAAGTCTATTAATTACTATATTAAGATAATTTACATTTAAGGTATTATTGTTACAGTTGGATTAATATTTACCATGTTTGCAACTATTTTCAGTTCATCTATATATATTTTTGTTTGTTTCTTGTTTGCTTTCATTTGTATTCTCCTTTGATTTTAATTGATCTGTTAATTTGATTCTATTTTACCTATTCTATTAGCATAACAATCACATTTCTTTCTTTAAAAATGTTTTAGTGGATTCCGAAAGAAGGCAATTTATTTTAACCAATCTAAGTTTCCTTTCAAATTACACCATGTCATTTCAAGTGTAATATATGTACCATTTAACAGAATACTCCTACATCTTTCTCTTCTCTCTTATGACATTACTATCACTTTTACTAATCCACATGTTATAGTAATATAATACATTTGATATTACATTAAACTAATTTAGCTTTTTAGACAAATAAATAATAGTTTATCTTCATTTATTCCTCCTTTAACATTCTTCCTTCTGTTATGTAGATTCTTTGACATTCTTTTTTATATGTAGATTTGATATGTTTTCCTTCTCTTTGACAACTTCATGTTTCTTTCATTAAGTTATGCTATTTCTTCAGTTTTTGCTTAACTGATTAAATCCTTATTTCCACTTCACATTTAAAAGATACTTTCGTTGGATATAGAATTCTAGGTTGGTGTTAGTTGTTCTTTTCTTTTAACATTGAATGGAGAATATTTCACTCCACACTTTCTGTGCTTGAAAGTCTTCTGAAGACAAGTGTTATTATAATTATGACCTTTCTACTACTGACAATGTGCTTTGTTCTTCAGACTTATTTTAATATTTTCTCTCTGTTTTTGGTTTTCTGCAATTTTATTAAGTTATACTTAGCTATAGATTTTTTTTTTTATGTTTATCCCCCTTTGTGTTATATGAGATTCCAGGATCTAGAATTTCATATCTGTCATTAAATTTGACATTTTCCTATTATTTCTTCAAATATTTATTGTACTTTTATTTTTTCAGATATTCTAATCCTCTGTAGGCCTTTTGAAGTTGTCTCACAATAATTTGATACATTATTCTGTTTTTGTTTTTCATTAATTTTCATCTTTGAATTCCAATTTCTTAATTTTTTTCTCAGTGTATTGAGTCTTTGATATGTTCATAACAGACATTCTTCATTTACATTAGTATATTTTTGATTCTCAATATTGCTTTTTAATTATTTCTTAAAGCATTCATCATATACATTCAGTATATCCGGTATGTATGTCTACTTTTAACATGAGGGGCCTAAATTAATTCATAATTATTTAAAATTTCCTGTCTGATAATTCCAACTACTGTTTCACATTTTTTTCTGGTTTTGATACTTGCTTTGTCATTTTGGACTTTTTTTTTATCATGTTGTTGAAATCTCTGTAGGTATATTGGGAAATAATCAAGGTAACTAGGTCGGTAGTGTAAAGTTTTCTGTTAACCTGACTAATTTTAGACTTTTTTAGTGATGTTTGTTGTAGATGTAGATGACAGAGGCCTCAAATTTTTCTGGTGTCCCTGTTTTAGTCTTCTCTGTTGATTTGGGTTTCCCTAAGTACTTCTCCTCAAAAGACTCCTCTATGTCATGTGACTCTTTCACTGTATACTCCTTTTTATGCTAGAGCCTTGATGGTGTGGTAGTAAGTCAAAAAAGATGTACATATTCTATAATCTTATGATTAATAATTATGATAATTTATTGTGTCTCAATCCCTAGATTGTGATATTCACAATTACTTCCTTTTATTTCTTTGGTAGCAAAAATTCTGTACATATTTCACAATGATTAATCTTTGCTGTCTTAACAGAATCAACAGGGAATGTTTTTTGGCTCTTCACTCTGAGAATCTGGTGGGATTTCTGGTGGCACACCCAGTAAAATGTGCCAATTATCACCATCACTTCAGACTATAAGTCCTGGAGTTCCTTAATGCCAAATGCATCCAATTTCAGGTTCTAGGAAATTATCAAATAAATGCAGATTTTCCTTCTAATGACTCTGGCAGTTTCTACTCCAATTAAGTAGACTCTGGTTGTGGTTTTCTATATTCAATTCTTTTCGTATTAGAGAGGGTAGCAGTTTGTCCTGAAAACTTCATTCTCTGACATGTTCAAGAAAAGTCATTGAAGTTCAGGTTGTTTGCCTTTTTATAGTTCAAGGGATGGGAGAGACCACTTCCAATTTTGTTTTTCACATTTTCAAACTAAAATGAGAACTCACTTACTTTTAATATCAGTCAAATTGATCATTTGACCATATTTGACCCAATGTTTTGAGTTTTCTCAGATTCATGAAATTCTTTGTTCTTCAAACTTTAAGTATTTTAAGAATATGAAAAGCAGAGAGAATAAGAATCATCTCCTAATTGTTTCTAATTAATTCCAAGAAGTCTAAGAAAGTATAAATTGCCTTCCTTTTTTCAATGTTTAAAAATGTCTTAAATTTTTTTTTACAATCTGCAGTGATGAGCTAGTCTTTGCAAATATAAAAATTGCAAATCTTAACTGATTAATAAAATACACTTAAAATGAAAAAGTATGAATATATATGTTTATATATACACATATTACTCACATATACATATGTACACACACATATATACACTTTATCAATCAAGAGTAAATCAATAGCATTTTAAATTTCAACAAGTCTCTTGATGATGTCAAAAGAAATACAAGGAATACTTACAGGGAAAATCCATATAATTCTGTTTTTGTTCATCTTTTAGTATTCTTATGTATTTTCTACCTCTACCCTAAGTATTTTTAACTTAAAACACTCTTCTCTTTTCAAAGAGATATAGCAACAGATTGTCTATTTTGTCTTCTCCTCATCCTTTCCTATGCTTTATATATTAAATCTTAGTTCTACCCAGTACATTTTTTCAAATAAAAACAACTTCAATTTCCTGCTTCTATTTCTTCTCTTTGGATAGCAAGTAACAGAAACTGAAGATTATTATATTGTTATGAATCTGCAAATAATATTCTAGTGATAATATCAGCACTCCGTAATGAAAATTATAGTTCAAGTTGACAATACTAAATTATATTATGCATCTATTACCTTATTACCTAAGAAACCTTTCAAGTTCCTTTAGGAAGTACCTATAATTAAGACAATCCACAGTAACTATAAGATACTCTCCAACAGTCAAATAAATAACAGGTAAATCTTTCTTGCATTCTTAATATAAAATTGAGTTTTTTTAAATTTTGTATCTTCTTCTCTGACTTCTTTGAACTATATAATATCCTTTGATATCTCCAACTATACACTCAGGTCATTCAAAATTCTCTATAGTCTCTAATAGATAAAAAAATTCTGATAATTATCTTTGATTTGCCATCTCCATACCATTGCTACAATTTCTACAGTGCCCCAGACCCATTCTCCTTGGGATGAGGAAGGTCTATAATACATAATTAGGCCTTGAATAAACTATATTTCTGTGCACTCCCCTCATTTGAGTTTCTATTTATACTTTCTTTTCATGATACCAGATTGATACCCCTTTTCTTATTCACCTGATCCTTCCCCAACATTCCACCAGTTTGAATCATTTGTGCCCAGTTTTCCTTTGGTTAGTTCCTTTTTGTGGAGAGAGAAAAGGATCCAGGCAAGCGGCTCTCAGCTTTTTGCCTATTTACTTCAATGTACCCTATAGTTGGTGAATTTACATTTGTAAGATTCCATTGTTCATTGATCTATGACAGAAACTATTTCTACAATGCTAATTTTATAATACTCTATTGTTTAAGGAAAAGGTCATTTAGTACTAGAAGTAAATCTGAATTTCTCTCATAAATAGGACTTTGATTCTGTTGAAGATCCTTGTGATTCTCAAAATTGTCTTTTTTATGTTTCAATATAAATAGTAATTTTGCTACCTCCTTTTCATGCTAAAAGCACATGGGTTATCTTCTAGCATTATGACCAATGATAAGCATTTCATATTTTCAACACCAAATTTAACCTTATACAGCTTGTCAACACTGTTAAAACTCCAGTTTTGAGGATTAATATTAAAAATATTATCTAAAAATATGTTATCATCCAATTTATTAGATATTCTCATTTCTTTTTTCTCAAGTAACTTCTACAACCTGAAAGTTATATACCTAGAAGTTATTTGCTCACCTTGCAATATAAAATACCTTCAGTGACCCACATTTTATTGTTATGTTGTTACTTTTTGTTGAAAATCAGTATAAAAAAGAAATAAAAATGTTTTGTATCTGACTGTAAAAACATTCCTAAGATTTATTTAAACTAACAATACTGGATGTCTAGTAGAAATCATACTACTTAGGAACCAGTAATACAAAATAGATAAATAAAGCTAATTTTTTACCTTTACATTATAAATAAGCTTTAATACATTAAAATTTAATTAATATTTAGTGATGATAAATTGATAATATTGATATTCAGTTTATAAAATATTTCTCAACTAATAACAAAAAATATATGTTCTGTTCCACAGAAAAAGCATCAGAATATCAAACCTAATTGTAAAACCTGGATAAGATTTTTTATGAGCCTTGATAACAACAGGATGTATGTCCCTCTTCAAATATATTTCCCATATATTATATATGATATATAGGGTAAAATATATAATTTTTAATCAAGAGCAAAAATGAATATATTTCTAAAACATACACTTAATTTTGATTCTAATTGCTATAAATTATCCTCTTTAGTACACACATAAATTAATATTAAGGGCTTTATGTATTATAAATGCAGCATGATCTATTTGCATAACTACAAATCTAGTAATTTTTGATAAATTATTGTATCTTAAAATTAATGAATGTCACACTTGATATTAGTTTACAATGATTGTTTTCAACTTCTTTTTTTTGTTTATATTCATGCAGAAAAATTTCAAGGTAAAAGACCTTTACAAAGAGATTTCATAGTTAAATATCCCATATATCACAGATATATTGATACTACAGATTCAGAACCACATATAAAGGTAGACATTATATTTTTAAATTTAAATAGTTAACCAACATAGCAGGAAAAAAATACCACATTGGAACAAAATTTTGGAAAACCCTCTTCCTCTCTGTTTTGATAAGAATACTTAAATTCTACCCTTTTAGAAAATTTCAATTATATCATACAGTATAATCAATGAGATTCATGTGATATATTGTATCATAAGATCTTACTTATCTCATAAAAGCAAGTTTTTATCCTTTATTAACCTCTCCCTATCACCCTCAGCTCCCAGTTTCTGGCAACACCAATCTACTGCCTGTATGTATTAAACCATTTTTAATTAAATAGTAAATAACTGTTTTATTAATTTTTATTAAATTTTATAAAATGATAACATGCCCTAAGTATCTTTATCTTGCTTATTTATTTTACTTAGAATAATGCTACTCGGCTTTACCCATGTTGTCACAAATGACACGGCTTTCTTCTTCAAAGAACAATATTCCATTATTTATAACACATTTTATTTATCCTTTCATCTGCAAATTGATATTGATGTTGTTTCCATAACTTGACTATTGTGAATAATGCTGCAAAGAATATGAGAGCAATTCAATATCTAAATTTCATTTCCTTTGGATATGTACCCAGAAGTGGGACTGTTGAATCATATGACTTCCTTTTTTTCTTTTGAGGTACTTCCATATTATCTTCCATCATGGCTACAACAGTTTATATTCCCACCAGTAACACATAAGGGTTCATTTTTCTCCACATCCTCACCAACATCCTTGTCTTTTTGATAACAGATATTTTAACAAGTATGAGAATAGCAATGCATTCCAAAACACATCTATAAAAAGACTGTCAACCTAATTTTAAATGTAGTCCTGAACCCTGACATAAACTTGTTAAAGAGTTATCTTAGGGCTGAAGCACAGCCAACTTCAGGTTAACAAACTTTAAAATACATTACACTCATAACATTTTGAAAGCTATTAATTTAAGAAATAAAGATCATAGATTTAAAGATATGTTATAATTGAATTGTTTCAAAATAATTGTGCAATAGTGACAATATTGAGTATATAATAATTTAAAAAACTTTAAAAATTTAGCTAAGGATTCTAAATACCTGTTATTTTAAGAAGTTCAAGGATACACTCATGTTTTAACTACAAAAGTAAAAAGAAAATATTTTTAAGTAGTAAGATATATATGAGTGCATTAGTTTGTAAGTAAAGTCAGTCTTGGTAACCCTAAAATCTTTTGACTATATATTGACTATATTTCAGCACTTTCTCTCTCTCTCTGACACACACACCCATACACAAACACACACGTACATACATACACACACACACATACACACAAAGCTGTTTTTACTCTTAGCTGTGTCATTTTATCATTTTTACATAGAGACTGATAGCTTTAAAATGGCTCCCTTGCACACATGGAATCACTGAATTAAGCAAAGATTTTTAATTGTAAAAGAACAATTAAATCTCTTAAATCACAACTTAATAGCCTTTTTCCCAAACAATAGGTATTAATTACCTCCTAGCCTAATGAAAATTAATTATTATTCTGCCTGATGACTACATTGTGATCGATCAAATTTAAAGGACTTACAAGGGTCATTTGCTGTAATTCTACTGCAATCCATTAAATGTTCAGCAGATGACAACCTTTCACTTATTCATATATTAGGAAATTCTAATGGCATCTCAAGATGTCACAATTTATTCAAAAAGTGATATATCAAATCATTTTCTTTTTTAGCTACATTAAAGATTTACTGATGTGAGATTTTTCAATACTATAGTAGCTTCATAACTAAAATGTTTACATTACATTTTTCATACTAATAGCCAAAAATGATTAAGGAAAGTTAACATAAGGACTTGCTGTCAAGCTAGTGGTAAGCAAAAACTGATTATTATAAAAAAAATCCATAAAAAATCATCTCTTTCAAATATAAATTTATTCCAATCTCCTTTAAATATATATTTTATTACAAAAAACAAGGAGATATAAATGTATACCCATCAGAAAGCTAAAAATTCAAATAAGAAGAACATGATATTTAGAAAGAATGAGACGAGATGGGGACTGTATTGCACAGTGGGTGGAAGTCTACACTATAGAGTTAATCTGGAAAGTGTTTTATTTCCAGAATCTCTGGGTAAAATTATATATGGTATATTATTAATGGTCCAATTATATCATTCCTAAGATATGTCCCAGAAAACTAATAAAGAATCCACATATTATGAGGTACAAAAATTACTGCCAAGATATTGGTGTTAATACAAAGTTTGGGGACAAATTTAGTGCTCACACTAGGAGAATGGTTAAGTGAAGGATTAAATAAAAAGAACTAAGAATACATATACATAACTTGTAACATGGATGAACTTAGAGGACATTATTATGCTTAGTGAATTAAGTCAAAGGAAGAAAGACAAAAACTATATGATTTTATTCACATACAACAGAGAAAACCAACGAATGAACCAAATAAAACTTTCAATCTATAAGATCAAAGTTAACATTACCTGAAGTGGAACAGGAGTAAGCAAATAAGGTAAAAGGGGTCAAATAAAATATAAAAAATTACATATATGCGAAATTATTAATGTATGAGATTTTAGACTGAAATAAAAAAATCTATAGTATTATATAAGTATTATAGCATTTATTTATTACTAAAAAATATATCATACATTTTATTTGACTTCATGTTTGAGTAAGCCCAGTTTCCCATCAAATTGAGGAAAATTGCCCTTATGAGTGACTTTTCACATTGCCTTTGTTTGACTTACTTGTAACTTACTGTATCACAACCATATCCTGTGCCATCTGACCTGAACTAATTTGCTGATTTTCTTTTTTCATTGTATATGTTATTTTTCTTCTCTTTAAATTGGCAAGTCTACCTGTGCCAGAAAAGGCAAAAAAAAAAAAAAAAAAAAAAAAATGGGGAAGAGGCATGAGTTTCTTTTTTACGACTACCAGCTCCAGGAAACATGCCTCCCAGATAATTAAGGGAATCATAGCTTAATGAGCCACTTGGATGCTCCATCCCCTTGTTAATGTCCAGAATTCCCTTATCATGGAAAATAAGTATTTTATTTATTGGTAGAGGTAAAAACTTAAAAAGAAAAATGTGGGTGATTTTTCTCATTGTAAAAAATTATCATTATAAAATAGCAACCATTCAACTGCTAAATATAAGCAGTAATGATGATATTAAAATATGTCTTTCAAATCAGGACACTTGGACAAAAGGGGACACCACTAATAATCACGGCAGGACAACCTGTATAAACCAAGGCTCTTCCAGGAGAGATTCTGGAATAATCACCTAAAATCACTGCCACTACACTACTTTATTATCTGAGAGAAAACAAAAACAAAAACTTACATTCATTTGAGGAAATCCTTCATATGTTTGAATATAGAGTGTTTATGTGATAAGATATTAGCAGTGTGTGATTGAAATACACTGGACTCAATATAACATGACTTTTATATACTGAAGTTTATTCTCAAGAATTTGTTTATCAAAGTGATACTGAATAATTATAATGAAAAAATGTCTGATAAACAGGTATGTTATAACTTTGATGATATGAGACAAGCTATTTCTCACCTGAAAATGTCTAGGTTCCTAATAATTCTTAATTATTCTTAAAATATCCTTATTATTATTCCTGTTTTAAGATTAAAAATTGATTTTGAATACGCATATGAGTTAGAATTGGTTTTAACTTATCTTTTCCCATGACACTTTGCACTTGTGAAGTATTTACTTCAGCCATATTTCAATTACTACTATTAACCAATCCCTCCTTTGCAAAAGTATGGTCTCCTCTAGGGTAGGTAGATGAAGTTGTTTTATTCTTCCTGCCTTCTAAGTATCTAATTTAAAGAAAAAATACACATAAAAAGGAGCAAAGGAAATGCTCAGAACAATGTAAATATATTTAAAAAGAAAAATGTAACAATATCTTAAGCAATATGTCAATATGAGTGAATATAACTCAGTTACTGAAAACCATAAATAAAAGCAAGAATAAAAATCACACTGGGAAAATATTCAGACCACAAAACATGTTATTGTCTAACAACAAAAGACTGAATATTGAAAATAGGATTTACAATGAAGCTACAATAGTCTATGCATCAATAACACACCTAAACACTTTGAAGAGAAGAAACAATAAAAAATATATGAAGAAATAGATAAAAACACATGAAAGTAGATATTTAACTCATTATATTCAGAGCAATTAAGGACAAATTGGTAACAATAAACAAACAGAATAAATATACTGAATAAATATACAGAAGTCCTAAATGGTACAATCAATAGAGAAACATAATCGTTATAATCTAACAATGGAATTTTTATCAGCTACACCTGAAATATTCATAAAAACTGATCAATATTAGAAAACACTGAAAAATCTGTGAGCTGTATAAATTATTTATATGTGTGTGTGTGTGTGTGTGTGTGTGTGTGTGTGTGCATGTGTGTGTGTGTGTATGCCAGTTCATGAGTAGGTCACTCTCCATAAACTTCAAACAGGCTTAAGTCATTGTAACTTTTCATTTTCTAAGCTTATCTAACATAATACAGTAAAATATCTATGAATATTAATACACATAAATAGAAAAGAAGACCTGCTCAACTGGAAAATTTTTCACTTTAGTATAACCCTTTTCGGCAAAAAATATGTACACAACAAAACTGGTGAATTTCTGAAAATTAATGAAAAAGCAAAATATTGCATTCTGGAATTTATGGTATACACTGTAAGGCATCGATAAGTTTTTAAACTACAAATTTTCTTGTGGTATAAATAGAAATAAAAGAATAAAATTAAGCATATTTAATTCTTAATTTAATGCTTAAAAAGAAAGGTTAAGAAGCAAAAGACTATAGAATTATCCTTCATGAAATAATTAGATGAAAATTTCTAGGAAGGTATTGGAAAATTAAACGCAGCAATCTATAAAAGAATAATAATTTGTGACCAAGGAGATTTATTCCAAAAATGCAAGTTTTCTTAACATTTGAAAATAAATCAATGAAATTCTATGTACTGATGGACTATAAAATATAATTACCACAATAGATTAAAAAAATGCACTTAGGAAAATTCAACACCCATACGTGATAAAAGTTATTCAAAAATTAGGAATTGCACATGATGAAAGGCGTCTCTTGAAAGATCTGCATGACCTATCATAGTTAAAGGTGAATAACTGAATTCTTTTTGTCTAAGATTGAAACATGGTAAGGATATTTTACTGTCATATATATTCAGAATGGTCTGGAATTCCTCGCAGTTGCAAGAGAAATATATATACCTATAAAAGATGTAAGATTGAAGAAAAGAAGTAAAGCTGTCTTTTATTCAGATAATATGATTATTTACATACTAAACTAAGTGATCAACAAAAAGTTACTAAAAATAAGTAATTTTAGCATGTTTGCAGAATACATGATCAATATGCAACAATAAATTATATTAATAAATTAGAATTTAACTAAACAATTGACAAAATGACACTAAAACAATTATCTTTACTGGAGCATTAAAATTATGAAAATAAAAAGATACAACAAAATTGTATATGATCTTTGTTATAAAAGCTATAAGGTATTTCAGGACTCTTTTTATATTTATTTTTATAATTTATTATTTCTTTTATTTACATTGCTATACACATTTTAGGATATTGAGACTGTACCTCAGCTGGTGCATATTACACGCTGCACCCACCACCAGAGTTCTAGTGCCCTTAACCACCACCTGTTTCCTCTTTCCTTCCCTCCCATTTCCTGTACCTTGGTAGCCACAGTCTTGTGCCCTGTAAATTTTGTTGGTTTTTGCCTTGTCCTTTATTTTGTTTCTTTATATTCCACATATGAATGAAATAATGTACTCCTTTTATTTTTTTCTGACTAATTTCATTTAACATGATCCCCTCTAGTTCCATCCAGGTTTCTGCAAAGGGCACTATTTCACCTTTTCTTCAACTGCATAGAATTTCACTGATTATATAACACAACTTCTTTATCAAGTCATCTGTTGACAGACCCTTAGATTGTTTACAGGTTTTGGCTACTGTGCATTGCGCAGCTAATAGGGCTGCAGAAAACTTTCTTTTTGGGGTTTTCAGGCATATCTTTGTTTTTCGTAATATAATTTTGTTATTATTATTTCTTTTGTTTACAAAATCATACTTATTGTGATGGGGCCAGGAGTTTCTTACTCTCTTCAGCCTTTTGGCCAGGGAGCAAGTCAGCCTTAGCACTCCATGTTCCTTTAAAGACTGGGGGAAGGTGGGTCTCCATCCATCCTCATTCTTTCCCAGGGCTAGGACTCTCTCAGTGGGTCTCCTATGCTTGGCGAAGCACAGATTTTGAAATATCCTCTCATTATTTAAGTGGAAACTCCTTCCATTTCTCTCACATTTCAGGAATAATTTTAAATGGTCTATATAATTGAAGAGATGTACAACTGTTCAAAAATTAGAAGACTAGATACTATTAGAATATTAATTTTCTCCAAATTGTTTTTAGATTCTATATGACCCCAAACATAATCTCTGCTAATGTGCTTATAGAAATTGATGAGATAAATATAAGACACATAATGAAAGAAAAAAGAACTTAGAATAACCAAAAACATTTTGGAAAAACTTAGAACACTATTATATGATTTCAAGAATTACTATAAAACTACAATAATCAAGACAGTGTGGTATTAGCATAAAGATAGACCTGAAGATGAATGAAAAAAAAAAATAGAAAGTATATTATTAAGTTGTGTTTGACAAAGTTCCCAAAGGAAATTCAATTCAGTGAACAACATTTTTTTTCTCAACAAATTGTACTAAACCAAATGACTGTAGGTATTCTTATGGAGAAATTAACATGTCCCTTCCCTTTCCGGTTACTGCCACAAAACCTAGTTTGAAATATATATATACACATATATACATATGTATGTGTGTGTGTGTGCATATGAGATAAAGGAAATTAACAAAATTGGTGAGTCCCCGTGAAAGTATAATGGCTAGGCATTAAATACTTTTTAAGTTCTCTTTAGCTTGGAACTTCAAAACAAAATTTTTGAGCAAAATTCTTAAGTGCAAATAAGTTTAATTTATGATCAATCTAATTGCTACTTACAAGATGATCTCTATGTTAGCATTCAAAAATAAAATAGAAATAGAAATATTTAATGATATAGTTACTTTAATAATAGTTTTATTTAACAAGACTACATTCCTGAAGAGACTGATTAGTATTCAAATTGTTGCTTAATTACCCAGTGCTTTGTGTAGGGATATTTAACTTGTTTATAGTCAACTTCATAAACAGATCACACTCCACAAACTTCAAATAGGCCCAAGTGGCTTTAACTACTTATCTTATTATAACTATGAATGTACTGAGAAGAAAACTTCAATAGGTTTGAAATTAAGACAATCCTTGATCCCTATTCAAATTCTGAGATTATTATATCATATTAAATTCCTTGAGATTCTAGAAAAAACATTCTATTGTAGTCTTGCCAGAGATAAAGCCATTCTTTATTTAAAAAAAATTATCTATTTTCATTTTAATCACAAAGCAATATCTTTCCTTTTTTATTGCTATTGTATTTCATCTCAGAAGCTTAAAATGTTTTTTGTAAGCACACTACTATTTTCCATTACAAAGAAAAGAGAAAGGAGTGTTTACTCTGTTTCAGAGTATCTCCCCCAAGGCTTGACCAGAGGTTAGAGATTTTGGCAATCTCACTTCTCAGATGTGGTGCAAAGTTACAGGTACTAGAATACAATGAATATAATGGCCATTGTGGGTTAGTATTAATGTTTCAGTAAAGTTTCTCTTAACTTTATTTTTCTATAAAAGCAAATCAAATCAGTCTCTTACAGAGGCATTATGTTTTTCAAAAGTGGGCATTTAAACCTTGATATGAGAACTGTGATAATGATGCCGAGGTGCACAGTAAGGGATAAGTTGAGTGGGAAAAATACATGGGGGAAATTAAAATAACAATGTGGCCATTAATCTCTGAATCAGTCATCCACTTAGAAATAATTATTGTTTCATGAGCTGAAGATGAACAGAAAACTCAAAGTGGATGTAAATTCTGTTAGCCATTTGAAACTTTTGAAAATGTAGGTCATCTGCAATTGTAGAGGAGTATGTTTCTAAAAATTCTTTGTAAATCATTTGTTTAGAACTCAGAAGGAATTTCCCCACAGAAGCTATGCTACTGACGATGTCCTGTAGGATGTGTTTCAGAGTAAGACCATAAAAACTTGCTGTGTCCCAAATGGACCTAAAATGTTGTACAACTTAAAAACTCTTTCCTTGCCATCAGAATAAACATTCAGTCCCTGTAAGGCTTCTTATATTGTTATTGAAGGAGAGTGGAAAATCATGTCTGAAAAAAAGTGTCCTGCTCTTTACAAGCCTTATATTGGTTACCCTGACACTGAATATGAGAGTTGGAATGAGACTTTATATCAGAAATACCTGTTGTAAATTGAAAAGGTAATTTCTCTAGCCCAGGCCCTATACAGACTTGTTTTCTGGGTTATGATTTTTCCCAAAATGCTGGAAGGTTAATCTAAGTCCAGGTACACACCTGGAAAAAAATCTACGTTATATTAATGTCTCTAAACCCTCCTACTCCCAATCCTTTAAAATACTGTATGATATGTAGTATACTACCTTTTTCTTTCCTAAGTGACCTTATCTTTGACAATCTACTAATAACCAATAACAATTAAAATTATCAATAATATATCAATGACTAGCCAGCAATAGTAAATATTTAATTATTAATTATAATGTTTAATTATTAATAATGTGAAGACCCTGATTAGCAACACTAGCTTCTGGTGAATATTCATAAAAATTATGGGTAATCTAGGAATCTCAGTCATAATATGAATATCACATCTATAATATTTGCTGTCACCATGATATTCCTACACCTTCATTTTAACAGTTCTTAAGTACAAAACACTTGTCTGTCTAGTGTCATGTTTCCCCTTGTGGTCTGATATGACCACCAACCAAGAGAACAGTAATTTCCTGCATGCCCTATACCTTCATGCCTCATCCTTGCATTTTGTGTCAGTGACATTTCCAATACATGTTATTTACATATGATACTGCTATGGTTAGAGAAAGTCAGTTCATAATGCCCTATCCCCTGCCTGAATTTGGAAACAAGGTAGATTGTAGAAAAGGAAGAGAAATAAACATACCAGCTTTATTAATGACAGAGCAGTTGTAAATCATGGCTTATATGTGCAGCATCCTAATCCTTAGGTAGTGGTCTCATCCATATGCAATTAGGCAGACTCATTCATACAGACAATCACAAGTTCAGAACCCTGGAGGTTTTTCACCCCCAAGCTTACTACATTATCTAGGAGCACCTGCTGCACACTGAAAAGTAAAGCCCAAAATGAAGTGATTAAAAAAGGCTGACAAAGCAAACGCAGTTTCTACTCCCAAAGTCACCTGTCAGTGAAGTCACAAAAGAGAGTGGAGAGAGGTAGAAGGGTTATCCTAATGACTATTTCTTCAAGTGGAATGAAACATCAGGACTATGAGTTACTATCTATATTAAAAAAAAAAAGGCAGACTGAGTAGCATTCATTCATGAACATAGTAATGAATCATCAATGCATGAAAAATTTTAATCATTCTATTCATTCAAAATCATTTACAAAATATCTGCTTTATGACAAGCACCATGCTAGTATCTGAAATGCAAAGCATGTAAAACCTGAGATCGGATCTCAAATAGCTTACATTCTGTAGCTGTAACATATTCATAACATTTTTTAAAAATGTGAGGTTTTCAACACGAATTAGAGATCAACATGATTGCTAGAATCTTTAAATCTTAAATTATGAAAGCATTATGATAACATCTATAATTTTATAAATAAAATAGTCAAAAAAAATAAGCTACTTTAAATTCAACCAACTTCAATAATTCAATTTTTATCAGATGTTTTACATTCTCAATTCTTTCAGATATGAAACTTCCAAATGTTTGTCTTTATAGTAGTCTGAATTTGTTTTCCCTCTCAAATATGTGATGTCTCCCTATCAATATCATTTCTTTAACATAAATACTTTGTTTCTTCAAAAGTGAAGAATAATTATATCTTGTTATATTATTCTCTCAAAGATGGATTTCTTTAAACATGATTCTTTGGATCTTTGCCAAACAACTGAGATACAGATAAAGTAGTATAACAAGAACCTTCTGGTTCTTTCTGTAACAAGCACCAATCAACAGGATTATGCTAAATTTCATGCTATACAGGTCATATTTTACCAAGGTTCCACTATATTTACAATGAACAATAGCCCACTATGTAGATCCATTTATTAACCTTCATTGTAGTCTTTTAGTTCTGGAAAATTTCTACCACAAAACATTTAAAGCAAATGTTGGAAATATTAATATCTTAGAAAAACAATGCATATTTTCATGCAACCTCTATAATACTTTGAAAGCATATATTCTTAAAAAGTTTTCTTTTCCAAAAATAAATGTATACATAATAATAGAAATAAAAGTAATATTCATTCAGTGCTGTTTGCCTCTGGCTTTAGAGTTTTATGTATATTTTCTCATATATTTGATTTTCATGATAACATGAAATAGACACTACTATGTCTGTTTCATATATGAAGAAAATAGAGGGTAAAAAGTATAAAATCATAGCCCACACTTAAGTGTTTAAATAATTGCTCAGAATCACAGTTAATAAGCATGACAAATCTTGCATATGAAATAGAATCTAGTGAACTTCAGACCCATACTCTTAAAATATCTTGCCTTAATAATCCAACAGAATGATATATAGATTAATACTATTCAAAGTTTCTCACAAGCTATTATATGTCACAAAAATAAATTAATACAATATATATTTATATAGCATACATTATATTATCTACCCATACAAAGCAAGATGGCAAACCTAAAATATATACACTCTTACCTTAATTATAAAAATTCTAATGGATGGATGTTAAACTACGCATCTCTTTACAGATTTTTAAAGTGACTCATATTATTCCAAATGTCTTCTTATTCTATATAAATCCAAACGACCTCCCCGCCACACAATAAAAGCTGAATACCTCATACAGTTATACATACTTGAAAATATGCTATCATGTATATGTACACGCATGTGTCTATGAATGTATGTGTCTTACATGTTATGAATGAAATAAATAGATCAAACTTTATTGTGAATTTGAATCTATAGAAATTGACATATATGCAAAGACATAAATTATATATTCATTTAAAAATAAATTATAAATGTACAGGTCTTATTTTATCTTTTTTTAATTTCCAACTGAAAATCAGGCAAAGGATATAATTTCTACTTGTGTTTGTTAGGATTAAGCAATGTGTACCAGAATCAACTAGAGAGCTTTATTCAATTACGATGCATGATCCCACTGCTAGAGTGTCTGATTCAATAGATCTGGAATGGGTCTAAGAATTTGCTGGTCTGTCTGGATCCCACACTATGTTAATGGTATGGGTTCAGGCAACACATTTTGAGAAATACTCTTGACAGCCTCAAAGGTATAATATCAAACCTTGACCTCACACCTAACCCTCATTTTGCAGACTGAGTATCTAGGCATTAGCTGCTTTGTGAAGATGCAAATGAGTGAGCATTATATCCATTAGTGAGTACTTTAAGTTGTTGGCAAGAACCCTAATATATTCAAATAATCTGAGAAGCTTCTAAAAATCCTGTTGCTCAAGCCCCCATCCAATTAAATAAGAATCTCAGGCATTAGTAATACTAAAGCCCTCAAGGTGATTCCAATGTGCAGCCAAATTTAGGAATAATTCATGGTGAGAATAACCAGAAACCTTGCTTCTGTCTTGTGGTGGCAAGCAGCTACCTACATTGCAGATCTGAGGAAAAAGAAGCTCATCAATCTGAGCTCAGTAATCATAGATTAATTTCTATTAAGTGTACAAAAAATTACATATATAATATACAATCAATACCGAAGTGCTTTAACTTTTATAAATACAAAATTATAATATTTATAATGTAAGGTTGGCTTTTCTCCTAACTTCTCTGTCTCTTGTCTTTCAAATTTTGCAAGCTTCTTAATTCTTCAAACATAGACCAGAACGATGGATTGTGTTCCATATGCCAGGATGATAAAATGGATAAATTGGAAAGTGCATAATTAAACAAACAGATTCTAGTGTCCAGCATTAGGATTTAAAACTGTGAATTCATATTTGTTAGCTTTGCCCTTGTGTAAAAGAGCCAAATGATAGTAATAGCTCTCAATGACTATTATATATATTAAATAATGTAAAGAGTAAATTAACATATAAGGACTTAAATATAAACTATTTCACTGTATTTTCCTCCTTTCAAATTGCTGTATCATTTACTTTATTAAAAATAACCTTTCAACAGTTTTTCTGAAATCTATGATTAGCATATCACTGATTACTGTATCTGTGTTGCATTTTATTTATTCACTAAATTAGATAAAACTTCCTGCTGCTGCCCTCAATAGATATTAAAATAATATAGCAATGAAGAAGGGATGATTTTGGTTGAGACATAAATGTTCCTATAAAAAATATCATGGAAAAAAATGCTGTAGTTTTCCTTGAAAAGCATGTAAGAAATTCTTACTTCTAACAGTTAGCATCTTTTAATATTTTAATTGTATTTTATGTTTTTATTCTTTGGGTTAGAAGTTACTAAATTCAAACAAGCAACTTTTGATGAAATATTTTTTTCAAATTTGTTTATTATTAATTTTGACAGTTATCTGAATGAACACTTCTTGCATAACAAAAGTAGTATTAAATATCACAGTAAACTTTAATATTATTGATTTCACTGAAAAATTCTGTATCATCAGATAATTAATTCATAAGATCTTTTCAGTATATTATGTAACTGGCCACTCAGTTTAAGAATATATTTTAAATTTCTCAAGCATCATATCTTAAAAATAATATTCCTCTCTGGGGAGAATATTAACATTCATATTTTTCATTTTTAATTCAATTACTCAAATAAATATTAAAGGCAATGTTTATTGTCCTTTTACAGTAATATTATATTTTTATATCAACTCTTATGAAATAAAATTAAAACACTAAAATGGTCATGTCCTGGCGGCATAGTGGTTAGGTCTGCTTTGCGAAATTCACAAACATACCAAGTACTCTGGTTTGCAACCCGGGGTCAGGGGAACGATCAGGGTGATGAACTATATAAAATAAAATGCTTCTTTCTCTACTTTCTTCCAGTCTTCCTGCCTGTCTATGCCCTACTTGCCTTCCTACCTCAACCTTTTTGTAAACAAAAAACCTACTGAAATGATAACATCCATATTCAATATATTGTATTGAATTACTACAATAAAAATGTAGTCTAAAGCACTGAATAGTTATGATGAGATAACTTAAAAGAATCAATTGCAAACTTCTACTGTCAGCATAATATATTAAATATTTTAGGCTTCATAAGTCAGTTTTACAATATCTATTATACATATTCTTCTTTTCATTCTTAAAAAACCATTTATAAAATAAAAACTTTTCTTGGATTAGAAGTTATGCCAAAATATGCTATGAGCTACATCTGACTCATGGGCTGAGTTGGTTAACTTCTAACCTAAAATACTTTTAGAATATGTTACCATTATTACCACTGTGACTTTTAAAACCAAAATTTGAGTAATAACATCTGAATATTTTCAGCCACATTTAAAGAATATTCATGAAAGTGACCAATAATTGGAAATGGTTATATGACTGCATAATTAGTCCAAACTTGTGGAAACCCAATGATTCAGTAACACTGAGTTACACAATAGTAACACTACTAGAATAAACATAAAGAACACCTAAAATAGAAGACAGCTGTGCATGATTTATTTTAGTTTTAGCCATAAAATTCAATATCATGTGCCAAAATTCTGAATTATGAGGCAAAAAATAAAAAGGCACAGACCTCTTGTAATGAAGTGTCACCCACAGAAGAAAATGAATAAATATATTACATATCCTTGAATGAGGACAATATTAAGTAACATACAATGCAATCATCTGATCATAATTCTATATCCAAAAAACATATGCATTGCTTTATTTTAAAAATCATGCATAATAGCTTCTATTTTTATGTTGGAAGCATTCCTCATACCCTAAATATAAATCCTCAAAATATGTTTTATTATTTGGAATAGATTAAATTTTATAGTATTTATAAAATATAAATATAGTTTGTGTAGTTGAAAGTATTTTATTAATTCTGTTCTGTCTAGACCATCTAGAATTTTACTTAGCTTTTTTAATGTTCTTTTCTGTTATTATTATTATTCTTTGGAGGATTTTTGAGAAAAAATAGCATTAATTCATATACTTTAAGAATTACTGGGATTGAAATAGAAATTTGTTTTTCCCTAAAAGACTACATACTTTTGCCTGGAAGTTGTAGTAGTCATTATCAATCTTCTATCCTAGGGAAGGGAAAAAGAAACTATACCAGAACCATTTCAAGACCAATTGACTTTACTGCCTTCATACCAATTTTGCAGAATTGTTTGGGAAATGAAGCAGAAGGAAGCTGTTGAGAACACACAGTATGAATCAATCAAGGAAGAAAAATACGTACTAAATCACATCATCTTGCAGAATAGAATGAAGAAGTGTGAGTGACTGTATCTTAATTAGAAAAAAAAGGCCAGGAGGTACTCATTGGAGATTTATGAGAGATAATTCATAATATATACACAAATAAATAATATAGTCTGCAGAGTATATTTATTATAGTAAATATTATCATTGAAAGTATCTATATACACATATATACATGTATATGTATGCCTAAGTACGTATGTAATATGAAATTTTATTTTTTGTCTTTGAAACATTTTCTAATTATTTTATCTTATTTTTTCAGGTTATTTAATTGGAGAAATTCATTATTGCTGGCTAAAATATGACCAGTAACCACATTTTCTTATCTAGAACTCACTGAGTTAGTCTTTTACTGACACTGTAGGAGGGAACTGTTGAGAAGCAATTAGAGCACTACTAAAATAAAGGGGAAAAATTCTGAAAGTAGAAATTATGTGCCTATAAAATATTCTACAGTTATCAACTAAAGTGGTATTGAGGCACTGGAGCAGTATTGGTGATGATGTTGGGGAAAACTGTTGTGCATTTAAGCACTGAATATTTCCTGACACCTGGAGTACAAGATCTGACGACTTATACTCCACTTAATTGGTAAAAAAAAAATATTAAAAATTTAAGCATAAATCACTCTTTTCACTTGTTGTCAAGTACACATTACCCAACACCCTCACAATTTTCAGGCTTCTGCAGCAGTGGGCTCTATATAGAAATTTTAATGCTTCCTATATGTTCAAGAAGCCTTTTTGACTAATCATTATTATTTACTTGTGCTTAATGTGTTAATTATTTTTTAAAAAACAAACATATCTACTATTGTGTTTACTAGGATTTGTTAAAAAAAAAAAAAAAAAAAAAAAAACTAAGCCATTTTCCTGCTCTCAAGATTTGAGGAGAAAGATATGTAAATCATGGAGAGGATAATGGATGTTATAATAAAAGAATACAAGAAAGACATTGACAAGAAACACATATATTAGTGGAATGTATTGGTAAATATTTCCCACAGAGCACAGCGCAAACTTCAGAGAAAAGATGATGCTTCAGAATACTTTTTAAAAATTAGAAGATATTTCCCAGCTACAAAATAGGAAGACTGAAAGAATAAATTATGTTTAGAAGTATCACAGCATTCATATACTTAACTAGAAAGAAATGTTAATATACAGATTTTTCCCACGTTATACTTTGCATTTCTAGCAATAATATGGCAAAAATATTTCCAGTAAATATAACAAATATTAAGAAAAGAGCATAGATATTTAAACATTAAAAGGTGGTCATTAAGGTTAACTTATCGTAAAAACATAATTAAGGCATTTAAACTATATATCTAAATTCAATCTGCTGGAGCAAAGCTTATTTTGATATAGACATTCCATTTACAAAAAAGTAATCTAAGGGACTTATTCTTGAACACTGAAAAATAAAACTCATAGGTTACTTACAAAATGTATATTGAATATACCATAATGAATATAATGCACACTGATGTATCATATAAAATATTTCATAGAATGAAAAAATATTATCCAGTTTACAGCTATATTTACATTTATATGAAAAAAAGTTATCCTTTTCCCTGAACAAAACTCTCTTAACCTACAAAAAGTGATAACTGTTGGTGACAAATCGGATGTCTGACAACAAAACCTTACATTTTATGATGGAAGCTTTTTTTTCTCCATTTCTGTGGTGTGAGTGACTGAAATGTATTCAACAGGCAGTAGGGGAAAGTAAGGCAAAAAATGTGTTTTTTGTGTAACCATAATATTAAAAAATAAAGAAACTATATTATGAAAATGGACTTCTCACTGATAGTTTTACTTGGGAAAAAAACAGAAAATGTGGCTGTCATGTTTATATATTATTTCACATAGCATATGACTTTCAATGAAGGAAATGTTGGATGTATACACTTTCTTGAACTAAGATTCCTAAATACCAAACATGCAAATTTTGCTTCATTTAAAATGGAACAAATTGAATCTTTTTGATACTTCCATCTAAGCCTTAATGAACACAGTTGACTTCCAGAAACATACTACTGTATTTACTATAAGTGTACATAGACATACAGGGGTTACAGTGATAGAGTAGCAGTTGATAACAATGCATATTTCAAAAATTATACCAGATGCAAAGTCGATATAAACTGTAAAATTTATATTTTTAATGTGCTGAACTGTTCAGGATCTGGTCTTACACATTTCATAAAGACACTTTTCTCTTGTATCAAAATACACAGTTTAGAATTTTTCTAAATATTCAATAAAATCTATTATAAATTTAACTGTCTTTTTTTAATGTGAAACACTTTAAGAAACATTACTGCAATTACATAAAACATTTATATATCATATACTATGCTGAAGTAATTTTTCAAATGTATAAGGTTTTACTAAAAGTTTGGCTTTTAGGTATACTATTTGACATATAAACAATGGTATGAAGATACTTTTCCCTTTGTGCATCAACAAAATCTCTTGTGTTTTTTATAAAATTGATAAAAAATTGACAGCATATATCTGGTATTGAGATACTATGGCCTTATTTCTTAGTTAATTCCAAAGCGTTCATTGTTTTTCAAATTGAAGAACTATTGTATGAAAGTAGAAACAAAACATATTTGAAATTCAGTGAGTCACTTGATTTTCTTCTGAAAGCATTCATTTATTTTTTTGATGTGGAAAGTGATTTGATACACTACATTTTATGTTCATTCCCAGAATTATATTTTCCACTGAAATTCCATCATATCAGCGATTTCGTAGTGAGTATGGAATAACTCTTTGATCTCAGAAATTGAAAATAATGAACTGACTGCAGAAGACTTGGGGGAAACAGTCATAAACAAGCAAATCAAAGTGCTTTCTCCTCCCCTTCCTTCACTTTCTCCTTTCATCCTTCCTTCCTGCCTCTTCCCACCCTCCCTTCTTCCTTCCTTCAAAATGCTTCTTCCTCTCTCTAAAAAAAATAAAATTATAAAAAAGTGCTGCTATTAAAGTTTTTAAGTTATTAATTATCCTACTAATTTATAAAAAGTTATGGTTTTATATTTGGAAACATGGTGAAAAACTCAGTCAAGGGTAACTGAAATCACCTCAGAAGTATGTCCTAATTACCAGGGAAAAACTCTAGAATAAAAATCTTTCAAAATGGTTGTAAACACTTTTTTGGTATAAAGTACACAACTATCAGTCTTTGTTTTTAGCTGCCCATCCCAACATTGTCTATATTTTTAAAAGAAAACCTTCAAAAGAAAGGCACTAATATCCATATCTTCTCTAAATAAAGCAAATATTTCAAAATAGGGAAAATGAATATTATTAAAATTTATAGCAATTATGAATTGTTCAGTAAGGAATTTAAAATTACTTACTTAGGAATGCTGGCACTGGCAAGTAAAATAAATAGGTGAAATCTTCTAAGAATTAAAAAATTATGAATATTTTAATTAATCATATCCTAAGAGAATCAATTTACTTTGAACTTAATGAACTTAATGATAATATACAGTCATAAATAATGTTTCATAATATTTCATTAAAATTGGATTTCCAGCTTATTTTCCTAATCAAAGATTTAAAATAGTAAATTCTAGGATGACTAAGCAATTTAGGAGAGCTTTAAAAAAAATAGAAAACAGTAATCAGATACAAGAAGAAAGTCAAATGAATAACAAGACTGAAAAAACTCTAAGGTAACATTGAAGAGAAAAAATGAGAAAGGGAGAGTAAATGGTGAAATCTTTAGATCAGATTATGTTAGAAATACAACACAAACTATGTTATTTCTTTGATTTTGTTTTATTGAAGGAGCATTACTATATTTTAAAATTTAGAGTGAGTGATTTCAGAAACTATCATGATTTTTTAAATCTAAATTCAACTAATTTCAGCTTTGTGCTATTTCCTCAAGCTTTGATAATTACACTAAGTGGTAAATCTTGAAACATGATTTATTAATTTCATTTAACACATATTTATTGCTATGTGCTAGAAGTCCTTCTAGGTACCAAGGATATAATATGTTAAAAACACAAAAACAAAAACAGAAACATCTTACTTTAGGGTGTATATTATAGTGAAGAAGTCAGACAACAATGAAAGAAGACTTACATTCTATATTATATTAGATGTGACTAGTATAATGAAAACATTAGGTGTGATAAAGAAATGCAAAGTGTTGGGGGAGGTATGGGTGTTGAAAAGTTGTATGAGAAGACCTGGGAAGTCCTTTGGTGGAAGGTGGTATTTGAGTAAAAAGTTAAAACACACTGGAATAAACCTTACAAACACTGTTATGCACTGAAAGTCTGTGAGAAATAAATTTCTATTGTTTAAATTATTCAGTGTGCCATCTCTTTAATGCAGCCCTATCAGTGTTAGTTCTTACCGCTGATATAACAAATACTGCAGACTGTTAAATCAGCCTAATATAACTAATACAGATACTAAACATAGCATCTTAAATGGTATATTATCCCTTTGGTGGCAGTGGGTCTGGCGTGCTTGTGTTTGTAGAACAAGGATAACTTGATTAGAGGTGCAGGAACCAAAAGGAGAGTAGTAGGAGATGAGTTCAGAGAGGTAATTGGGGGCCTGATCATTAGACCCTTGCAGCCATTGAAAAGACTTCTAAATGTCTAAATATTTTGAGTAGCTTTTTGTTTCATTGATTTTATCTTTGCTTTTTTTTTTTTTTTTTTTGAGGAAGGAAGCAGGTAGTAACAAAGGTAGGTAGACAGGGAGGCAGAGAGAGAGAGTAGAGAAAGAATAATTTATTTAGTTTGTTGTTCATCTTGGTTCTCGCTAGCTCAGGGCTGTGAACCCAGCTCCCCGGGCTGTAAGTGGACTACACTGGTCCAAGTCACAAGCTTAAATACTGAGCCTGATTTTTCTCTCTATTTTTGTTTTCTGTTTCAGTTTCATTGATTATTGTTCATTATTTCCTAATTTCTACTTGCTATGGGATACTTAGATTTTTTTCTCAAGTTTCTTGACTTGGGAGGTTACATTACTATTTGATACTTTTCTCTAAGATTCACCTCAGCACTCTTAGCAGCTTCTTAAATATTTTGATATGTTGTATTTTTATGCTGTTCAGTATATTTTAAAGACTTGCTTTTTAGAGAAATTTTATATGTACAACAAAATTTAAAGGAAGGTACAGATATTTTTTTCATATACAGCCAGTCCCAACACATGTATAGTCTCCCATATCATCAGCATCATTTACCAGAATGATTTTTACCAAGGATAACCCTATTTTATAGGTCATAATTACCAAAAGTTGGTACTTTACCTCAGGGTTCACTCCTGACATTTACATTCTATGTGTTTGGAATAACATATGTTCAATTTATTTTTAAATTTCCTTTGAGACTTCTTTTTTGATCCAGGGGTTAACAAGAAACATGTTGTTTAGTGTTTAAGTGTTTGGAAAATTGTCTGATCTTTTGTTATCTATTTTTAGATTGATTACATTGTGGTCCAAGAATATATTCTGTGATTTATTTTCTTTTAAATTTGTTGAAGTTTGTTTTGTGGTCTAGGATATAGTATCTCTAGATATACATTCCATGAACTCTTTCTACTGTTCTTGGTTGGAGTGCTTTACATATATTGATTAGCTGTCATTAGTTAACATAATTCTATATTGTTTAAGTCTCCAACTACAATTGTGAATTTGTCCATTTGCTTTCAGTTCTTTTAGTTTGTGCTAATTCATATCATTATTCAGTTATTTTACTTGGTGCATCATAGTCAAGAATTCTATCATTTTGGTCAATTGATCTTTTTATCATGTAATATTTCTTTCTGTTCTAGGAATTTTCATGTTCTAACATTTATTTTACCTGATATTAGTATACCCAATCTTGTTTTCTTTTGATTAATATTTTATGGTATACTTTTTCATCTCTTTACATTCAAACTGTATTTATAAGCATATTTGACATAAAACTTTATAGATGGTAAATACTTTAAAAAATATTTTTAATCCTATAATGTTTTTATTGATATATTTAGACCATTTAAATGAAAAGCAATATTTCTCTACTTATCTTTATTCTGTCATTTTATTTTAGGCTTCTTGTTCTTTTTTCCTTCAATAATATTAGTTAAAAATAAAGGGACAAATATTAGAATAAGATTTAGATACAGTAAGAAAGAAAGCAAGCTAGCAATGAAGCATGATTCCAAAATTTTTGGTCTAAACAATGGAGTTAGCCTTAGTTAAAATGAGAAAGATTGTGAATGAGCCCAATTTAAAGGGATTGGAAGACCTGAAGTTTAGTTTCACTTATGTATAGTAATATCTGTTAAACAATCAGATGTGATTCAGGGTTCAATAGAGAGACCTGAGCTGGATATATATATTTGGGGATCAACACAGTACTAAGAACAATGTGAATAAAAGAGATAATTAAGGAAATAAAGCTAAAGATAAGGACAAAAGACCATCCTAGGGCTCTCAGATATTAAAAGGTTTGGGGACAGAAGAGGAATCTGCAGAGAAAGAAAAATTGGACCAGCAAGATGGAAAAAAAATCAGAATGCGGAATCCTGAAATCAGCTGAAGAAATTATGTCAAGAAAAAGGGTGAGGTCATTAATATTAAATGTTCCTTATCAGTCAAGATATATGTTATGAGACTTACAATTTTATTTGTTTTTTTATAATAATACATATGTTGGTTTCTGTAACAAAACACCATGAACTAGGTGACTTAAAACAAGATTTATTTTCTCACAGTTTTGAATGCCAAAAGTCTAAAATCAAGATATCAGCAGTGCTAGCCCTCCCCTCCCCACCGCTTTGGAGACTAGGAGAGAATCTGTCCCTTGCCTCTTTCAGTGAGTCGCTCAGAGGGATGAATGCTGGCCATCTTTGACTTGTAATCTTTTAACTCCAATATCTGTCTCCATTTTAACATAGCCTTCTCATCAGAGGGTAGTCTATCTCTCTTTCTCCTCTCTTACAAAGATACTTGTGATGCCAGTTATGTTACAATCTGATAATCCAAAATAACTTGCTTATTGCAAAAGGCTTAAATTAGTCATATCTGAATAAACTTTACATATAAAATGACATTCACAGATTTCAGAGATTAGGACATTGGGTGTGTCTTTGGGAGTTATTAGCCTACATACTAAAGATGTAGATAAAATATATTCAATTTTTAAAAATGGAATAGGAGTTTAAATGAGGCAATTCTGTTTTCTTAGACTTTAGCTAAGGAGTGCTGAAAACAATGAAGGCAATTATACCTATTGTGGAGTTTGTAACAGAAGAAAAATAGCTTCATAATGCCTGCAGCCTATCTCATCCTAGTCTATATAAGAGTTACTAGGAGGTACTGCAAAGAGCCTTAAGGGATTCTTTGGAGGAAAATTTCTCTGTAGTATCTCCCTTCTTATGGCCAAATGAAGGACATAGAAAGAAAGCAATCAAAGAAGTGAAAACATAGCTGCCAGAAAGGAAAATTTACTTCAGATGAATATTTGAAGAAGTGCAGAAACCAAAAAGCTAAGAGCTTCTTAAGGGCTGCAGCAGAGTGGCAAAGAATGACACATACCCGCTTCGATTTTGATATTCTTCATTAGAGAAGATCTAGAGTTTGCCAGAGTGACGAGGTTGGAAGAGAGAAGATTGGCAAATAGATACAGTATCTCTTGTGGATCAAATGAACATGGCAGACCATGTTTCCTAGTAGGAAACATCTGAATGAACAAATCTGAGGGAAATAGTTGTCTCTTACTGTGTGGGCCCCAAGAAGTTGAGCTGAGAAGATAGGAAGTCATATAAAGTCAGAAGGTATCACCCTGCAACACAAAGGGAATAAATAGTCAGAATCCAAGAACACTAACGGGAAAGCTTCCTCTAATCATTTTTTTTCAGCCCATTTAACCATCCTTCAGAAACCAAAGAAACAAAATAAGTGATAGCAAAAAGAGGATATGAAAAATAAGAGCAAAAGAGAATTCACCATGAGAATTTCCCACAGTTCAAATGCAAATGAATCAGAACTGAACTGCTCTAAATTCCATGCAAGATTAAGTTTTTATTATCATGATAATGAAATATTTAACAAATAAATATCAGTTTGCTGATACCTAAAAGTATCTGATAATCTGTAAGATAAGATGGATGAAAAAGGAGATTCTAGGGTTTTTTCTCCTGTGAGGAAATACTGAAAGGAAAAGAACAAAATATATTTTCTTTTTGTACTCTCAAGAGTTTAGGTATTTATAGATACTATATTATTCATATATATGATATTTCTCCATTAATCAACCACTGCATTGGTTTAGAGCTTCATGCTGTGTATACAGCTATCTTAGCAATTTTGGATTACTCCCTGTCATCCCCATGTTCTCTCATCCCTTTCTTCTTCAAGCTGACGCTACAAAAGTGAATTTTCTTATTTTACACAAAAAAGTTAATTAGTAGAGGATCTTCTTCCATTGCAAAGGAAAATATACATTTCCCTATGCCCCAAACTGCCCCATCCTCATATAAATACTTCCATTATATATTGAGAATGCCAAAACCACCCAAGGGGGAACTATGAAAATGACTAAAAAAGGGAAGAAACAAAGAATTTTTTTTCCATTCAAAACTGTTAACTGCAAATCTCAGAGTAAATTTTTCCAGGGCTGGTGAAGTCTTGAATCTTTACAATGGAAAGATAACCTGTGCCCAAACATATTGCTGGGTGGAGCAGTGCATGGAAAGAATATACTTCAACATACCAAAAAAGTTAAAAAAAAAAAAAGAAGTATCTTGGTGTAGCAGAAGTTAGCAATCAAAATAAGCTTTCCTTATGATTTGTGTGATTTAGGGACCACAGCTGCCTATCCTGCCAACTAACCCAGGAAAGGTGGCCCAGCTGTTTCTAGTGAAGAACCACAAAAATGGGAATTCTGTTCTCTGAGACACAAAAGAATCAGCAGCCTAAGATCCCGGGTGTGTATAGGACCACACACAACTGAGTTCAAACAAAAACCCAAAGTACAGCATTTGTGTTCCATGATACTTTTAAATATATGAACTAATCCCCTAGAATAATATACCATTCATGAAGTCATTATAAATAGAGCAGTTCCACTATATAGATTTTATTAGAAAGATGACTTCAAAATTTGCTTTCTAGGCTCAATTCTTAAGTAGTTTAAATAACTGCTCATTTTATTATCTAAACTGATTATAAAATATTTTAACATTTCCCCCAGAAAGTTATATTTGGAAGCAAAAATTATAGAAACAGTAACTACTAAATTTGATGATAGTTCATGCATGTACCTGACTCATTCTTCATTGTATAGTTAAACTTTTCCTTGAATATTCACTTTTATTCCTCCTCTAGGAAAATAATGGCACTATTTTAATTTATAATGTACTTCTAAAAATAACAAAAAGCTTGTTTCTTTTTAGAAAGAACTACATGCCTCAGTATAAAAATTTTAAAAGTACAATGCTATAAAGGGAACAGGATTGGTCTTTGGTTATTTATATACTTGCGTCAAGTGTTTTCATCATCCTTAATGCCCCTTAAGAGAAATTTAAAACCATTTCAGGGTATAAAACATTTTAACCCCACATCTAATTTTCTGTCACATCCCCAAAAGATACTTGCTTTGTCCCCTATAATGTGGTCAAAAAGTTGTTTTCCAAAATTGCCATTTTTTCATTTATCGATGGCTTGCCAGATGCAATATTCTTTGTCAGTAATAAATGTCTTCCTGAAAACTCCAACCCACATAGCAAATTCCTGCTCATTTATTAAAGATCCAGCTCAAATTTCACTTGAAGTCTTTCTTGAGGAATTTCATGCAGAGAACTTGTGTCACCTCTTATGCTATTACATACTTTTTTTTTATAACCCTATCATACTATTTCACAATGGATTATTTATGAGAGTATCTCTCTTCAGTGGATAATTTAAAGACAAGGGTTTTCATATTGATATCTATATTCTTAGGACCCTGTATTGATTGCTTAGGCTATAGTGAATATTAAGTAAATATTTTGTATGATATAAAAAATAGGATATGCCTGTGAGTCCATTGCAGATTGAGCAGCCTGCACCTCCTATTCCGGTGGCCAGGACTTGAAGCAGAAGACAGTCATGACTTTTATTGTCTTAGTCCTAACCAAGAGTGGAAAGTCAAGCTAAATGAACTGCTTCAGGGCATCTCTTTACCCAGTTGCCCACGGTGTCCACATCTACCTATGACCATCTCCTGTTCAAAAACAAAACAAACAGAGCACCCATTATGCAAAGCTCAACAGCAATGTTAAAAAAAAAAAAAAAAAGATTTTTTTTCTGTAGAGACTTTCGTAAGCCACAGGTAAATAGTATAAAGCTATGTTATTACAGGCCCTCTTTTTTAGCATCTCATTCCTTTGTATAAATGTTATATTTTATTAACAATCAAAATAGTGTAGAGATGTGAGAGTGTGTGCCTGTGTGGAGTGTACTGGGTTTTTTCAATATGATATTGAGATCCAACATTATCATGTGCCCTTCTTTTTTTTTTAGATTTCACTTTTTCTTTCTTTTCTAATTTTTAGCAAAGTCTTAAACATGTCAGGACTAGAATTTCTAAAAGGAACTTAATGTTGGACTACTTTCTTCCTCCTTCACTAAACACTAAAGGTGACATATTTTGCCCTACCTTACATCTCTCCATTCAACCAGGAATTCAAATAGGATTATAATTTCTCCACTTCGAAGGATAACATTTTACAATAGAAAAATTCAAAAAACCCAGACAATTGTGATTGTTAGGCCTGTCTCTCCTCTCTCCTCCTCTCTCCTCCTCTCTCCTCCTCTCTCCTCCTCCTCCTCCTCCTCCTCCTCCTCCTCCTCCTCCTCCTCCTCCATCCCACCCTAATATCTACCTAGAGGTAGAAACAGTTCTTCTATTCAGAATTTTATTCTTCCTTATATTTCTTTTCAAAAGTACTAATGTTTAAAGAGCTTTTATTTAGTGACACAGAGCTTACTTACTCACTCAATACAGGGAACTTACTTTTATTATGTTACCCCTAACAAATGAAATTTCACACACTGAAGGTCTCAAAAAAATATTAATTGGAATAAATAAATGAATGAATTTCACTCTGCATCCATTCTGTTTTATCTTTCTCACAGATTATGAAGGTCATGGTATTCTGATAAATCTATATTTTGTTTCTTTGATAATGGCCATCACATTATTACTAACAAACCCCATATTAATGGCATTCAAAGCCATATCATTTATAATAGATAGCTAAATGTTACTGTGGAATTTTGTCAGGAAGAACTGTGTGAAGACTTTATTTGAAATCATAGTTAAAGACAACAACTGGGAGGAAAAACAGCAAGTGAAATAGAAGATCCATGGTAGCAGTGATAATAGTAGGATGATAGAAGTATTTCTTCACTCAAGCAGGAATATACAGCCTTGAAAAAGTTTAGTTTTAGTTATTTTTCAGTACTCCGTTTTCATTATAATTATACTCTCATCTGTGATTTTCCTCTTTACATCTATTTTGTCTTTTACCACTATCTTTACTCTAATATGCTTTATTTTGCTTTTCTAACTATGTTGATTTCTACTAACATTCCTTCCCAAATATTATACATACATACACACACAATATTTATAAAGAGTTACATTGTCCTATGAAAATTAAGTTAAATCATTATCCAATATGCATGTTTCATAACATAATGGACATGTTTATAATTTTCTTTTTCTGTATTAATGTGCATCTTGTCTTTGTCATCCAACTAATGATGTCAGTAGAGAATATAAAGAGATTCACTCATTTTTCTAAAATTTCATTTTATAGTTGAGAAGATTGAGACTTTAAAATGCCAAATACTTTATTAACAGTTATATAGTTAGTTTAAGCATATTCCGACCTAAAGATATGTCTGCAAACATTCAGTCTGTACTCTTTCCACTACACTTCATTATCTTTCAAACAAAACCAGTATTTTTCCACAGCATCTCTTAATTTATTGCCATGGTTTAAGTTGGTATCAAGTTATATTAAACATCTACTATAAAAATAAATTATCATTTTATTTAAAGATGAATATAAGAAGAGCAGTCCTGTCCTATTTGTTTCTAATAAGAAAATATATGTTTATAGTTTCTTATTTTGCAAAATAATAACCCAATAGTTAAGAACTTTAATTTTTCAAATGCCAGATTAATACCAATGTGTTTGTAACAGAGTTTCTAAATTTTCCACAAAATAATTTAGTTCTTGTAAACAAGAAGGTAAATAATGAGGTGCTTTAAACATGTTTTTATATAATGGAAAGAACCACACACATACACTAACATTTTAAATTAATTATTTGAAATACACTAAAAGTATTTTTATTCCATAAGCCTCCAAACATTGGCACAAAAAGAGATCTTGACTATAAAAATAATGTTATAGTTACCATTGGAGCTATTGATATTATCTAAATGAAGGTATTTATTTTATTATCTACTATATTGATGACTATGATGAAGATTTTATTTTAAATAATTTTATCAATAGTAGGAGTTAATCATCCCATGTGTAAATACACTATGACATTTAATGCAAAACCATTTGGGTTTACTGAAATACTTAGCAGAGCTATTGGCATCCTAGGAAGAAGGGGATGTTACAGCAGATAACTGTTTAGACATAAAATTTAATTTAAAAAAATATTTAAAATTTCTATAAGAAATTGATTCCAACTTTTAAATCTTAGAACAATTGCTTCTCCTAATATTTTAAAGTCACAGTTAAGTTCTTATTTTAATTTTGTACACACACATACACATATATATGTATATTTATTTGCATATATACATATACATATGTGTGTACTTAGCTGACTTTGGCAGTAGCAGACCAGGATAGTAGCCCTACAACTTAACATAGTCTTTAACAACACACAACTGTTTATTTCTGCTGTGTTCTGCAAGTTTTTTCCTGTAACAAACTCAAACACTTTCTGAACATTTTTTTTAACCCTCCCTTTACTATTTAAATGATAACACATACATAAGTACTAGTAAGGATCCTTATAAATTAGAGTTTTTGTATGCTTTTTAAAAAAATCACTAACATTATATATAAGAAAACTTCAGGTTTGTGTATGGACATTTGATATTAATGATTTCACAAAAATTGTGCTAATAAATACTTGCCAAAAAGAGGAAACATGAAAAGGGGTAAATTAAATATATATTGTAGCCTCATGAAGACACTTAGGTGTCTTTTTCTTATTTAATAATAATAAAATCTCTGCTACTTGCCCACAAATTATTTTGATAGAGATTTCTTGCAATTTACCTAATGTTATGGTCTTATAGTAGATTCAAGAAAGTTTCAATGCTGCATACTTTTATTCAAACATTTTACAACATAGAATACAAAATATTTATCAAAGGCAACCAAGAATCCCTTTGAATTAATAAAAAATACCATAATGATGTTTATGCACACTAGTATAGAAATGCTTCCACATGTAAAAATCAATTGCTTGGGGGAAAAATGGCATTTTTTAAAAAAAGGAGAGTGATACATTTAAGCAAATTGTTTCTCATTATGTTTTTCAGCAGACAGAGTTAGCAATTTGACAGACTAGAAAAACCATAGTTCAATAATATCCTTCAAATTGATGTTCATATTCTTTGAAAATGGGACATAGTACTTATATGCTGGAAAGCTGCTGAATTTGGATTTGGGGATGAAAGTAGAGAAACTTAGATTTATTTGAGTGTATTCTGAAAATGGACTATATGCATCATATACCATTTCCAATTCATAATATTGATAGTGATAGCTACAACTTAGTTTTTTCTACCTGTTGATCACCATGTTGATTGCTTATCTGGGATTAAATCATTTAATTTATGTAACTCCCAAAAAGGAGTTTACCTGAGAAAAGAAAATAAGACTTTACTTGAGAAAACTCTATTTCACATATGAAATAGCTAAGATTTAAGTAGGATGCATAAACCAAGGTCACAGCTTTGGTGACAAAAAAGAAATGTGATTATAGCTCTTACAAATTCCCAATATAGTATTTACTAGCAGAAAAATAAGAGGGGAAGCTTTAAAATTACTAAAATATAACCTGAATAGAAAAAATAGGCTGTAAAGGAGAAAAACAAAATTAATAAAATTAATTAACTCCCATTATTAGTGAGGGAAGCTTCCATCAGAAGAGGGATGGTGAAGTCCACTTTCCAAGTGTCCTATCTAGTTGACGGTTTAGTTTAGATCTGACAATTTTTGTTCATTACCATGAAAACTATCATATCATATCACCATTTCCATTCATGTGGCATTGTAATAATTAAATTATTTATATACTCAGAAGATAATCTTTTGATACACACCTCTAAAATATTCAACATGAGTGTTTTAAGCTTGCAAACATAAACACTATCCTTTCCTTTTGCATAAAAATTATGAAGAACTTTCAGGCTTATCAAATACATAATTATAATTACTCATAAGATCTCTCCTGAAATCCAGAAGTATGACAGTTATCCCTTTGTCTAAAAAAAAATTAAAGTTGTTAAGATACAGAGATGTCCTTTATATTTTCACTGTGTAATATATAGATTTCCACATTACTCTTGGAGATTCTATGTGATTTAGAAACAGAAATAAGAAACTGTAAGTATCTATTCTTTCATTTATCTTGTATTGCTCTTTTTTCAAAAGGAAAAATAAACAATATAAGCTGCTGAAAGCTGAGATCTTACAAGGTGTCAGTTACTCTTTGAGAAAGTAACTTTACATGTAGAACAGCTTATTTCCTCACAAATTCTAGATAGTGGTAAACATTAAACAGTTATGAAGAAACTATTGAAAACATCATACAATGGTGAGTACACATCTATCCTTAAATATACTTATCTATTACCAATTCACATTATTATGAATAATTTTCTAAAACTATCAGAATAATTACATATACATTTCACTCAGCGGTGGTTTTTCAACAATGCCCAGTTGGTATATCTTGTTCTTGGTTAAGCGTTTCCTTCTGTTCTTATTCCCCATAGTTAGGCAAGTAAGTTTTTAGCTGACATATGGAATTCACAATAAAAACTGTCTCAGATAAGCTCTTTCAGTGAACATTAAAGAAGGATGATGAAATTCAAGAAGTATAAATCCATTTCAGACTATTTTTTCTTTTTTAGAAAACTATCAAAATACCAGCATTTGATTTGATTATAATTCTTCTACTGTCACAACTGAAATTAATTCTCAGGTTATAGCAATTTCTAGACAAAAAACTTCAGAGCTGAAAGAAATACTATCGTTGGTATACAATGATTTTCATACTGGGTGATAAGGCAGTTAAAATCATTGCTACTTTGCCATGCTGTACTCGCATTCCAATTTAGGTTCATGTGGTGGAGGAGATTTCTTAATAATTTTATTTTTATTTTATTTCCTTCCTTTCTTGTTCTTATTGATGGTGGTAGTGGTGGTGATGGTGGCAGTGGTGGCAGCGATGGTGGAGGGGGGGGTTGTGTGTGTGTGTGTGTGTGTGTGTGTGTGCACATGCTTTGATCTGTTTTCATGAATCAAAATAAAGGAAAAAAAATCAAAGAATGTAAAACTGCATACATTTTCATCCCTATAAAATGAATATCTGCAAAGGGCAAAACTATAGAGACTGAAAAATCAGTAGCATCCAAGGACTGAGGAGAAGAGGGGTTGCTGAACAAGTAAAATACAAGAGATATTTTTAGGGAGGTGAAACTATTCTCTATAATACTGTAATTGTGAATATATGACAATATGCATTTGTAAAAAATCATTTGAGCTTTAAAACACAATGAGTGAAAATTAATGAATATAAAAACAAAAAGCAGTAATTGAGTATATCTAAGGATGGGAAGGCAGAATATAATAAAACCATTTGTTTTGTAAACAACACTGAAGAAATTTGGGAGAAGGTGTTGACCAAAGTAACTTTGGAAATAAATGCACACAAAAAAAGCACTGTACACTGTATTCTTAGTGCATACAGTTAATTTTGATAGAGATATGTATAAGAAATTATAACATATATAATATTTAATCAACAATTAAATAAAAATCTGTAAGAAATCAGATTTCTCACTTCTGGTGTTGAAGATAATAAACAAAAAAGCTAGAATTATCCATGTGATAATGAATCAGAATCAAAGACATCAGTATGTACTCATGTTTAACTTAATACACATACAGATAATTGCATACAGAATTATTTACAGGTATATGCATAACCATGGCGCAGATCCTATGTTCCCTTAGTCTGTCATCTGAAAGAATCTAAAGTAGTAACAGTCCAGTAGCAGTGAATACACTCAGCACTCATATCTTGGTTTCTAATAACCATACCCCAATAAAAGAAACAAGGGATCCTTGAAAAAAAAAAAAAAGCCAATTCTAGGAGTAGGACAAAATATATAAGATAAATAGTCTTGTAGTTCCAGAAAGTAAGAAAACACACAAACACACAATAACAGAATACATAAAAGTGACACAGGAGCCACATAAAAGATTTCTCAGTCACTAAACTTGAAATGACTTTAACAATGAAATATGGGATTATAGTCTAAAATATAAAATAATGCCCACTAATTTATACTGACATATATAAATGATAGAATAAATATGGAAGCGAGGAAACAAATATCACCAGAAAAGGAATTCTAAACGATTTCTGTAGATTCTCTTCCCTCAGAGATAGACCTTAATTCTCCACCTTAAGTGTAAACTTCACATAACAATTTCTTTCCAGAGTATCAAGTGGGAGAGGGAATATAAAGAATAACTGTACAGCAGAAACACCTGACAAACTCTACCCTAATCAAGTGATCAAGGTCAAAATCAACAGTGATAAATCATAAGTATATACCCCTGACATAATTCAGTGAAAATAGTACTTTATCTCTGGGCTCTTCCTTTCAAGATTTATAACCCTTGTCTAAAGAAGAGAAAGTAGGATTATATGATCAACATTACTAAATTTATTTGAAGTTAAGATTTTAGGTGTTAAGAATTGTTACTAAATGAGAGTATCTAGAAGTAAAAGTGCACAGTAATTGCACATGCTTTTTAATAGTATATAATAACAGAAGTCCAAAGTTAACCAATCTGATTACCATTAGATTTAAAAAATCAATTAAAATAAATTAATAAAAAGAGACTAAATTTTTAAACATTTTATTCAAATATCTTTTTAACTTTTATTTTTTAAATTTTTATTGCAGTAACTTTCATTCCACACATCAGATATTTTTAAACATACAAGATATAAAATCATATTGTAAAAAACAACCATGTACCCTTTACTCAGATTTGTCTATTATTAGCACTGAATTCCATTTTATTAAAATATTTACTTGATGTGATGTATATTAATAAATGCAAGAGATATGAATAAAACATCCATTTGCTATTTGATAAATCTGGCCTTTTATTTTTGGCATATGTTTTTACTTGACATGTTCCAAGAGTTGATATACATAAGAATTAAGAAGGAAATTGTTTTACAGATTTAAAGGGAAAAACCCAAATGCTATTTTTCACTATAATCAGAATTATAAAAATCTTAGTTATCTGATTTTGCTGAGATAATAATAAGAGAACTTTTTCTTCCAGAGCATTTTCCCTATAAGTAACTTTTTAGCAATGTGTAGGGGAAAAGGATTAATTCATGGTTATACAGCCTAAAAATATGATTTTTAAGGATTAGCAATTACATGATTAGGAATCCAGAATTCTATACAATTTAAAATAAAATAGGTAATAAATTAGTGAAAAATCACTTCACATTTTTGTATTCTATTTTGGCAACCGACTAAAACTGATTTTGAAAACATTCACATTCTTTTAGATTTATAACAATTTTGGTGACATAAATTTATTCGACAATTAAACACAAAGATCTTATATCTTATTCGCTAATAGTTTGATCAAATACTTGATGGTACGAACCCTTGTGTCTCAGGCAGCTGAGACTCTAGTGTGCGGACCATGTAAAGCCCAAGGACCCAGGTTTGAGACTTTGGGCTGGGGTGAAATATCAAAATGAACAACTAAACAAAGATGCTTCTTCCACTTCAACCTTCCTCCCTCTCTTGAAAAAAAAAAAAATTGCTTAAACATTATTATTCTGACCAACGTTTTCCACACTAAATTTATTTTAAAATTCTCAAAAAATCATTTTATTTTTGATGTGTATGTGTGATAAAATCAAAATAAACTGCAAAACTAGAAATTACCAATGTGGGAATTTTTATAAAAATCCTAATTTCTAGGAAAGTATTTCAAAGCTATAGTTTCCTTTGACATCAAAATTTCCATCTAAGAAAGTATGATGTCAGATTGTATTATAAGATAAAATTTCATAATGAAGTTTTAGAAATAATTTCAAGTTTTATCCAACTTCCATTTTTCAGAGCCCCTGCCTCTACATGCAAATCATATTATTGTTTAAAACAAATTGCAATTCAAGATGTATAAATATGCAAAAGAATAAAATGAAAGCAATTTTCTAGAAACTTGTGGAATAAGGATAGCTAGTTAAATCAGTATTTAGCTTGCTTAGCTCAAATTTAAATATATTTTTCTCATAACAGCTATTATCAAAAGGAGAGTATATGAAGCACCTCATAGTATTTCATACAAAAGTAGCTTAATTGCTCTATCTGAATTTACTTTGAGGTCCAAGTTAACATCTAAAAATAAGTGAGATTTATCATTTCTTAGAATGAATCTGTTGCAGCTATATTTGAATTCCTATGTGATTTAAATTTGTATTTAACAATTTATTCATTTTGAAATAAAAGTAGAAGAAATATCATTTTGTTTACAAGATAGTCTATATGATTAAATAATTTCAACCTAGAAAAATTTAAAACCCTACCTATTAAAAATCTGTACACTTAAGAGTTTTCAATTTTAGTAAGCATATTTCACTTGCGTTTATACTGTATTTTTTAATATAACACATTACTCTAGATGCTCTACTACTAGAATTTTATTGCAATCTACAAGGAAAAAGGTAAAGTAATGATTTAAAAGTCAGATTAAATTTCATTAAATTATTCAATAAATAGATCAGTATAGAAGGTTTTATTCTGTATTTAATAAATTAGATCATATTTCTATGAGGACAAAAAGTTATATTGCTGTATGTTTGCAAACTTTTGAGTTATTGGATATGTATTAAAAGATGGTTGAAGAACAAAAGGACATTTTCTGGTTTCTTTACATAAAAGTAAGAGGGAATCACTGCTTTTCTAATCAAACTAAATGGCACAACCGGGACAATATTTCAGGAAAGAGAGTTTATATGAAGAAACGGCTCTCTGATTAGAGCAATAGTAATAAATCAACCACACAATGTTCTCAAGTGCAGCACCCTGGTTTAGTCTCTCAAACAAATGGAAACCCCATTAGATTTGAAGTGCTAGAAAACGGTGCAATGAAACAGAATTTTGTAATCCACAGAGGTTAAGGTGTATGTGAATATTTTATTTCTTTTTTCTAAAGCTTTTTAAAACAGTTTCTTCACAGAAGTTTTCAGTAAGGAATTAAAGTTCATTCAAACACATAACAATATTTGATTTGAAATATTTGTAAATTTATTGTTTTTAATATATGTGATTGGCAGTACAAATCCTCTCATTCTTTGAACAGTTTTTCTAATAGAACAAAAATAATCTACCAGGAAACAAACTAATCACAGAAAACTTTTAACTGAGCTAAAAAAAAAAAACAGGCCATGTCTACACACAAATGTGAAAGTTAAAAATCTGAGAATTGTCCAGTTAATTCATATATGCAGGGAACTATTTTTTTTAATGCCCTGATGCATTTGTACATTTATAGGCAAGGAAGAAAAGAATGGAAAAAAGTTGTATTTTTACTAGTTTAAAATAATTTGCAGGAAATAATGAGGTATAGTTAAATTAAGACTGTTTTTCATGGTAAAGTAATGATATAAATATGTCATTTACTTGACATTTATGATATGTTAGATATTAGAAATTAAGAGTAGTGAATTTTTCACTGGCAATTTTTTTTAATTTCTAACATATTTATTGTTTATCTCTTAACAAGTCCATGATTGTGGCCTCCACAGAAAAGTCAAACTATTCAATGTGGTATTGGAGAAGACACTGCTTTACCACAAGCCTCTCCCCTCTCAATTGTCTCCTTATCTGCCTAATGTAGTAGCCACAATTTCCACTTTCGGTCTCACAATTGAACCATATTCTTTATGACTCAAGTTCAATTTAACAGATAGCTAAGTTTTCCAATCTTAACAGAAGCTTTATTATAGTATTTATTAAAAAGTGAAACTTAAAAAACTGTACAAGCAAGCTATGATGGGCAAAGAATGAAAAATAAAGGGAAAGATGAGATTTGGTGGAGGAAGACCACCAAAGACAGAATGAGAAAATTGGGCACTGAGAGTAAAATTAAGGCTATTAAGTAAGAAAATTCACATTAGAAACAAGCTTTCCGTCTTCATAATGGCTAGAGTTTTAATCTCACTCTATTACTCCATGTATTACTCAAATAACAGTGAATTCATGACTAAATATAGCTGAGTGATAACTGAGATAACTGAAATCTACATTCAGAGGGAAATGCTAGATATTTAGTATAGATTATGTTTCCCATACTAGGAAATGTTTATATATTTTGCGTAAACTTGTCATTTAGTTATTAATTTTGCTGCTTTACAAGTTAAAAAGTTTGAGAACCAGAAATGTTATAACTTTAGTAATTTCATTTATCAGTAGTGGGATATGTATACTTCTAATTCCAAAGATGAAAAACTTCTGATATTCAGACATGTGGACATTTATGTCTCTATGTGATCTGCACCAACATAATATCCTCTAAGTTTAACTTGATGGCTTTTGGTGAATCCTCTTCATGCAAAAATTTTTGTGCAACTCTCAGAATTCCTTGGCTTCTCTTTCAATTTGTCAGATGGAAAGGGACAACATAACAAAGGAATGGTAACACAGCATGGGGAAAAATGTTGTACTGAATTTAACTGTTTTTATTCATCCTAAAGAGACTCTTGAATTCTGCTCCTTAGCTCTTCTGAGATGCTTTGATTCTTGTCCTTTATAAGCAATGTTTCTGTGATTTTTTTTTCTTTTATTCTGTGACCACTTCAATTTTCTTCAAGAAAATTAAATTTTTCATTAACTTTGCCAATGTTATTTTCCAGGCAGGTAATCAAAGAATCATATGCAGTAAATGTGGTTAGAGAAAGAGTGCCCATCTCTATTTTTCCAGATGCCATCTAGTCTCCACATGAAGCTTTTGTTTAATTATTGATAACAACTTCTTTAAATTAAATGACCTAGTTTGGGTGATAAATTGGATAATACATTCTAGTTGGAGATTACACTCTAGAAAGTTGTCCATTATAAGCAGCATTTAGAAGTCAAACCATTCTCAGCAGTATCAGGGAGAACGTGTAATAGTCTCCTCTAATTGTGTTACCACCTAGTAGTTTTTTGATAGTGTTTAGTATCCAGACCTACTAGGGATGTTCATGAAATTAATATTTATTTCATGGGTAAGATCACAATCTGCATATTAGTTTTAGGTTCAGTTATTGGTAAAAATTTCCTTAGTGTGAAAGGGAAATATGTGATGAATACTTAGTAGGCCAGGAATATGAATCACTTTGAATCTGGTTCCAGGCCTGAATGGGAGTTTGGGAATTTTTTTGTATGTATATTTTGACAGAGGAAAGTGAATATTTATGACTGAGTAGAGCATAGCATCTTTAATGATCACTCCTAAATTTGTTCCCCAGCCCTTTCCTGTAAGAAGTTTATCCGCCTCTGCAAATCCTATGTGTTTACACTACCGACTTCCTATGGAAGGCATCTGCTTTCAAGCACTGTACAAAGATTTTACATGAGACTGGCCTTGGTCAATGAAATGTGAGCATAACTGACATATTCCTGGTTTGAGCAGAAGCTTTAAAAACCACTGGTTGGTGTTTCTGCTAGATCTTTTGCTATTGTGTTGCACCTCTCTTGTGATAATATGTTTCCCTAAAAAGTTTCTCTCTGAACTTGGATAATAAAATAAAGGCACAAGAAACAGTCTCATACAACATCCTCAACCTGCAAGCAAATATAACCTGAATATTGTTGTAGGCTTCTATAATTTTGAGGTTTCTTCTTACCACTACATATCTTTAGAAAGCTTCCAATTCAGAGTGGATTCCTCTGTTGAATAAAAAACAAAATTAACTGACCTTCAGATTTCATGTATACAAATCTATTATTCTAATGTATTTACAATGGAAATAACCACGTTAGAGGACTTTCACTATTTATAGATTATTATTTTTAGTAACAATACCAGTAGTGATTTATCTATAGGAATAAAACAACTCTTTAAAGATTTCAATTCATTTTTATACTAATATGTATATAAATCATACTATAATAAACAAAGGAAATATATGAGTGGAATCTCAGATTTCAAGAATTATATTTTTACAGCCAGTCATAATCTTGTGAAAGCCTCAAAAGAGTAAGTGTAAATTATGTGCCATTTTTCATATAAATGAACTGACTTTCTTTTCTCTTATTCTTCATGGATGGAATTTCTGGGAATTAGGAGAGTTTTGAAGGCATGGGAATAACTTCTTTTTACTGTCAATTTTATTACTATGGGTAATACGTCACTGTAATGATGTCAGTGATAAAGACTAAATGATATACATTAGATTTATATATGTATTATACTGGTTTGTTTTTGACATTTTAAAATGTGTTTCCATCCACTTTTTGAAAGATATTTTTCGTAGGTCATGTAGACTTGTTCTTCTAGAACTTTAATGAGATCCATAGCCCACACTTGGAGTAGAAAGTTTATAGATAACAAGGTACAAAAAGATCTTAACTTTAATTCAGTTAAAGTTCTGTATCAGTTAGAGAAATAATTCTTCCAGTTTTAGCTTGCAGTGGATATCAAACAAGCAACATAAGAAAAATCAACAATAAAATCTATAATTTTCCTTTTGCTTTATTAGTAAAATGTGTATCTACGTAGCTTAACGTGTCAATTCTAAAACAAATCCCAGATCAATACTTTAATGTTTCCTATTTAAATAAATTGTAATAGAATCTTTTCTTCATAAAGATAGAATTGATAATTATTTAATGAAATCCACATGAGTAAATTATTACATTTTGTTCTCTTAATTAAGAGATATCACTAGAGTAATACAACATGGAGAATGAAATACATTTTATGGATAACTCAATCCAAAATAAAAACTCAGCAGATTCCTTTCTCCCTTCAAAGAACTGAATGTTTGAGATGAAATTCTTTCACAGCTCAAATTATTCAGGTAATTACATATAATTTTAACATTTTATTCAGTAATTCTCTTTTAACTTCTAAAGACCAACTGCTTAGCAATGCTTACATCTCCTCTTATTATGTTTATCCTATAGTCTGAGTAGAAATGGGATAACTATGAAGTGAATGAAGTTTAGTTTGGAGGGCCCTCTGGCATGGGTCCTTTCTCTGACTCTAAGTAGGAAAAATTATACTGTGTTCACTTGGCCACACATTATTCATAAAATTAAAAAAAATTAAGATGTTTTAACAACAATCAGTTGACAGATGCGTCTTTCTATTTTGACTATCCCTGTGTCCACTTTCCCTCTAGTTGGATATCAGTAAAGTTACCAAAGGCATTTTCTATTTGTGATTCTGCATTCTTTAAAACAGGACTCCTAAACTTAGAGATGACAACTCTACAAAATATGAATTTTACTACTAGTTTTAAGTCACAACCACAATTATCTCTGTCTTCCAGCAGACCTAAAATAATGTTCTGTGAAGAAAACCTGCCTGTTTGTTTATACACAGAGAACTAAATACCAGTGTCATTACAGATCCAAATACTATATTCTTTTAAAATTATACTCCTTATTCTCAAAATTGAAATGAACATGTCTTTCTTAGCAGAATCTTGATCATATTAATTTATAGGTTTCATCAGACTTATAATACTATATATTTTCTGCCAAAAAAATCTGTGTGATTATTTCATTCTTCATTCAACTGACACACTGATTTGGGTCTTGCAAGATTTTTAACAGAGAATTCAGTTAAAATATACTAGACTCCAGACCCTCAGAAACTTTGAGATTTAAATGATCTCACAGCCTACTTTGTTATATAGTAACAAAAAAAAATGATGAATCTTATTTAAAAATGCTCAATTTGACACTGTTACCTATTCCCTCATTTATAAAAAGCTTTTTCTAACTTGGCTTTTGTGTCACCAAATCTGTGGTTTTCTTCCTACCAATTGTCTATTCTCAACCTACTTGGCTGAATCTTTCTCTTCTTACACATTTTTAATATTGGAGTATCCCAGGCTTAGTATCTATTCCTCTGTTCTATATTAACTCATTCCCAATTTCATATTTTTTCTTTTAGATATTTCATGTATAACAATGATTCTACAAGTTTTATCTCTAGTCTAGATATTCTTTTTATGCCAGGCTTATATATAACAGCCTCCTCAACACCTCCAAATAGATACCTCAAGCTCAACATAACCAAATTGCAATGACCACCCTCCTATGAATGATGGCATCAGCTTCCTAACTGGGTTCCTGTTCTTCCCATCTCCTCCATAGTCTACCTTCAAAACAGCATGTAGAGGAACACTTTTAGAAAAGAAAGTTGGGATACACTACTAAAATACTCAATACTTATAATAATTCCCAATACTACCCAAAATTTGAAGCACTTATAATGGTTACACATTAGTCTTTTTGATCTGAACCCATGAACTTTGCATCATAACATTATGAAGATTTAAGTTGTACATGATTGCAAATAATTATCCGTACATAATAAATTAAATCCACCACCACTGTTTCAGTTCTTCCTTCACTATACTTACAAATAGCAAAGAGTTAGGTTTGTTTTTTAATTCATCCAGGCCATTCTGTGCCTTTTGATTGATGAGTACAGTTCATTTACATTCAAGATAATTATTGACATATGATGACTTGCTACTGTCATTTTCGACTTTTTCACTTTTTTTCTGGTTTTGTGTGTGTGTGTGTGTGCAGTCTTATTTAATTTTGTGTGATTTTTTTTAACATGAGATCATATTTCATTATTGTAAGCAGATCTCATGGCAGTAAATTCCTTTAGATTTTGTTTGTTGGGAAAAAACTCTATTTTTCCCTCACATTTGAGAGCACTTTTCAAGATGCAGTATTCTTGATTAACAGTTAAACCTTTGAGTATTTTAAAAATGTCGTTCCATTCTCCTTTTGACCTACAGAGTTTCTGCTGAGAAGTCCGACGAAAGTCTGACAAGTCCCATGGCCATTTTTAATATTCTTTTTTTGTCTTGGACTTTTGATAGTTTCACAGTTAGATAACAAAGAGTTCTGCTTTCTTAATTGTTTATTCAGTTCCTCCCCCAGGTTTAGGAAATTTACAGCAGTTATTTTTTGAATATGTTCTTTGTTTCCTTCTCTCTCTATTCACTTTCTAAGATACCCAATATTCTTGTGTTATCTTTTCTAATAAAGTCAGACAGATTTCAGAGTGTTTCTTCACTTTTTAAAAAAATATTTAATTCCTCTTTCTCTCACTTTCACTTGGTTTCATTTTATATTTCTGTACTTCAGCTCACTGATTCATTGCTCTATTTGGTTAATTATGTTTCTAAAGCTTTCTATAAGTGGGATCTCATTTATTGCATATATCACCTCCCTAATTCTGGTGGGTTCTTTTAAAAAAACTTAATCTCTGTCTTCTGTTTGTTAAATTTATTTTTGAACTCATTGATTTCCTTTACTGCATCTTCTTATACTTCTTTGCTCTGTTTTTCTGAGTTTTCTTTGATCACTGAGTTTCCTTATGACTATTACTTTGAATTCTTTCACTACTAAAATGATGTAATCCTCCATGTCTTTAAAATTAGGTTCTGACAAGATGTCATATATTTGTGGTATTATAATACCTTGACATTTCAAAATAATTTGAATTCTTTTTTTTCCCCATGGGAAGATTGTATTAGAACTGCTTATTTTTTTATCAGCAAGTGGTACTTCATTTTTGTTTTATATTTTTGATCCTTGCAGGCTTCCATAGTAAGGATCTCTGGATGACTCAGGCAAGTGGATGATGACAGTCAAGCAGGAGATAGGAGAGGGTGGAGGATATTTGTTGCTGTGGGTTGCAGGGGTTGGGGTGCTTGCTCATGTGGATAACATCAGGGTCAACCCTCCTCTAAGGGTTATCAGAACTGGATTGACAGTCTATCCACTGTGTTGTTGGGTATTTTCTCTGCTGGAGCATGAATCCCAAGGGGAGGGTAGGACAAGGAAGAATGCAGTGTTTAACCTCGTGATCTTTTCTGAGGTTCTGATGCATGCAGGGATGAGGGTACTCACCTCAGCACCTCCTTGTTTGGTTCCACACAAGCCAAACAACTGTGCCACCAACAATCTATGCTTTTTCCTCCCTGAACCTTAAAGCTGGTACCCACTAACCTATTAGTGCAACTAACTGCTTCTATCACTGCAGCTGCTCCCACAGCCAATACCATCTTGCTGACACTACCATGTGCATCCTTCTAGACCCACCTTCAAATATTCAGATATGTGTGATTCCTTGGATAATCTCTTCAATGCAATTGTTGCTGCTTCTGAGTTACTACTAGGGTGCTATAGGGCTCCCTGCCAGCATTGCTTCTGGGGAAAATTTTTAGTTGTATTCCTTAGATATGAAGCAGAGAATGACATCAGTTTCATCTTAGCCCTCCTTTCCAGAAAGTATTTGTTTTAAATCTCCTTAACATTTGCAACCCAAGTTCTAAAGATTTTCCTCTTCCCACTTTCATGAACTTGATTTATCCAAGTTAAAGACTAAGAGTAGAAAGTCTTTAATTTTCAATTTGCTGACATATTTGAATGTCCATAAATAAAATGTATGTATCAATAGATCTTGAATCAGTTATTCCACGAGGTGCTTTTTGGACACTCAGCTGCAAAAATCTAGCAAAAATGGGGTACATATATTTGGGGTTCTGAACTCTTGTATAAACTTGGCATCTTTTTCATTCTATGAATATGGAAAATATTTTTCTAACTGTATCGAGGCATGAGAGACTGAAATTATATATGACGGAACTTCTTTGTCTTTTAAATATAAATGTTGTTGATTTAAGAAACAGATATAATATGAAATATTACCGCAATCAAGTTCAGTGACATACACATCGACTCTTATGTAGTAATGTTTGTGTTTGGGGATTAATATAATTGAAATCTATTGTCTTAGAAAAGTTTTAGATACAGTAACTATAATCACCATTACATATTTCTGGAGATATTATGTAGAGCATGGTGAAAGATATTTTTAAGGGATAGTGAGGTAGACAAAAAAATACTGTGATACCACAATTAAAGAAATCAATGCGGAAGAAGGATAGTCAAAGAGAAGGTAAAATTAAGAGCTTGGAGAAAGATCAAGCAAGAATGGTATTCTGGAAACTAATTGAGATTTTAAAAAGAGAAAACTGGTCATATGTTAAAAATTATTACAGTAGCTGAATAAAATACATATTGAATATTTTACTACATCTGTCACTGAGGATATCATTAGTAATTACTGGAGTACAGATTCTCTAGGAATAAGAAATCAAGTCTGAAATTTGCTTGCAAAAAGATTATAGTAGAGGAACATAGGAAAAAAATACCCATGAGAGGTGAGGGAATCAGGATTGAGCAAAGGTAAAGCCTGAACTATATTGTGATTACAGTTGACATTTGAGGAAATCCTTAAGACCATATGGCCTTCATCGTTGCCTACCTTGAAGCAAGGGAGCTTGGTATTTATATCAGTCCCTTTACCTATCGGTAATAAAAGATATGATACCTCTAAGTGAAAACTGTAACTTCAGGGTTAGATGCCTCTGAGCTTACACTGAAGCAATTCATCTTAGGAGATGGATTTACCTAAGAGTGCCATGCTGTCAACACTTCCAGAAGCTGGGAAAATGAGTACTTCAGACCTGAAGTTAAATTTTGGGTGATGCGGTAGAATATTATATCGCATTAGTTTTGTTGCTTGTTTGTTTGTTGTTTTGTAAACTTTGCCGCACAACAGTATTACTCAGAGAATCTTTTAAACAAAAATTCCTGAATTCATTCTGATTCAAAATCAGATCTAGGGTAGGACCAGAAGATTTATGTTTCTAAAATGTTCCGGCTGAAACTGATATTGCTACTTTGAGAATATATTAAAACCCAAGATACCACAATAAAAATGGCAAGTTTTTTCAGTGGAGTGTGAAATCAGAGGCAAAGAATAAGAAGTTCATGGAAAATGATACTAGTTAGTATGGGAAATCTTAAAAAGCTCCTAAAATATCCCATATGAACAGAGACTCTAACTCGCTGAAAGGAAAAACATTTAACAAATTGAACTCATTTGGTATAATACAATATTATTGGAAGCATTGTCAAAATACAGGCTAATACTTGGCCTTCTTACCATGTCTATATGGAAACATAATTAATAAGCATGTTCTAAAATTACATGAAATTCATAAAAATTAAATATATTCTGGCAGAATACATGCTATTCTGGTTATGGCACTAAAATACTGTATGTCACAAAATTAAACACAGTTTCATGTCAAATTGTTAGTTATATTACAGTCAGATTGCAGCCATGGTTATTTTCAAAGACTTAGCCAACCTCAGAAATGATTGTTCTGTTTTATGTTTCTGTTATTCAGGAATGTAAATTAATAAATATATGCACGCACTCTCTTCTAAAGTTAAGCATACAAATGCACATTTTAATCTACTAACAAAGAAAATAATAAAATTAAAATCTGGAAAAATGAAATACACCTGGTTAAATGGTATCAATTTATGTCTAAAATTAATTAGCACATAAATGTTGTTTATATTAAAATAATTACAATTTAAATAATAGAGGTCTATATTATTAATATTGGCATAATTTGGTTAAATATAGTGAAGCAATAAAAAACTAAATGTATATTTTTGTTTCATAAATATCACTTCTCTTCAAAGTATTTTTGTTTATATTTTTGTTTCATAAATATCACTTTCTTTGAAGTATTTTTTGTTTATATTTTTGTTTTGTAAATATCATTTTTTAAGTATTTTTTGTTTATATTTTCATTTCATAAATATCACTTTATTTTCTTTGAAGTAATGTATTTAAGTAAAGAGGTCTATGAACTAATCCTCCTCAAAGGTAATTTTCTCCATTATCAATAGCAATACTACTATTAGTACTATCAGGCAACATATCTAAATGATCTCAGTCTTAAATATTATTGTTTTACTTTATCAAATTAAGATTTTATAAAATCTGACTGACACTGTAATTCTCTAATAAATTATAAATTCTCTAAGTAGGACTAAAACATGTACCTTTCTCTCTTCCTGTAAAACTGTTAATAAGCATTATTATTTCTCCTGGCAGAATGTACAACTGCAGCGAAGTCTTTTTCTCCATAATAGGATACTATTGAAAACAAGGTTGCTCTTGCTAAGGTTTTGACTGGAATATCATATTTGGGAATGATGGACAGTTTTCAGAAATAGAAATTAAACTCATGAAGCAAATAATGCTCAGCCCTACATCTTACAGGATTCTACATAGTGGTAAAGAAGTTCAAGCCCAGTAAGTAACCCCAAAATAAGTTGGAACCTCAAGGAGTGAGGAACTACCCAAACTCACAGAGCTGCAGTGGGATCTGAAAACTTTAATATGACTGCTAAGCCCTGAATGGGTATAAAGTCACTACATCATGTCCTCCTGTAAAATTTCAGCAAAGCAAACCAAAAAAGTCTATATAATTATTCTTACTATATTTATACAAATAGCCCAATTGTATTAAAAATATGTAATTATTGGTAAAATTTAGATAGAAGAAAATGTCTCAGTAATACTTTTTTTGTGAACATCAAATTCTAACACTCGATCAATTATAGAACTTTGTTTTCTCTCTGTTAACTGGAATATATCCTGAATTGTTCTAGTATTTTTAATATCTGGTGATTATAATTATTCACACTCATGCTTCCAATATTCTGTCATCCTCACTGACTTTGATATTAATCAGTATATTTCTAACCTTTTTCCTACAGATGTTCATCTTTATTGTATGTATCAGTGCAGGAAAAATACTGGTCTCATTGTAACCATGGTCTTCACTATAACAATAGTTTTGTTGTTATTTTTAATTAATTTTAACTTGTCTGCATCTACCTACTCATACTCTTTCTTGCTCTTCTTTTCAGTACCTACATTTCACATGTCCTCTCCTTATTCCCGCAGAACCATATCCAAGCCATTACTAATAAGTCCACAGGTGAAATAATACTTTTATAATCACCCACCTATTACTCTCCCCTTCCACAGGTCATACTTCCTTAGTAACATCCCTACGCCCCTCATAAGCAGGAAGCATTTACAGAAAATGAGACCATCACTCCTCAGCAATCCTAGTACGCCAACAACCCAGATGCCCCTGGCTCTTAGAGAAAAAGTCTAGAATCTAAGATATTGCAGGAGTCTAAGATCTTGAAGAAATCTAAGACCTTGCAGAAATAGAAAACTCTCAATAGACTACTATGTTTTACTGTTATAAAAATAAATCTCCTGTAGTTGCCCCTCTGATGACATCATCCAGAATGCAGACTCAAACAAAGCTATTTGGAATAATCTACATTCAACAGTACCCTGAGATACAATCTTTTACTGAAGCTTTCCAAATCTTAAAATTCACTACCGTGGGATTACATAAAAACTTGCCCTTGCTAAAAAAATTGTCATTTTCATTCTGAACATGATCCACCTACACATATCTTAATCAATCTAAATTATCTTTGAAGCTTTGTTTCCTTCTTCTGGTCAATAGCAAAATGAACCTAACACTAGCTAGTTAGATATATTTAGATATGGAAATATTGATATAGATAGATGATAGATTTGATTGATAGATATAGGGGGAGAGGATTTTTTTGAGAACCTTAAAGGAATAAAAAAGTAAGAGAAGTAGCAAAATTAAGAAATATTTTAAATTTAAATTTCAATATTAAAGGGACTGAGAATTTAATATGATGAAGCCATTTCACAATTGATATATCCCTAGAGAAACTCACTAGTCTTCACTCCAATCTCTAGCTTGCTGTTATTCAAGTTCCCTCAACCAATGAGTTTACTACTTAGCTTCTCATGTGAAAAGCACTGGCCATATTTGATTATGCTTTTTTTCCAGTTCCTTCCATATTTATACCATCATTTAATTTTGCATAATACATTAAAAATATGTTTCAAGACAACTGATCACTATTTGTCTCTCTTGCTACCACATTTATGATACAGTTACAAATATTTGCTCAGATTACTTCAATAGCTTCATATAGATTCATTTGTTTTTACTTTCGCCTTTACAGCTTATTCCTTCACTGAGGTTAGAATGATCTTTTAAAGATAAAAACATCCAGGTTTAACTCAAAATGGATTACATTTATGTTTAAGATTTGAAACTACAAAATAAATAGAGAAAAATATAGAAAAAATGCCCTATGATTCACCCTCTGAGATGTCTTTAGGGAAGTGACACTTATGATACAAAAAAACTAAAGTAAAATAAAACAATTAGGACATCAAACTAAAAAGCTTCTGTATCATGATGGAAACCACTACTGAATGAAAGAAGATATTTGCACAACATACACTAAACAACTAGACGTGAGTCCTGAGCCAGTGTCCTTGCCAGCCTTGGTGTCCGCTCTCCAACCATAGTTGTCATTGACACTGCTTCTCAATCTCTGTGCCCCTCTGCCCCATGACAGGAAGGTATAGAACAAGAGAATAAACACATGAATATAGTGGTGGTGATGGGTGCTAGAATTCTAGTGTCAGGTTTGATGTGAAATACACTCAAACTAAGGTGCAAATTCAATATCCTGAAAAATCATATAGCAATGCAAACAAAAGAATCAATAAATCAATACATAAATCAAATTATGGTTCCCCTATTTGAATGTTTTGTTGACTTCCCTTAGTAAGTGAACTAAAGTTTAAACTCTAGTATGGTTTATTGATATACTGCCTTTGATCTTGTCCTCAACTCTATTTACCTCCTTTCTCAAAGAATTTTGATTCTTGCTTTTCTTTCTGCCTAGAAATTCTTTCTGCCTACATTGGGTTTTGTGCTACTGGGAACATATTGGTGAGAGTCTATAATTTAGCTAATCTCTCTCTCTCTTTCTCTCTCTCTCTCTCTCTCTCTCTCTCTCTCTCTCTCTCTCTCTCCACACACACACACTCACAAAGCAAACATTAAAGCTATCAAAACCAAGAAAATAACAGGTTTTACTAAAATAGAAGGTTGATGGGATCACAAAATAAAATATGTAAGTAGGACATTTGCATTCCTGTGTTTATTTTATTTTTCCTACTTGCAGTGTTAAGTATTATGCTTGACCCACAAGATAACTCAAGCATCCAGGATTAAGTGGATGGAAAGAATATGGAAGGAAATAAAAAATATTAAAGGGAGTAACCAGGATTTAAGGCAGAACTGGGAGATCAGCTCGTGTCCAGTGACTGGCATGGCATCTGCTTACAAATTAGGATCTTAAGTGAGAAATTCTGACTCTGAAAGAAGGCATATAAGGTGGCATTTTTATATAACAAATTATAGTATTGGCTAATGCAATTCTATTATAAAATATGCATTTTCAGAGCTAGCCTTATACTACGTAAAAAGAAAATTTGTTCCACAGTACTTCATGATCATTTGAAATATTTCTTAAGGGCCCGACCACCAGCATATCTGTCTTCTTGCTGACTTTTAGATCAGTAGACCAAAATATAATAAATCCTTCAAGACTCAAGCATGCTGGGTTAATCTACGGCAACGCAGTGTGTCACCATAGAATATAAGTTTATTAACATATTATAGGTCTCTTTGGAGGTTAAAAAATTGAATTCCTTCAAATCATCATTTAGGGAAAGATTTATTCTTAATACAGTGAAACTTTCATAACTGCATGTTTCTTAACCATAATCACGAACATTCAAGATTAGCTTTATCATGCTTTTATGTATCTCAATTTTAAAAAGTCTACATTATAATGGGTCAGCTAATTTAACATTTTATTTGTCATTACATACTTGTTGGGGGGTGGAATCTTAGAGAATATCTTCTTCAAAGGCAGAACATTTCATTTCAAAGACCAAAAATAAATAACAAAAGTCAGTGACCCTTGTTTTAAAGGTATGCGGTAATGATAAATTTTGATATTGCTAATGGACCCGATGTTAAGATCTAATATTTTAGTCAGAAATTTATTTTCCTTCCGGACTTGGATTAGATACAGTCTATATATGTTAGACATTTTTATGATGTTGGTTATTAAAAACATAAATTTGATAATAAATTAGCTATACAGTAATAAGAATATATTACTTTAGGAAAATCATGCTGTAAGAATTTTCCTATAGTAAGATATAGATAAAAAAATTTACTGCATGCCATTCAATAGGCATTAAATATAAATTAAAAGTTAAATTTATTGTACTTTCTTTTATTTCTCAGATTTCTAAGATCCTCTGGAAAATGACTTCATTAGACCATAAAATGGAAAAATACTTAGACTGTTTCCTAAAGCTATATGTACAAAATATTATTCTATATTAATCAGAAATCATAAGGATTTAATCAAACTGCTAGTAGTTTAGCATTCACTGAATAGACTTTCATTTTTAGCTATCTGAACAGCAAATTTTAACTGCAAAATTCAAGAAGAAAGAACAAAACAGCACAAAAACTCAAAATTCAGAGAAACAGAAATGTGTGAAGTTCTTTTGGTGATCCCTATGCAATGTTTAATCTGCAGTAAGTCCACAAACACTATTTTTCTAATTTTTCTCAAAAATATCTCCATGAAAATATGTATGTTTGCGTAATATTAAAACATGCAACCATGTTCTTTTCAAAGGGATTAAAAAACAAAATAATAGAATGATTTAAAGCTCTAGATATTCCTTCTTAATTCTTCCACTCTCTCCCAATCTGTAAACTCACTTTACTTTCATTATTTTTCCTTTTCTTTATACACAAGTCTTAGCATTTTTATGTGAAATATGAAATGTCTGAGTATATACCACATTATTTAATTTACATACCTTTATGCATATATATGTGTATAATTGTAAGCAAGATTGTAAGCTATTTAATCAACACAAAATAATACATCATTAATACAATAATAATTATTTAAAATCATTAAAATAATTTATAAATAAGGAGATATACTCAGAAATTAAGTTACTTAATTTACTTTTATAAAATTAAAAAATTTGAACTCAGATATTTAATTATAAATCTACAGCTCTCTCTGAAAATTCCACGATATGGGTTATCTTTGGTAAATAAACAATTAAGTTTAGTTTCCTAAATAAATTTCTATGTTATTAAATGCAAAATATTTCATGTATCTGTGTGGAATATTTTATTTATTCAGACTATGACAATGCTTGTTGTGTCTAGAATTAGGCATCTCTCACTATAAATCCAAAGCCTCCAATATCATTGATCCTTAATTTGGGAGCATGATTCTTGTCTGGTTCACTTAGTTTTGAATTACTTTGGCATTATGATTTAATAGCTATTTTGCTCTATTTATAAAAAAAGGAATAAATTATTTGAAAACATAACCTCTTTATAGTAAAACCAAACTGGGATATCACATTCCTTTTTATGTGGGAGATTCATATTTCCAAAATACTGTATGTATGTATGTACATATAAATTATAAACTCCCACAACTAGCAAAAACAGATTACAAAGTTCTGCTTAGTGCTCTAACCATCTTTGATTTTGCCTTTGGAAAAGCACCATCAAGTCACTAGATTTGAGGCTACTTTCTGTAATGAAATATTGTCTTAAAAGAAGCAGTCATTTAAAAAAAAATGAAGTGCATAAAAGTATCTAAACAACTAATTTCAGTAATACATACTAACCAAAACTAGAGAAAGGAGTAGTGTCCTTTCATATAAAATGAAACAAATTTATTCCCTAGATCTTTTGGGTTCCTGGACTGAGTTCCAATATGTGGGGGAGGCATGGCAATGAGGGTTCAAGAAGGAAAGAGGGTAATTCCTCACAGCAACAAGTAAGTCTTGCACACCAGTAGAGTACCCGGATTTCAACTCAATTGACACTTCTCCCATAAGATAGAATAGATTCTAAATATAAAGAGCTCAGGGCCACAAGATCATGCTCCACTTAAACACTAATCACAAGCCTATGTTGTTGTTGGTACTCATTACCCACTGACTAAATCAGAGGCTTTCATTCTCCCCTCCTTAGGTCCCATTAACTTGAGATAATAGCTCATGGAACACAGGCAACCTGTTTACTAGATTACTGATTTATTTCAAAGGACAGTGATGGGTACAAATTAATAGTCAGATGAAGAGATACATAGGACAAGGAATGTGGGAATAGGCATGTAGTTTCCATGCCTTCTTGGAGAACCCTATTCTCTCCCAAACCTCACATGGCTTTGTTTACAGAGTTCACAGCAGTGTGAGTATGAAAGAGTTTGAGAGAGATAAAATGAAAAAACAGTGTCTATGAATGGAATACAGTATTGTATATATTGTTGAAAAATATAATGGGCATTAATCTATTCACATACACTGTTCATCATCTTATCTTTCTTATAGGTCTTACTTTCTCCTATTCTCAAGAACACACTAATCCCAGAAACCAATGTGCAAACAAGCTCCTGTCTTAGTCTCTGTTTTGGGAATTATTCAATCTAAGATATCATTCTCATTGTGGTTATCATCACCACCACCACTACTACTACCACTATTATCATCATCATCTTCATAAGGAAATAATGATTAAGCACTTTGATATACCAAATGTGATTCTAAATACTTGACATTTATCAGCACATTTACTTCTCTCCAGTTATTTTATTCCCCTCCGGTATAGTTATTTTCAACATTCTTGGCTTTAAAGAGAGAAAGCTAAGGCACATAGCATTACCCTATGACACTAAATATTATATATATATGTGTGTGTGTGTGTGTGTGTGTGTGTGTGTGTGTGTGTGTAGTATGCAAAAGAGATTGAAAGCTACAAGTTTTGATTTAAGTGACATTGTTCAAAATTTTTTTCAACATTCACATCAAGAACTATTGCAGTAGTCATTCAAAGAAACTCAAATAAACATTTCTACCATGTATTTCCAACACTCCAAGTTCATGTGTGCACAAGTTTTTTAATATCGGGGGATGACAGGTGTTTCCTGAAATGACTAGTCATATTTTATATATCGTTCTAATAAGAAGATCACTCAAGAGAGAAAACATAACCTAAATGTGCTTATAAGATACTAATAATAAAGACAACAGGTTGCTCTTGAGAGCTCACATATGCTTCTCATTTGGTAAATTTATTAAAGTAGCCATAGTTAAAGTATTGTCATGGTAAAAAATTAAATATTTTCTATTTTTGATGAAGCTTTGAACTTCTTGAAGAGCATCAAGAATAAAGTGCACAGTCAATATATATATAGCTTACCAGTGACTCAGATTCTGTACCAATTGTCTGTGTTCTATCATCTTCACTATATACATAAAGAGAGAGAGGCAGTTATACTATTATCACAAGTATATATTTTAACTATTAATTCAAAACGTTATTGCAGTCTTTTTCCTCCCCTTCAAAAGTCTGTCTTTGTTACATTCGAAAAGCTACTATAAAAGTAAATATTTTTTTAAAATGTCAAGATGAGAACTAGATACACTGACAGTGTACATATAATGATCTTTTGAAATTAAGGCAAAGCTGAAGTAATAAAAAATTTGTTATGGTTTGAGGTAAAAAGACACGGTATCACATGTATAGTTGGTGGTTTATATGATGTCAAAATGGATGTGCACTACCAGGGAAAAATCTTCAAGTGATATATAAATGTTGGCTTACATTTTTGCTCTATGAAAATGTAAAATTCCTATAAATGGAAAACTGTGTTAAAGTATATATTTCTATATCTCTTAATATTTATTATTTTCTTCAACTACCAAATATTTTAAGTGCTTATATTTATCACAAGGCTAGAAGGTGACATGGGGTGCTAAATAAACAGCTAATTTATTCCATATAGTCTGAATCCTCCAAAAGAGGAGAAATTTTTAGCAGATAACACCTAAATTATTACCTCTCAGCTGATCAACACCTGTTAATAGGTGACTTCACACACTTCTATTTAAAACATATACCTAGATAATGTAACATTTAAAACTTTTAATAAATTTTCCTTTTTATAATGTATATAAGCTTGTGTATTTCAAATACCTTTATTTGCATATTTTTATTTAATGCAATTAATATCTAAAGAAAATGTTTCCTTTAGTCTTTTTAAATGTCACCATTGTTTTGACTTAAATTATAAACATGATAGATTGAATTTAATTTAATTAAATAATGTATTTAATTTCACCTATTGAATATTTATATTTTAATATTGAAACGATGGACATTGATGTCTTGGATTTCGCTGCAACTGTATTATAAAAACTTTTTTTCTGACACAGAGATCTATATCCAAACTTGTCATATTATAAAATGGATATTTAAGGAAGAATTTTCTGCTTTATGAATGCATTATGTAGCCAATGACTTACAGTATATGAAACAACATGCTACCTACTATAAAAATTAACTGATTCTGAAATCATAAAACTATCTAGTTAATCTCATTGCCAGTAAGAAGGATTCAATTCAAACCAATACAAGCATTTAAGAAACTATTTCAAAGCAAAGATATTAGATAAGATACCTAAGCTTTAAGTAGCAATATTGACATATTTACTTTTAATTCCTTCCCTCCCTCTAGAATTAAGTTTGAAATAAAATAAATTTTTGTATCAAACATTTATAACATTTAAAGATATACAGTACTGGAATATTTGCATACAATTTTGATTGCAGCTAAAATTTAGCTTGCATTTGAACTAAAACATTTTTTAAGTCAATGTTTTTTAAAGGCAAAAAACTAACATCATTGTAAAAGTGCTTATTGTTTTCTGAAATGTACTATAAATCATAATGGAAAATTCATTATATATCTATGTATTTTTTATCTACTTACCTAACTCCCTCAATTTCTCTACAGGAATCAACCTATAATTATTAAAGAAGTAAAACTGGTTTACTATCTTCTGCCACTCTGATTTAAAACATTGTGAAATTTATCAGTCATTCAAAGGCTAATATCAGAAAATATGAAAAATCACAGGTTAGTATTTTTTTCTAACATACAAATTTTAGGTTCTCAAACTGCAAAAGTTTTTAATTTTTTTCCCATTAGTTAGTAGAGCACTATTTATGCTAGGTTCAGTGATGGAGTAATCTATATGCTGTGATCCAAATAATCCCCTAATAATAACAATCAGCAATTTTAGACTTAGAAGTTTTTATAAATAATTAATTTTAAAAATCTATTTCCACACCTTATACTTTTTCTTCACAAAAATACATCTTCCTTTTTTTGCATGGAGATGTTTCCCTTATTAGTTTGAGTAGTTTTAATTTCATTAATTAATTAGAATTCTTAATTCTTAGAATCCTTACTTCCTATACAAACTAAGACAAAGGCACTTTTTAAAAATCCCTGATCTTGTCAGGTTTTAGGCAGGGTGTATATTCAATACTGCATGAAGTATTGGGTATATTGATAATCTCATCTTATGTATGATAATGGTATTGTGATTTTATTTTTATTTTGGAAAAATGAGTCTATTTAGACACTTATTGAAAACAAGATAAAATGATAAAATGTCTGGAAAGTTTCAATGTAACAAATAAGCAGGAGTTAAATAGAGATATATTTGAAATTACATTGGTCATGAGCTAATACTCACACACCTCTTGGTAGTCATTTCAAAAATAAAAACTTAGAGAAAGAAATATTTATTGACTGTTCATTATGACCTAGAAAGGGCTATGGTCTTGTTATTAAGAGATAAGGAAGCAGGGAATGTTCTTAAGATAGCATACTCTTCGGTTAGTAAGTAAGAGACAAGTAAATATATCATCAAAATAGACGATAATCAATGTCAAGAAAGCAAGAATCACAGAAAGTCATGAGTGTGCAGTTGAGGTGGGACATCCTGAAAGGAATAACTAACCCATGACTTAGGTGACTAATAATAACAACTGCCCCCAAATCTATGTGTGCATGTATGCCTACTGAAAGCTTGGAGGAGTTGAGGCTAATGGGATATGAGGCTAATGGGATATAGAGGTGGAGATGAAAGGAAAAGAAAAGGCAGTGATAAAATGTATGTGAAAGAGGGGTTCTGGGCTCAGAGAAACACAAATTGTCCCTGAGGGTTAAAAGACATTCAAGAAGAAAAGGCTATTGTGTCTTCAAAAGAGGAAAAGAAAACTTCTGTACCAAGTTATTTTGTTTAGTTGTCTTAAAGACCATGAAGAATCACCCAGCGATTTTAAATAATGACTTCAGAATGCATGGTGTATTTCTTAAAAAAACATTCACCTCTACGAGTTTGTTGCTTTTGCTATTGCGTTTTTTTTAAAGTATGCATTATGATTATAAGAATAAAAGCCTGGTCATAGTATAACAGGAAGTTCAAAGGTTTCAAATACTAATACCCCACTAGTATTCAGTTAGTTCAAAATCCAGGGATGTTTTTAGCACTTCAACTCCACAAAATACACAGTGAGAAAGGGGAAATGCAAAGAAAAATAATAGTATATGTTGGAAACCTTGTGAACAAAAGTACCTGGAAAAAGATTAAATTGCAAGGACAATCACTTAACTGACAATAAAATATGGTTCTTTGAAGGTAATCTTCTTCCTTTTTATTAAAAATCTTCCCTAAACTAGAACTACCTCATTTTGAAACATAAATGTTTCATCCATGTACTGTTTATTTCATTTGTGTCCCTAATTTAACCTTTTATGATGTAGAATTTTCATATTTTCTTCTTCTATCATCCCATCACAAATGTTTTCCTTTATGTCATGAATAACAAATGAATGTCTCACTGTGGACATACACACATACATGCAAATAAATTACCAAAACATCTTCTTATTTCTTCCCATTTAGTGTGGAACTTCTCATAGTTATGCTTTATACTTCTTAGTGTTTTACAATCTGAATTTAACATCAATATTCATCACAAGAATGCAATAAAATACAATTTTAGTGCAATTCTTCTTTTTCTGTCAACAGTTGATGCTCATAATTGCATCCTCAGTATCACCTATAACTTTTCATCTACCTTTAATTTACATTTTCATATATGGAATATATCTTCAGATGAAGTCTCTTATAAAAAGAATCTCATAGCTGTTGTAAGGGATTAGTCAAGACCATCATTTATATTTTATCAGAATATCAGAGAGGAAACATGACAACTGATGGCTCTGGAAGAAAGAGATTACCTAAGTGACTATCTTAGGAAGATATGAGTGAGGATTCCTTCTTATAAGTGAATTCATGTCCTACTTAAATAAAACTTAAAATTTTCTTAGCGATTAGAGGAAAGGTTTTTGTGTCCTGTTGATAAGACTTTATATAGCTCCCCAAACTTTCTGAATTTTGCCTGGCAAATAATCCAAACTCCCAAAAGGTATTAAAGAAAAGAAATGCAGAAAAAAATACATAATCAAGGTACTTCTTAATTAATGAGAGCTAGCATTCAATAATCTGCAGTGAACTGCTCTTTGATAGCAGATGCTAGCCTTTCTGAAAACTCAAGATATTCTTAGCCCTGGGTGGCTGCGAATACTGATCTTTTCCAAGATCTTTTCCAATTTGTCTTCACAAATTCTATGGAAATGCATGGATTCAGTTGTAGTTTCCTTTATAAATTCTGATATTTTTCCCTTTAATCTACAGCCTTAGTTAACCTCCATTGTGTGTGTGTGTGTGTGTGTGTGTGTGTGTGTGTGTGTGTTTTAATCAGGAATTAGACCCAAGTCTCTGGGTGAAAACCTGTATTAGGCATGTGTGAAGAGACATGATTCTTTCCTAAATTGTCCTTCTCTTCAGAGGATTGAAGGATAAGGCAAAAGTGGGCAGCTGTTATTACTAGGTCCATATAGTGAATGAATACATACCTTATTCAGCTTGCTTACTGCAGAAAACGGAAGGTGCATAGCTGTTACCTTTGAGTCACAGTAAGATTACTCATTAAAAGGGAATTATCACAATTAGTACATCAAATTCTATTTGACTGAAGAATGGGAGGGAAAAATTAGAAAATGAAAAGGAGAGAAATAGAGGTCTACTACTTCTGGAGGGTTCTACTAGATTAAAAAGTATATATTACCGGGTTAATGGAATTGCCATTTCTGTAGGTCAAATAATATTAAATATTGTTATTTCAATCTCAAGTTATCACAAATGGGTTCTGTTTGTAGGAAAAAATAATAAAATGTGAGAATAAGTAGAAAGCTTTCTAGAGAAACTCCAAATGACTGGGAGAAGTAGCCCAGAAGTCATACTTTATTCTTTATAGTACTAGAGAGTGCTCTGTTGCCTATGTGTATTATAAAATGAAAATTTGTTTTGATGGGGGAGCACAATACAATGGCCCTCTGGTAGATGAAGGCACAACTCTTTGTTATTTGAGGCTCAAAAAAAGAGACGGATGCAGGTTAGAATAACAAAGAAAGTTGCAGTTGGGAACAGGCAAATAGCAAACTCAAGCTATAGGATTAGTTGAGATATAGCAACACAGCAAAATTAGGTTTTATGGGTTCCCTGTGGATTGGTTAATTCGATTAATTTTGTTCATTCAGGAGCCATAGGAAGTTGGCTCTAGTTTTTTGATACCTGGTCCTGAGGTGATTTGGGTGGGTATTGTTAGGCTGGCTCAGAAGGACAGCGGGCAATCCCCAATCGCGACATAGGAAGCCCGCGAAATTCCTCTGCTTAAAGAGCCGGTCCCCTTTTGTTTAGGCGTGACTTCCCCAGGCCCATTTTGCGGACTTGGGAGTTTCGCCTGGGTGCGCAGAGTCCAATAAAGCCCTGACTATTCTGCTTTTTTGTCTAATTGACTTTTTCTCCTCGCGGAGCCCAGAAAAACCTTACAGTTATATATTGGTCCAAAGTGTAAGAACCAGGTAAGGAAAAAGTTACTGTGGACTTAATTATTTGCTGAAGGAGGAAAACTGGACTCTAATCAGAATCTCAAAATTACATTAAGGCAGTATTAAACCAAATTATGGTGTGCCCTAATGACTTAGTGTTTAAATCCTGGCCTCTAGAAGATATAGTCCATATACACCCTGATGACCCAGTGCTGGATGCCGGGAAGAGTCAAGAAGAACAACTAAATAAAATAAGTGCTTTTCTCTGCCTGTCCACTTGCCTACTCACCTTCATACCCACCTGCACCAACCTGGAAAAAAGTTATATTCCACTGTGAAAGTACATAAGAAAATAAAAACAACTATGTCTATATATGTTACATTTTCCCCAAAGATACACATAATACAGGTTTCCTTGCTATCTGAAAGCAGAGTTCCTATCGAAACGTTCCTAAGTCAAAATAGCATGAAGCAAAGAAGTAATTATCATTAATTTATATAAACTTTTTTCTAAATTCCCAGACACAAAAAAAGCTACCAAATCATACCAAATAACATGTAAAACCTAAAAAAAAAAAAAAACACTAAAATAGTAAAAATAAGAGAACTGACATATATGCTGTATAAGGTAAAAATAATATATGAACAGTGTAGTTTCACTTACTGAAATCAGGAGTACGTCGAGAACATTGGAAGGCAGCGAGATGGTGGCGATGGTGCGTTATGACGCGTCATCAGAGGTTGTGGTGGTGGGAATCACAGGAGACTGTAGGAGTGAGGAGGGTCATATATTAACATCTCATCTTCCGCTGAACACCTCAGGGTAGGCAGGTCACTAATGTCTACACCTCCTATGTGTGCCTGCCACTATGCGGAAGGTCTGCTGTGACTGATGTGGAGGCTTGCAGTACCTCAGTATGCTCGACTGCTCAGTCTCATATTTTTCTTTCAAAATATTCTTTCGGGGTACTCAAAATACCTTGAAAACATGCCCTTAATCTCCATGACCTTTAAAAATTCATATCATGCTTTTCTGTGGTCATTGCAGTACTCTCCATTAGTTGCGAAATTTTCAGGTAAGTGCTTCATATTGGTTCCTGGATGACTTCACTTTCCCGCAGCTCACTGTGGCATCAGTTTTAATTAAATTCAGCTTTACATAAAAGTTTATACCTTTATGAGATTTCTTAGGATTTTCTGAAACTTTAGGACGCATCTTGCTAATGGATGCACAAAATAAATGGAGATAAAACACAGACGCTCACAGACACAGTTCGAAGCTATGGCGCTTTGCTGCCCAGTTGCTTCCTATGGTTCCTGGGAGCCTGTGGCGATACCCTGCGCAGGCGCACTGCACAGAGCAGGCACACTGCTCACGTGCAAGCCGCTTCACTAACAGCGGCTGCAAAACAAAGACTGAACTGTATTTTCCTAAGTTTTCAGCTTTTGTGGTAGAAACAAAATGCTTCTTCAGAATTCTTTCAGTTATGAAAAATATTTACTAGTGTAGGTCTTTTGCAAAAGCAAAGCAGCATAATTGGAACTTCTGAAAAGCAGGAAATAACTGTATAGGAAAGTAAAGAGGCAGCACCTGCCAAAACCAATTAAGGACGAAGGAAAACGAACTTTGGTTGGAGAAGTTAATTCCATTCTCAAGTCTTAAAACCCGAGAGATTGCTTCATTGGGAATGAAAGGAGTGGATGGGGGAATAGTAGTACTATCATAGGAAACGGTATGCATTTGGAACAACCGAAAACTGGAATGTTGGTTTTGCTTTTTCTGGTTTTTATTTTTACAGAAAGTTTCTTAGAATACACGGAAAAGGTAACAACTGCCTGAACGTTCTTAGTCCTCTCCACCCGTGACAGTTCACTTCCTGGGGTCCCGACTAGCTAAATCCTGTAACTTTAGAAGACAGGAGAACAGAGAGGGCTTGCTTTGGTTTTTTTTTTCTAATAGGTTACATGCATCCACTGCGTTTATACAAGCCAGCGGCTGTAGTGCGTCAGAAAAGTCCAGGAATTTGGAATTGAGGTGAAAAAAATCATGAGGGACAAAATTTTAAAAATGAGGAAAATGTTTTTTTTATGATAGTTTTGTAAGATTTCAAAACATGTTTGTTGTGGGTTAACAGCTAGTTAGTCAACATATGTTCACTACTGATAGTTGTGATATTTTTCCTTTCGTTCGATTATTCAAGTAAAACACCAATTTCTATGTAACAATAACAATAATAATAATAATACCTTATACAGATGAATAGGTTGCGCTGAATAAAGTCTAGGTTGTTTCATAATCCTTATCTCTTTTCCTCACATAATAGAAATACCTCCACCCCCACCCCCACGCTGACATTCTCTTCAAATATGTCACTTCAGATTGGCATAACCAATACTAAATATGTTATGTACATTTCCTTAAGAGGACAATGAGTCTGGCTTCCGTAGTCCCTTGAATTTTAGAATCAAAATTCCATTTATTTTCTTCAAAATTGTAAGTCCTTTAATTTTTAGATTGCTTTGTAGTCTAATATCCTCAAACTTTAGGAATGTAGTCACAGTCAGACTTAAAGGTCAATCTTTTTCTAAAAGTCTAAGTGTAGGTGGTCCATCTCAGAGTCTTCCTGTTACAGTTGCCTGTCTGAGACCCACTACTCCAATTATCTAGGACAGAGGATGTTTGTCTTACTCCCTTTATGAATAACCCCAAACTGCAGGACTTGCCCCTCACAATTCTAAGCTGAATCCTTCCTTCTTCCCCAACTACATTTAACTCTATTTTTGTCCAGAGTATTTGCCTCGACATATTTTATATTTACTTATTTATTGTTTAATTACCATCTGAAGTATATGCCCAGTACTTAGAACAGTGGCTGTTTTATAGTAGGAGCTAACTAAATTTTGTTGAATGTATTAATCAAAATCTTACGTTGGCTATTTGCTATTAAGTTATCAAGCTTTTGGATATATATAAATATATATATACACATACATGCATGCATGTATATATATGTATTACTGCTAATAAATTTAGCAAACTTGAAGAAAAATTAAATATACTAACCATTTTTAGAACTTCCCCTACATTTTCTAATATAAAAGTTTAAAGCTAAATTTTTTCATCAATAATGGTTTCTCCCTTAATTTAGTAAAACTATTTCTACTCATATGACCTTAAGTGTAGAAACTGACATTAGCACCAAAGTTCTGTGTTTAATTATCTGAATAGTTATCTCTATGCAGTAGATGTAATAAAAGAAATATACTGATGTATAGAAATCTCTGAGTGAACTTAAAAATTATGGTTTATTATTTTTTTCTATGCCAGTTGGCATATTCTACATCCTAGAGTAACTGTAACAAAAGTGAAAATTCTCAAATGCACCTAATGTTATCTAAAAAATATAATCTAAATAATATATCTAAAAAATTGAAATAGTTTGGATTTTGGGTTGTTTTATTTTACAGTATCAGATCTTCCAAATTACAAAGACCAAAAAGAGTTTTGTCAACCACGTATCAATGTTGCTACAGTATTATTAGCTACTTTTATAAAAGTTATGAGTTGCATTTGTGATTATATGTGTACTCATTGTCTTATCTAAGTTGACAAGATCTTTTCAGAGTGGTGTTTCTAAAGGAGTGCCTACAAAATTGACCTGCAGATTTTAGGTCTGGGTGGTGCATTTGCTTTCCCTGTTTTTCTCAATGTATCAAGGTATAGTTGCTCTGTTTCTTTCAACTGTATTTATTGCCATATTTTTCAACATAAATTTATCCCATTGTATTTTTTGTGAATAAATATTTTTGAACATTCAAGAGAAAAAAATTGAAAAAAAAACAAACAAAAAACAAGACATTGCTTACTTCCTATTTTTCTACTGGAAAATTGATTGTTAGGACCATGTCAAGAAAAAGGAAAGCAGCATGTTGGCTCAGACACACTGATTTATGCTAACTGCTGAACTTTTACATACTTTATGTGAAACACTTATATAATGATAACACATTTCTAGGGAATGAAATGCATTTCCTAACAAAATTACGCAAAAAATGCTTTTGTAAAATTCTATTTATCAGAGAAAACATTTTGAGATAGAATTAATGAACAATTTATTCTCTTAGCTTATTTGTCCTTTAATTTACCAGGAATAAAATATTCCTTATGTAGTAAAATAATCAGATGGTTAGCAATTATATATAAAAATAAAATGCCTGAAAAGAGTGTTCTCTCTCTCTCCCCATTCTCTTCTCTTCTTCCCTCCATCCCTACCCTCACTCCATTGCCACACATGCACATCTTTGAATCTGAGGATAAGATTTCTCACAGTCTTCAATTCATAGAACAATGCTATCTTAACACTGATTTAAACCCAATGAATATCATAAGACATTTATAGCTTTGGGTTTTATTATCTGTGTGCCTTTGGGATATGAGAATGAAGGTTAGTGACCTGTTGATAGTGGTTTTATGAAACCACTATAACAAAAGCTAAATTCTTTAAATTCAAGATAAATACATCTCTTAATTAACGATAGTAAAAATTTAAATGCATGATTTTCTTGCATTTTAATTCCCCCACAAAATTATTTTAGTTGAATCTGAAATAGTGCTTTATTAATTTTAGGGAAATTGTTTTTTAATCAGAATTTGGATATGGAAGATCAAATATACAAATCCCATATGCGTAAAACAAAACATTGTTTAAAAGAAAGTAAATAATGCAATGCAAGTAAAAGGGATACTCCCATAACTTTTAATGTAAGTCTCATATACAATGTGCCAGAGAGGGTTTTTATTCTTCAAACACTCTGTGTGCTGTGACTGTACTCCCGAAACATTTTTATTTAGAAATACTGGATTGTAAAAGTCAACAGTGAGATATACTTGAAAATAATTGAATTGCTTATCAACTCATTCAAATAAAAGGTGAATTATGAAATTTACTCTTTAATTCATGTACAGTCTTTAATTCAAAATAATTTGTTTAATCTTTTATAAAATGTAAAAGTTATTTTTGATCGCTCTTTACCTACCACATGTAAAATCACCTTGTAAATGTCACTGAGTACTTTTGTTACATATGCAGTGGCAGTTTAAATGTTATACATGTCTCAAATGATCTAGAGATTATCCATTTCTCCATATAAATGTCATTATTTGAAACAGATACTGGGAATATTTTTTGAAACGTTCTGCAAAATGTTCGTAGTAAAATACAATTTAAATAATATAAAAGTGCAAAGTGACTTTCATGAGAAGAAAGTATTGTGTGGTTCTATAAATCTAATTTTATGCTTTCATTGGTTATTTTAATCAGTGCATGGAAGGACAAGAAAGGTCCCATACCAAGAAGTAGGAAATAAGATAAATAGGATTTCAATTGGGGAGTTAAATTCTCAAGTCAACACATTATATATGATCAGAGATAGTATATAAAGATAAAATCACTTATAGGCAAGAACAACCAGATAGATAACGGGTTAAAAAAATTAACATTGTCAAAGAAAATAAATTACCAACTAGAAGAAATTTTGTCAGAAATGTATACAGAGAAGAGAAAAAAAGAATAATTTTGCCAATCATTATCCATCATTATGTAAGTAAGAGATTACCCTGAACCAAAAATTTAACCTATCTTATGGAATGAGAAAGTGAATCTATTGAGAAACTAGATACATCTGTTATTTTAGCCTATAGATATCAAATATTCATATTACATAACTTTCCCTCTACTCCATCCCCACCTCTCAGATCTAGCTCTCTTGCTATTGTCAACCAGCAATTTTCTGATAATGTTCTCCTCATGTAGTTTGCCTAAAGGAAATGTGCGGACAGTTATATATCTATCATAGGAAAATAAATTGGCATTGTAGCTTAATATGTCGCTTTTGATTTTAGTCAACATCAGTCAGCCTTCTCAAGTTTAATCAACTTGATTTTATTGAACTGTATGAGGAATTTTGTCTTATAATGAAGAAGACCAGGTCACCATATCCTAAACCAAGATTAAATAAGCATCGTAAATGTTCTTTTACAAGCTATTTTAATCTTTAACAAAAATATCTACGAATTTTGACAAATGATCTCTAGGGATTTCTTTGTTATATCCTCAGGTTAAAATAAAAAATACTACGCTAATTCTATTGTAAACTTCTAAGAAAGCAAGTTTTCTAGTTTTACAAAAGCTGGTTAAATTTCTTAGGTCCTCATTGTGTTTAGAATATTTTATGGACTTAAATTTTCTGGAATATATATCTATTTTCTCTTACTAAAGACTAAGTTTTTCTTTCCCTTATAAACAACTAATATTATGGATAAAGGAGGATTTTCAAAATCTTTATAGATGTAAAGAAATTTACACATTTTCTAATTTCTTTTTAATATATTTCTTATCTGTTACAATCTATGATCTCTTTAGGGAACTCTATTTCTACGTTTTAAAGTTTTTGTTATTTTTTTTCAAGATTTTGCTTAAAGAACTGCATCCCAGGAGGGGTACATGGGAAATACTCAGGTCTTACATAATTGTCTCTGAATAACCCTTGAATTAGTTCTTAATCAAAAGCAGAAGTCTTTACATGTAAAGGGTCGCCTTGTTAAAGACTGAGTTCTGTAGTATCTTAAGTTTAGTCCTAGTAAACATGGTAATGACTCATCCTGCTCTTCACTAGTAATTTAAAATCCCTAAATCAAGAGTTAATAAGAAAGGCTTAAATAAGCCTTTAATGCCTGTAGGCTTCTACCTCTGGATTCATGTTTTCTACTCCTATTCCACATTCAACTAATCCAATAAGTACATATATAATGGGAAAAAAATAACTGAGTAATAAAATATCAACTATAGATTTGGAGTAATATGAGACATTTTCTATGTAATTATATACAAACACTGTGTCCAACTTTTGGACTCTGGAAGATGGAAAACTATTAACAGAGGTAAAATATTTATACACATAGAACAACAAGGCTCATAAAAATAAGTATTTGCTTTGAGAGAATCATTTGATTTAAATGTAATTGAAATAATACTTAATTGAATGTGTCATGTTAGAAAAAACACTAGATTAAAAACTGTAGACACAATGGTAGAAGATTTAAAATGACTTTATTTGATATAGAACGCATGCTATTATAAAAACATAAATGCATTCTGATCACAATTACAACAAATGTCTGTTGTGGTCAGGGACCTCTCTATATCACGGAGCAATGTTCTAATACCTGTTGAATGTCTGAAAATTCAATTCACTTCTGACAATACCTACCCATAAGATAGCATCAGATCCCACAAGTTAGAAGTTTAACTTACAAGGCTCTGCACCCCACTTCAGATGCCAGTAGCAAGCCCAGGCTGTTATCGAATCTTCTGCTTGACCATCTACAAAATGGAAGTTCCAAAGACTCCTGCCTCCTGACTCACTGGCTTATGGATAAACAGATCCTTTGCAAAGAAAAGCAAGCTACTACTGCCTTAGATGAATGTAACTTTTCCCCTGATGCTGAAGATGCTAATATTGTTCCCTGAATCAAGCATGTGAGGTAGAGAAGACTGCCCAATACAACTAGGGCCATTCTTATTTTAGGAAGGAAGATGTAGAAAGGATAAACACTCAACAGATAAATCTTCAGGATTACTGCATCTCACACTTTCAAGTGCATGCAAATCTACCATAATTACTGATAAAATGCAGATATGGAATAAAAAATGTCTGTAGGGGATCTTAAATCTTACAATTCTATTGAAATCATAGGTGGAATCAATAATGCTGGCTCTGGGACAAAAATCTGAGTGGGAATGAGAATGATCATTATGCACTTACTCTGAATGTGGTCTTCAATGGTACCTGTAATACAAAACAAAATACTCATGGTCACTGTACTCAAGGGGACCAAGACTAAATGGAAGATTTATAATCTAGTAATTAATAGTCTAGGTTTCAAGTGTGAATATAAAAACACGGAAATAACACTACAATCCTGAAATTAGAAATATGATTTCACATAAACCCTCAAAATAAAGTAAGTTAATATTTAACCCTTATGGACTATATGCCAACCACTCTGCAAAAATCTTTTAAAATGTTAACTCATTTATTGCCACTGTTAATATATGTGATCTGGATGTTGACATTATACTTTATCTGTGTTTAGGTATATAGGTACAGAAAACACTTCATGTAGTTTAGTTTATCATTTATAACCTGTCTATTCACCATTTTTAAAATTTACATGTAAAATTATTTCTGACTTCCTCTGATATTTTGTAGCAAGCATTAACTATGTTATAATAATAAAATAATAGATCCCCAGGTTCATGGAGTGAATTCTTTATGACTTTGCAATGTAAGAATAAGTTATTGTATCCTTTGAGAGGAAAAAACACTAAAGCAAGATTAAATGAGAAAGAAATCTTCACAGAAGGAAAATCTATAAGAGAAAATTGGGAATGAGCTAGGAAAGATTTATAGTCATTAGACCATGTTACAATTCTGGTTGCTAGAGGAGAATGGAAAAGAAAGAAAGTTTTAGTCAGTGAGTTAGTGAGTGTAGAGGTATCTCAGTGTGTCATGTTGTTCTAAGAAAAGTTAAGGGGAATAGTAGGTTAATCCTGAAACCTAGAGAATCCCTATCTCTCTGGTATATGCCTGTCCTGCTGAGTCATTGACAAAGGACAGCCTAAGAAAAGTCCATTGGTATAAGCTGCAATGTCATTTTCAGAGTGCAACTTCCAGGCCTTTGGATACTTCAGCTCCTTTAAATGTCTTAAGCAGTTGGAGATCTGAGAGGTGCATTTTGTGACAAGCAAAGTTTATCAGCTAATGGATCCACTAGCATAGATTGTGGAGTTAAGCTAAATTCCATGTATTTACATTTGTTCCTTTCAATTAGAAGAATGAATTGACAACTCATCTACAGATGTAGTCAGTATATTTTTCTTAAAGACAATTTAAAGTTCATCTTATTAGGTGACTAAGAAAAATGTTAGAATTAAAATTTCTGCATGAACGAGACTTTTGGAGGTTTTGTAGACTTCTCACAATACTTAGGATAATAAGACAGGGCATACTGAAGGACATAACATACCCAATGAAGCCTTGAATGTAAATTTATCACCACAGCTATTTACTATTGAAATTTTGTATTTATGTTGAACATTAAGAATGAAATAGGGAAAAGCTAAATTGATGAAAACCATATCTAGAAAACTCTCAACGTGTTGCATGATACACAAGCACAGACCAAGCTTTGAAGGCTATCAAAATTGTAATAGTCAGTCTCCTTTTATAGAAGAAATTTTAAAATTTAACCATAAGAATTATATTTTATGATTTCAATGTCAGTTTCTTTATGAATAATTACTACTTTCCTTTCACTGAACTTTTTTATTAAACAGTCAATTCAGGGTCACCAAAATTTTTGCATTAAATGTTGTAGTGATTTCAGTGGTGTACTCATCCAAAGAACAAGTGAGTGAGATGTTCAAATGTTATGAGACGTCCCTGACTAGCCATGGGAGAAGAGAATAACTGATTTAGGAAGGCATTAAGATTTAACTTTAAATTATTGCAACTGTCAAGTTCTGAGAAGTTAAACAACAGTTGCCTAGTGCCCTGCATTCAGAAATGGGGTTTTTCTTCTGCAATCAAGACTTCTGGCCAACCACAAGTCAGAAACAATTTTTCAAATAGTGACTAGCTCTGAAAATGTATTCTGCAGTAGCAAATCAAAGAATAAGTTTCATTTGTGCATTAATGTGGAACAAACTTTGGGTTTGTCATCATGCAAGTTATATTATAAAACTAATCAGTTCCATGAAAAATAGGGTATGCACTGATATGGTCAATTTCTTTCACAGCTGCATAGTATTTCCAGAAATGTATAGTATGATAAATATGAATACAAATAAATTCTGGTGTTTTTACTTGAAATACAGCCTTTTAATTATATAAGGATAGATATTTTCATCTGTTAGTAAACTATTCATATAGTGCTTTCTGATTATTAATAGATTTCTGATTTCTGATTATTAATAGATTTCCTAAAGAACTTATCATTTCATATCAAAATAAACTACAAAAGCTAATGGAAATTTTCCCTACTCTTGAAGATATTAAAAAACCTTTTTAGAAGTTGAATTTAGCGCATTAAAATTTCATGTCATACATTTACAAAACTTTGAGAATAAAATTAACTGAAGTTTAGAATTAAAAAAAATAAATTTGTAGTTCAGAAATTGCAAAGTGCCATAGAAATATATTTTACTATTACATATAACATATTTCCAAAATTATTAAAGCAAATAGAATATACCAGAGCATTCAAAGATTGCTCTTAATTCTCATAATTTCTATTGAAAGAATTAATGTCCTATGGAAAATAATGTTTTAGAAAAAGTGTTTATAAATATAATATTTAAATCTTAAATATTAAAATGTTCTTTATGAAAGAAGCATGTGTGGTAGCTTTCTTTGTCATAAACTAGAAGAGGTAATCTCATTCTTTTCAGTTTATTTCATTGCTTCTACTTAAATTTGGAGCAATTTTTAGAAAAAGCACTTAAAAGGAATGTTTAATAATTGAAAAATATATAACAAAAGCAATTGAATTTTAAAACTAATTTCATCAGAAAGTAAGTGTTCTTTACTTTTTTGAATTAAAAAACATTTACTGAAAGTCTCTAAGACAAGGACCAATTTGAACTTTTTAAAAAGTAATTTAATAGTTGGTAAGCAGAGGCTGTGCAAGTACAGAAGCATGACTGAGAGCTCCCCTTTCCCTCACTTTTAAGGAAAATATGAAACAGGTTTGTAAAAGAAAATCACGGACGACTCCCTTAAAGGCAAATTTTCAATCCAATTTTACTAGGTCTTAGCTACAGTCTGCAAAATCTACTTCTGAAGTTTTATGCTAAGCACATCTGTTGTTAGTATATTGAAGACAAGCATGCTCATTTTTTAGAAGTCTATATAAATGGAAAAGAGTGACATTATGCAAAGGCTTTTATAAGTATCACTTAGAATAAAATCAGTGTTATTTAGTCCATGTAAGCATATTCAAGAAGAATTTTTCCCTCAGTCTCAAAACAGATTTCTACAAATTATTTTTACCCTAAGAGATGTGAATCTTTCTTATGGATTAAAAACAGAGCACTCCACAAATGTTCAGTTTCCAATAATCAGGTACATTGAAACGATTATGTAAATAATTAAATCAACCAAAATAATTAAGAAAGCAAATTCATATTCTTAGATTTCATTATGCATGTATTTAACAAAGAAAATGAAATATACCTCCTAAAATAAGAGACATTACTTTCTCTAAAATTTGTGTAGAACCAACTCAGTAAAGTACAAACTTTTCTTTGATGGTAAATTCATATAAAGTTGAAGAGTGTTTTTGTACATGTATATTTCTATTCAATACCTTTGTCTGCCTCTCAGATCATTAGAGAGGGGCCAAGCAAGCTCTCCATATCCAATAGTTGTCACTTTTCTAAACCTTTTTAGATATTGCCATTTAAGTTAGTACCAAAGAATGATGAGGAACTAGACATACGAAAGGAACAAAATATTGTAGAGAGGATTATTCTAAGCAAAGGAACAGAAGTTGGAAAGGCCTGAAGTAGGAATATGATTACACTCATAGGTTTGAGAAAATAAATGTACAATGATGTGGTTAGGCAGAGACTTTGTAAACGCTCAACTTTGACCTATAGCAAGAAAATTTTATATTGCCCCCTAATACACATCCAGACTCACACCAGGTCCCAGACCTCCATATACATCTGTAAATTAAGCAAGAGCTATATGAAACGTTTCTTTGCTAGATTGGTACACTTATGTCTTTGTTCCATTATTTTATATTCTCTCTATTTTAGTGCAGGTAGAAACCACTAAGTTAATTTCACAGTCCACTAATAGGTCAGCCAACGGTGTTTTAAACAATGAGCTAAAAAATTTTCGTGGCAGAGACTGGTGTAATACCATGTGAGCAGCCAAGGTAGGTCCCAGAGTGGGTTAGGCTTATTGACCACTGAAAGGATTCTCTTTATAAAGTAAACTAAGATGAAAGATCTAGCAAATAAATATACAAATATACTATAAATATTTATTATAGATTGAAACTTCAGATAAATAATATTCCATTATACATATATAATATTTGTACTATAAAATATAATATTTATACTTAATTTGTACCCCTTATTTTGTATTTTATCTGACAACCCTAATCTAATGGTGATAAAAGTCATTAAAACATTTTAATCCAGAGTGATGAATGGTAAAATAAATGATCCAATTCCTTTCATAGTCTTTCCAGTTGCCATGGGAAGAAATGGCGCGGAGGTAAGAAATGTAGCTCAAGTAGGAGATCACTGCAGTAGAAGCTATTTCAACCTGCAGGAAAGGAAAGAGAGGAGAAAACATTAAGACAGTCTCATCAACCCTGGAATTGAGATCTAATGTAATTGAGGAAAAGAAATTTCAGCTATATGACACTTCTCAGAGCAAGAAGGGATTAAACTAAGGCAACCTGTTGTATCCTAACATACTATGTCTCCATGGCTTACAGCCTCAGTCTCAGTTCTGAGGCCCTGCAACTGAGATTTTGGAAATTTAAACATGGTTTCAATCCTAATAAGAGAAAAATGACCCAACATGTCAATCACCATGGCCTTGCATAATGTAGCCTGTGCTATTGCCTCATTGGATAGACTTTGCAGATTTGGGGTGATATTTAGAATGGGACTTTTTATGGGGTAACATGTTTTCATAGATAAATCACATACTTGTGTCTTGATTTAACGTAACATTCACTAAAGCTTATTTGTTGTGATTTTCTAGAAAACAGTCTAATCATAGTTCTTTTGTTATTCTAGTAAGTCAAGATTTATTCTAGATTTATTTTACCTTTCTAAGTATTTTATATTAAAAAAAATAATTTATCAGAATCGTACTCCTGGAGGAGTAATAGTTCTATAAACTTAATGACTTTATATTTTAGCTTAAAATTGGAATGTGACTTCAACATCCCTTCAACAAGATTTTGGAACCTAACTTACCCTAATTTCTAGGGACTTAGTTTCACTGCATAATTGACTGTGAAATTACTGGGATTACTCAACATCCCTTAAAGCATATGGGTAAAGCACTTAAGCTCTATGAAATAAAGTTTTTTTTTCTTTTTAAATCAATTGTTCTTTAAAGTCTACTAGCTTCAGCTGAAATACCACAGAACAGAGACATGAGACATTTGGGGACAAAAAAAAAGAGAGCGAGAAACAGAAAAATGATGAAGGAAAACTAACTCAAATATCAAAATTAATTTAAATATCAGTCACCATCCTAAATAAGTTGTGTTCTTAAAAGATAACCCTTATGTGTTCTAAACATAACAAAGGAGTCCCAAGTACCCATAACAAATATAATAATATTCTTCTCCTGTAACTAAAATAGCGCATGGATTAGCCAATATGAAGACTTCTTTTGATCATGACATTTTCTAGGAAAACAATAAATGCATTATATATAGTTCAGTTGAGTCACAAGCTATTTTCATATTTTATTATGCTTTGATAGACATAGTTGCAATAGGATTTTTCCACATTAAATTAAGGCCATCTTTCATTTCCCTAAGCAGTAAGAAGAATTCGGATCTTTAGAATTAGAACTATTATAATATAGATACCGCACTTCTCTGAACAATTTTATATTTACAGTGAATCCAGTTAGGTCTTTTCTTTCCCTAGTATTAGTAAAAGCTCAGATCAATCACTAATAAGAGTGTTCATAATTATTCAGAGTTGTAGAAAGTTCCATGACTTGTGATAAAAAGTACATTTACAAATACTTAGATCGATTTCTGGTTTTAAGCCAATTCAGGGTTCTTAAAATCATGTCAATGTAGAGAACCTAAACTTATAATGTACTTGTCCCATTCATCAAAGATCATCAAGAAACTACTGTAGTGTGATACTCAGTTTATTGCAATCTAAGTTATCTTCATGATTTGAAAACACAAACATTTTTTCTTTCTTTAAATATTGTGTTTTAATTTTTGTTGTTACATCACAATCTTTTAAAGCCAACCCATAATCAACATGAGTTTTAGTTTTTAATTTATAAAATACCTATAATTACAATAACAAGACTAGCAGAAATTCTTTATAAATACATGAGAATCAAAAACAATTAAAATATTTGATTTCAGTGACTCGAGGAGTCATTGAAATTGTTTGCCCATTTATTCTTTGTATTTTAATCCCCATAAACCTTTCAGAAAGAGTTTTGCTGTTAGGGTGACCATATTTTCTTTAGACAAAAATGGGACTCTGGGATGGCAAAAACAGATTGGGTTTATATGCTAGTGACTAAGGGGAGGGGAGGCAGGGGAGCAATCAGAGCAGGAGCAGAGCAGCCAGACCAGTAGCAAGCAAATACTATTTGTTGCTAATCAGTGATTGCATAGTAAAGATGTGTGGTCTGTAGGGACTTCATACCAATTACCAAGGTTGGTACATATATATTCAGCCTATTTATTATGAAACTACTATTTAAAAAATACTAATAAACTTGATAATGTGGTGGAAAAACTGACATCTTGCTTGGAATATGTCCTTTCTACTTGCTTTTCTATAAAATAAGAGAATATTTATAGATGAAATTAGTTTTTCTACAAACAGTTGCATATGAAAAATACGGCAAGCCATCTTAGTTTCATTGAGTAAAATGAACATGTATACATACCTTCAGAATCCTTTTTCATGTGAAATAGTCTGTATGATTTTCTCATACACATATTACATAAAAAGCAAGCTACAAAACAATATTAATAAAGCGAACCTACCTGACAAAAAGAGGGCAATATATCTTGTACAAAAAGGCCAACAATGTTTAAAACTAATGGTCTCTGAGTAGACTTTGAGCCATTTATTACATTATAATAATGAGGAGCTGTATAGTTCATGCTAAAGCTATTACAAATTTCAGATCACTTCAGAACACATACTTCTAGAAACATTTAAATGTGAATTTTAATTAAGAGGTCATGTTTACACTTAATATTTAATATGGCCAACACTCCTAGGTCAGAACAATCAAATGTTGGAAAACAGATGATCACACTAAGGTTCCCCAAAATATCACAAGATACAAAATGTGTATACGTCAGTTTATACACACAAAAGTATTTAGAGTGCATTCCAGTAAACATGATGCATTAAGAAATAGTACTAGTAAGAAAGTGGTATTCAAATAAAAAAACAAAATTTATTTTAGAGCAAACACAAGACAGTGGAGTGGGAAACACAGATTACATAAACCATTGACTTACATGGGGAAGGGAACCCTCTGTAATTGACATGTTTGCAGGTAATCACTGTTTTTCCTAAATTCCTCTAAATTGCCTATCATTCCAAGCTGAACACTTAAAACTGTCAAGCTAAAACAAGTGTCAATCTAGTTATAACTATTCTTCAAGAATTGATGTGAATATATCTTTAGAAAGAAAGAATATATTTGCATGCTGTTCAATCTTAACGCAACGTACTCTCTGCTAGAAGTGATGTCCTGACTTTGATTTGTTTTCAGTTAGGCTTCATATTTTTATCCCTCCTGTATTTGGCAACTAAATTATTTTGCTCATAATTAATTTAAAAAATTTATTTTACTTATTTGGCCTAATTTATTTTCATTCACAGTTTTTCATTTGGTGTTGTACTTTTTTATTTAACATTACTTTTATAATAGTTAGAATAACTTAGTTTCTAAAGGACTCAGATATTATACACTTTGTTACAGAGAAATAGGAAATATTGACAATTCATGAATTACTTTATCTCTAAAGATATGAGCACTGTCTCTGTCTGCAATTTGTCTCCAGAATATTCTTTTCTCAGATCAACTAAAAGTAATCAAAACTTAAAACATTCAGTTTAATTTTAATTTTTGTACAATTTGTTTTCCTAAAAATCATAGAGTAGAATTTAATTTATATAGTATCTATATTTTTACTTTAAAATACATTTGTCAATTTTTACAAATAATACCAGATTCTCCAATGACAACAGACAAAACAGCTGAGCAGATTTTTTTTACCATTCGCATACATATAAACTCTTAAAAATAATGTGTTTAGACTTCAAAATGTGTAGATATTCTTCAGAATAAAACTGATGTGCAATTATTTTAAGATATTAAATTCTCAAGTCTATTTCTTAAGAATGCCAAAATAGAATTTTTATAACTTAAAACATGGTCCAACTTAATTAATAAAATGTCTTTCAAAAATGAAGAATACAGAAAGGAGTCAGCATGGGTAATGTCATGAGGATACCCTTCAAATATACAATAGAAGTAAAGCAAATGTTAATGTATGCTAGGACAAAACATACATGAAAGAGAAAGGAGACAATCATAAATGTAGAAATTAAGTCTTTTCATAAAGATGTGCTTGACAATCAGAAAGAAGGAAGTATTACAGTCATATTATACAGATGCACACATTTTCAAATTATAGGTTTGGTAGTAATAAAACACAAAACAGACATTGCTCCTTAAAAGGAATGGTTTTCTTTGAAAAATCTTTTAAAAATTCCGATAGGACACAAAGTAGAATTGGATGTAAATAATTGTCACATTGTTGAAAATAAACAAAATCATATAGATGTCCATTATCCTAAATAAGTTGTGAATTCAAAATAGACTTAACTTCTACAAAAAGAAAAACAATGAGTATTTTTATGAAGTAAATAAATAGATTCTGATATCAGGTAGTAAAAATTATAAGAGCGGCAGGGAGAAGCCTGAAAAAGAAAAGACAAGACTAGCTGTCCAGATATTATGCTGTACCATAAAGTCTCAAACTGAATAGAATTGATATGTGAAAAGATAGAAAGAAAAGGAAATAAGAAAGCCAGAAATATAACCACACACATTTAGGAATTTAGTGCATGATAAAGAGAGTCTTTCTAAACAGTAAGTCAAAGATGAATTTTTTGATAAATGGCATCGAGTAAAATGAGCATAGTTTATAAATGGATTAAGATCTAAATTAAAAAAATAAACTAAGGAAAATTATAAGAAAATTGAATAAATATAATTATTAATTTTGTGGTATAGAAGCATCTGTAAATAAAACTTAAAATCCAGATGTCTCAAAAAGTATATACAATCAATTACCTTAACTATTCAGGATGGGAAAAAAAATATCATCAAGGTCAGAAAGCAAAAGACAATGTTAAAACCATTAGAGAGAGTGTAAATTTATGTACTATCAATGTATAATTTCACGTCACTTTTAAATTAAGACGGGAAGTACAAAACAGTACAATGAAGCATTAAGTAGTCATCACTATTATTTAGTGATCAAGAAATCCACATGGTCATCTAGAGATTCAGACTGATCTGGAGAGAAAAAAGTAATTGTATCCATTAAGTATTCAGATTCACATTCACAGAAAATACAGGAGATTGAGAAATAAATTATCATATCTCTTGAAAACAATCAAACAAATCAAAGAAATCATTCTTCAGAAAAACCAACCTAATACCTTTCATAAATCTTTGAAATAAAAACCAAACAAAAACCATCAGCAACAACAATAAAACCAGTCTAGATTAAGGAGATAAAAGTGATATAAATTCATAACATATGAATTTGGATTAAATCCTGATTTAGATAAGCCAGACATTAAAAGTGGAGAAATACGTTATCTATTGATAGGAAAAATATATTAGCATGCAATAACAGTAATTGATATTGAACATTAGCATGTTGCAAAAAATATGGCAGTCAAATCTCATTTGGGCCTGCATAGTATATATACATCTAGAGAGAAGATTCCATATAGATGAAATCCTTTCACGATATCAATAAGATTTTAAGAATGAAAATGATTCTCTGGTCACAGTACAGAGTTTGCTTTTCTGATTTTGCTTAATTTTTCAATAATTTCTATATAGCTTTTATAGTAGTATAAGACTGCTTTTAAACTTTAAAAATGATTGGTTCTGAAACATTAAAAGCAATTCTTTAAAAATGTTTTATCTATCTTGGTCACTTGCCTGAAAAAATTATTATCTTTAATACATGATTTCCCACATTCTCCTATTTCACCAGTTGTAATTATATATTCTTTCTTATAAATTCTTGAAAAATGAAGAGAAGACATAATAAAAGTAGATTAAAAACATATTTTATTAGTCAATTGACTTTTCCATATGTATAGTAACAACAATTTCAGCAAAGCTTCTTAAACATTCTTAAATTTCTATTTTCCTTATTGATTATTTCTTCTCCTGGCCTATCTCTTAGACTTCACTATTTTGTAGTGAAGAATGATTATTTTATACATCTTTGTTGTTTATTCTGCTTTCCTGATCTTCCAGATTTTATAAGTAGGTTTATTTTCTTCCAGGACTTGGGTCATATAGTTTGCCCTCATAAATATTTAACTGGCATTATCAGTTTTATCCATATACATTTAATAATGATCCTTCATAAAAATGGAAATGCTGCCATCTCTAAAATCTAATTGACACCTTTTGATGGATACTGTTTTGAGAGGAGCTATAAAGAACAAAGTAGCAGCCTGACAGCTGCCGTAAAGGAACATAACTCCATCGTCTGGAAGGCCAATGATTGCCACAGGAGCCACAATCTGCAGGTGGTTTCATTTATCTCTGATACCTTTCAAATACCTCTCTAGCAAAATGCCATGAGCAAAATACACAGATTTCCAGGTGTGGTCTGATTAGCAGAGTACAGTAGAGGTGTGTAGAACTTTTTCAGGAAATAGTTCCCTATAAAATTGTATTTGTAGGAAAGTGGTTTAATCATTTCCCTTCTTAAAGTTTACTTCCCACAACTTCAGCTAATCTTGTGTGGTCTCAACCATTCACTATCTGTCAAACATTCAAGATCAAAAGGAAATTCTCTTTAATCATGCCTTCTTCTCTAAACTAAGAATAAACAGATTACGGGAGCTTCCATCCTAGCAGAAATAAAATGTATGGAACAGAATTCCCAGGATTATTTTCATTTGTTTAGATGGAATCTCTGTTCAAATAGAAATCTCCCTGTTCAAAGATTTATGGTATATAAATCCTCATGCTTCCCAGAAATATATGCCAGTAGTAGCCAAGAATTAAAAATAAAAGAGAGAGAGAGAGAGAAGAGAGAAGAGAAGAGAAGAGAAGAGAAGAGAAGAGAAGATGTGTTTTCTCTCCATTAAATAAAGCATTCACATACAGATGGTGTGGTTATTGTCCACAGGTAGTACAAAGAACAGACATCTGAGACCACTGGCTGAACCAAGACCCCTCTAACTTCTCTTCCCTTCTCCCTACGGATGTGCTCTATTCAACAGTGTGTGTCTTGCAGCTGTAGCTGTAATAATCTGAAGAATGTTGGAAAAAGATATTAAAGAACCCAACGAAGAAAAGGTGAATGAAAGATTATTTCTGTTTTGAATTAATAGAAAAACTAGAAGAGAACCATTTCACCACCTGTATCTATATTGGTGCCATTTATTTCAATATGGAAATAATTTGAACTGATGTACACAGAGAGAAAAGGGGGAAAGAAAATAAACTATGGCCCGGCTATTAAAATAATCTATCCTAGTTTATTCATCTCAGAACAGGAAAAATAAAAACATGTAACGAGAGCCTCACTGCCACCCTTCTCCCCCTTATCTCATGCTTTATTTGCCATCTGTGCTATGTGTTTTGCTTCCTTTTTTCCCTTTTAAATCATTATCTTATCTTCTTTTTTCCGGTTCCCTGACCCTATGAACGGGTGGTCTGTTTCATGTTCCTAGACACACTATTTCTGTTCAAATTTGATGGGCGACATAAGGTTTGTGTATTCAAATACCATTTTCTGCACTGCTCCACACTTCTCATCTTTAGGTTCATTAGTCACGGTATGTGTTCCATGCTGTGCCCAGAATGTGTTAGCTGATAATAACATACTCAAAGAGCATGTTGAGTCTCTATTTTACTAACAAAGTATCAGTATCCCATACAATTTGCCCCTTGTGATTCGACTCTTTCCAAAGATTAAGTCTTAATACACACACATTTATCTCTTTAGAATTCCCAAAATGTGTTTTGGTCAACTGAAAGTTATTCAGGGCTGACAAATAGTAAAGGCAATACTTTTTAAGCTTGTGGTTAACACCAAAATTTTTAAATAGGCTAGAATATTCAAATATATTATTTCAGACTGATACAGTTAAAATTATACATGTCTTCCATGCAATGGTAGGGTATAGAAACTTGAAGGAAAGGGGAAATAATGTTAGAATTGAGTGAGCATGCTTTTAATGGTATAAATCATTAATTTGTATAACAACAATAAGAAAGAATTTTAAGGCAGCCTCATAGAAAATAAATGAACATGATCTCAATTTGATATCTACAAAGTAAATAAATGTCATAGATATTTACAAAAGTTTCACAAATATCCCAATAAAATGTAGATAATGTAGATAAGTTGGAATCTGAAGGAAATATTACAAAAATCTCACAATGGTGAAGGTAAATTAAGATTCATAAATTCTACCATAATTTTAAATTTCTCCTAAGCACAAAAGCTTGTATAATGATCAGTGGTCCCGTTGGCTTCCAGCTCTCTCTTTTGCTTGGGCAATAGGCATTACGCTAGTTAAATATTCAAAACAGTCCCCTAAAGAACATGCTTTCTGACAGGCATGCCCTTGTACAGTCCCCTCCAACACTAAATCTGTTGGAAGTGGCAAGAAAAAAATATATAAAATATGTGGTATTAGTTTTCACACCAGACAATGGGCAGAGGATTGAAGGATATGGAAGAAAATATTATTAAAATCTGAGAAGGTCTCAAGAAGACTGTGAATGAATGAAGGAAGATGAAGGAAGTGCTCAAAACTGAGAAAAACGCTGCAATTATATGCTAAATGTAAAGCTATAGAAGCTCTTATCTATGGTAAAAGCTATAGAAGCTCTTATCTATGGCAAAGCAGGAAGGGGTAATAATGATCTTGTGATTAATGAGATTTCAACATTGAATACCTTGCTTATTCCAGATGTTAAATCCATAGCAAAATAATCTCAAAGTACAAAATAAACAAACATAAAATTCAAAATCAAGCAGGTGCTAACCACAGAAATTTTATGCTGTTGTAAAGGTATTAAAGTTCTCAAGGGCATACCTTATTGAATAATAGGGGCTCAAAGGATTTTAAGGGAATTATTCCACGACAGTCGGACACAGGGTCCAAAATAGAGAATATCTTTCTGAAAGTGATTTGTGGTTGTGGTTTTTGATTTATGTAGTAAACTCCTATATGATTAATAGGAAGTTCAGCAATATTAAAAGAATGACATTGAAAAGGCACTGCGCACTTGACTGAAAGGCACTGAGACACAATAGTTTAAAACGTACTTCCTAGAAAGAGATATGGCCAAACACAAACATAGAACGCCAACCAGCCCAGTCCAGGAGCCACAAAATGGGAGTAAAATGTCTTCAAAATTACCAACCTCAGTTTCCCTCTAACTGCTACATAAATGTATGGGAGACCCAAAGTGGGACTCTACCAACTGAGCTTGCCACAACCAGAAACCAAACCTCTATATGTAGTAACTGCCTGGCTCATGTCTCTTTATGGCATTACAACTACTTTTCTGTCAAATAGTCAGGAATAGTCAGGAATTCTCAAAACATATTCAAAGACCAAAGACTCATAGGCCAAGTGTAACACATAACATAAAATAAGCTAAATTGATTTTTGCTCTGTATATAATCTGCTGGCTATCATTGTGTTTAAAAAATCGTACTTTGATCATTGCTAATTTTTTCAAAATATAATTTTCAAATAAATGCATTTTGGAAGCTATTTTTTTGTGTTGTAATTTATTTGCTAAAAGGCTTCTCTTGAAAACATAAAAAAATTAGAATAGGAATATTAATTTTAAATAAAATTATGAAAGATGCAAAATAAGGATCAAATAAACTATAAAAAGATAAACTTACCTATCATTTAATATTAAATATTGAGCATCCAACCTTTTTCAAAATTATTTAAAAAATGAAACATTTACTAACAGAATGTGAAATATATTTTAAACTTAAACTATCATAAATCTCAAATGAGAGTATTTAAGACATTAAAGTTACTACCAGCTTTGTCACTGTAAAGAGAAATTGTGATAGATAACACAAGAAAATATATAAAAGCTGTACTGTAATTCCAAATTCAGACAAATGACAGGTTCATACTGCTGTACCTCATAGATTTTTCAAGTGCTCTTTTATTTTATCAGAAAGTTTTCCCCTATTCACCACCTACCACAATCTATCAAACTATTCTTGGAGGTCAGTTAAAATGTCGCTTTGTGAAGTTTCTGCAATTCTAATCAAAATAAATTATTCCTGAGTCTGATTTGACAGCACATTTTTATAATTACTCAGAAACACATTATTTTTATTAGAATATAAATTCTGTCAATACAAAGACTACATCTTACTTTATTTTCTAGCCCCATACAGTTAGCACAAATATTTTGTCATTCAATTCTCTATATATTGCTTTAATACATTCAGAAAGAGTAGCATGGGTTTAAGTACTCAACCTAAGTATGAAATTAATAAAAGTTCATTCTCAGAGCCACTGGATTTGATGACCAAATACCTCCCAAATCTCTCCAATACTAATAACTATGCTGGAGTAGGAATATGAAGATAAATATGCAGCAATGTCTGGTTTGTTTGCCTTCAATAAACATCTCCATTAAAATTTGAAGAATTGGTACCATTTTTTCCCCTACAGTAGAATTTGGAGTTAAATAAGTTGTTAGCATTGGGAAAATGCCATTTTAGGACCAAGGTGAATAAATCAAAAACAAATTATCAACTTTCTGCTTCAAAACAATTGCCCACAGGTGAATTTTGATCTTCAAAAACATGTGTAGTTGTTCCTGTAGGAAGACATTCTATTCCTCCTAACAGAATTACAAAATTGTATCTTTGAATTTTAACATAGAATAGTTTCCAATCAGAATCAAAAAAAAAATCACAGTGATAATTTAAGTGCTTCAGATAAATAAAGGACTCCTTATGTCTCACCAGTTAAAACACAGTGACCAGATAAAAATGTCTTTTTGATCTCTCATGTATTTTACAAAGTGATTATTGAACTGAGTTTGATTAATTTCTAGTACTTCTCATACTACATGAGGAATAAACGAGTATTGATGTATGAAAGTTAAGTGTCCATCTCAATGACAGGATGTGGACACCACATGTAGAGATGGTACTTGAAGACTTGAAGTTAGTCTATTTGGCAATGCAGAATAATAGAATATTCAAGAGACATCCCACTTTTCTTTCTTATAAACTGAACATTTATATCTTTATCTGTTTCAGTAGAAACTGAGATGTTTGGGTCTATGTATTATGAAATATTTAGCAAATATGAACTTCAAAATATTCAAAAAATATGGAAATATGGAAATTATACTTTGACTTATGTATTACTAATGTGTTATCAAAATATTGTCAGGAAAAGAGAGTAATATGTGCAATATTTTGACTTGTTGATATGAGGTTAGATGAAATTCTAAACCCAAAATTATTTTACGATGATTGTTCAATTATTTTTCATGATTACTAATATTAGTAAATGAAATACAAAGATGTCATTTCTTAGCCATAACACTTGTACTTTTGGTACAATGCGATCATTTGAACTGTTCACAGTACATATAATTTTTTGAGTAATAGTTAAGTGGTATGCTTTTATAATAAAATTGGGGATCATGGAACAGGATTCTAATCTAAATCCTCAAAGTCAGTAGTGAAATATTATATACTGGTTTATATATAAAATGTATTTATAGGTGTGCCGTGGTAGAGTAGCTGTTTGATTAATTGTATCTGAAGTAGCTCAGCCCAAATGCCTGTAGGTCTGAATCCAGGTCTGGGTTGGGGGAGAAAATCCATAAGAACAATTAAATAAAATTAAATGCCTCTCTCTTCCTGTCTCCCTGACTGCCTGCTAGCCTTCATTCCCACATGCACCTTTCCTTAAAAAAAAATAAATAAAAGTTTTCATTTTAATTGAGGAAAGTATGGTAGTACAATTTTATAAGGGTTATTTCTAAATAGATGTAACATTCAATCAAGTAAATATAAAATTCTACTGTATCCAAATATCAAACTTATCATAATACTACTGACTTCAGCTCTTATATGTGTGGTAGCTGGTGTGCTCTGGTGGAGAAATGTTTAGGTCTATCAACTCCAGAAGAACAAGTTACCTATCCTTGGATTCAAGTCCTGGGCCTGGGGGAAATCAACCAGTATGAAAAACTAAATAAAATAAAGATTCTTCTTTCACTCTCTTCCTGTCTGTATTCCTGCTTACCTTCATTCTTACCTGCACCTTTCTTTAAATAAGAAAAATGTGTAGGAGTAGCCTGAGTGCAATTTTTCATATATGAGAAATTGCCAGAATATCAAAAGACTTTTTATAGGGATGATTTTCCTCTTGCTTTTCGTATTTCCCCTAAATATTAACAATATGGACATGTTAAATTTAGGAAGAACTGACATTACATTTCTCCAAATGCATGCAAATGATAAATAGGGAACAATAAGTGTGTTTGAAAATGTGTAGAAAGGACAGACAGGGATGGACTGGAAGTGATTTAATGATTTATAAGATTAAAGTTATTTGAAGAGTTTAATAATATGAATTAGAGGTTGGAATTCAGTAATAATATGTCTGATCTTGTTCAAAAGTTCTGTCTTGCATTTCTTGACATGAAACACTCCTTAGATCCTCTACTGTAAAATCATAAATGTCTGATTACCAAAATGACTTTCCCAAATTCCCAAGGCTCTCTACTATCCAATTATTTTAGAAAACAGTGTTTTAAATGTCATAATAGCATAACTGGCACAGAATCTTTTCTGCATTAGCACTGGATATTGAAACATCTTAATCATTATAACAAAATTAAAAGGAAAGTAAATATTTCCGAAAATGTTTATGTGAAATAACTGCAAGTGCTATTTTTTATATAGACAGAATTATTTTTGGTTTCCTAATGAATAGAAGTGTGTATCGAATATAGCAAAACAACCTGCTATCAAAAGGAAAAATGTGCTTGTACAATTGTCATGACCGGCAAAACTTTAGAAAAAAATGATGTGTTTATCTTCATTTAAAAACATTAACACCCTACCTTCCATGCACAAGGGTACACGCACACTGCTAATCAAAAGCAAACATTATCTGTCATGATAGAGCACTTCTGTGGTGACTGTTCATTTTGACTAACTACCCCTGGTGTCTTGGGTTGTCAATCAGATAGACACAACTCATTGTCTTGGCTAGAAACCACATTTCTGACTTCTACTAAAGGTCTGGTTATCTTCAACTTGTCAAATGTTTTATACTGTGATGTATGCTTGCACCTGGACACCTGATAAAGCGGGATGTAATGTAGGCAAAGCTGAGTTACTGTTAACAGATTTAGACTTCATTCAAAACTGTTTTACTGTGGCAAGTCATATTCAAGAAAAGTTTTTTTTTCCTCTGTTCCATGAAACCATCCCACTCCCTTTATACATAAAAATCTGTCATTTTTAAAATAACTGACAGTTACTAAGATTAGCCTGCTCACTTCTAAAAAATTACCTATGATTAGAAATTAAATGAAACATACTTCTGAATTTAAATTTTATAGACTATTAATGCCTCAAGTATGAAAGCTACTAATTATTTTATAATTCTATATTTCTCTTATTTTTTCTGTCTGCTTCTGGAGTTACAAATTCAAAAGATTTTATGCTTTATGTTTTTGTTTGGTTGATTTTATTCTAATTTTATGGCAAAAATAGTCATCTTCCTTAGAGACTTAAAATAATCTATCAAATATTTTACACTATTTTTAGATGTACTCTTTAACTTCTTGAAGATATATCTTTCCTATGACTAAAATTCATAATCATGGTTGATAAATTGTGATTGATGATTCATCTAAAATAAACAAAACAATAAATTCAGCAACATGTATAACAAACACATATGATAAACAAAAGAAAAGATTGTAACACATAATAAATGAAAGTGTAATTTCTTCTCTATATAAAAAATCCAGAAGTGAAACACTTTACCCCCAATACCACCAACAAGAAACTGTCTACTGTCTTTGATTTTGAGCTGAAGAGCACAATGAAAGTGTACATGGCCTTTCTCCTGTGTCTGGAGAGCTGTGAAAGAGAGCCCACTATGACCAACAAAAAGTAACTCCCTGTGGCCATTATCTTTGTATCTAGAGAGCACACAGGGGAGGTCCTATCACCCACTACTACCACAGTACCTACAACTGCCCATTACTGCCCACCACAGCCACCACATAGATAATAAATAAAAGACAAAGAGAAAAGCACATAAATAGTGTCAAATGCAAGGCAGAGATGAAGTCATGCAAAAATTTTAATAACCCTAAACGAACAGAAAGGGTCTCACAGAGAGGATGATACCAGGGGCTACACAGAGAAGATATCTAATGACAATGAAAGATAAAGAATACAGAGTGATAGCTTTGAAAACCAAAACAAACAAACAAAAAACAAACAATAATCTGCAGGAGGCAGAATTAACTACCCAAGGCAAGTCCAATATTCAAAAAAGAAGTGACAGATCAAAAGGACTACTTTACCAAAGACTGGGGATATAAAGAAAGTCCAAGAAGAACTATCAGACATGAAAAATACAATCAAAACACCACTCACATAAATAGATCATCCAGGCAGAAAATCAATAAAGACATAGAGCTTTCTGCCCTAACAACTATATATATGTATAAATGTGTGTATGTATATATATATATACATACACACATTTATGTGTGTGTTATACATTCTTTCAAGTGCATATAGAACATTCTCAAAAATAGATCATATCCTGGGACACAAAACAAGTACATCTATCAATATTAAAATTGTAGGGAGCATTTCTCTGAGCACAAGGGGAGGAAACTAGAAATTAACCAGAACAAAACTTAAAGAATCACAAAGATGAGGAGATTTAACAACATTTTTCTAAATAACTCCTGGATCACTGAGGAAATAAAAGACAAAATTAAGAATTATTTGGAAGCAAAAATGAAGAGACAAGCTACTAAAATGTGTGAAGCATGGACAAAGGAATTCTTTGAGGAAAGTTTACAGTGATAAAAGTACACATCAAAAAGCAAAAGATACCCCAAATTAAATATCTAACTATGTGCCTGAAGGAACTAGAAAAAGAACAATTGAAACAAAAAAGAATCATTAAAAGAAATAAAAAAAACAAGAGCAGAATAAATTGAAAATGAAAAGATTATCTAAAAAGCCAATGAATCCAAGAGCTTTTTGAAAAGATAAACAAAATTTACAGAGCCTTAGTTAAACTCAAAAAGAAAACAAGAGAACTCTAATAACAAGAATCAGTCAAGAAAAAAGATTGCAACGGACATCACAGAATTATAAAAGATCATGAGAGAATATTATGAGCATCTATATGCCAACGAATTTGTCAATCATAAAGAAATTAACAGATTTATAGACTCCTAAAACCAAACCAGGAAGACATAAATAATTTGAACAGACCAATCAAAAGCACAGAAATTGAAGCAGCACTCAAAAGTTTTCCCAAAGACAAGAGCCTGGTTTTAATAGCAAATTTTACCAAATATTAAAAAAAAAGAGCTATTTTTTTTTACAAAATTGAGCAGGAAATTCCCCAAATACATTCTATGAGACTAGCATTACCCTGATTCAAAAATCAGAAAATAACATCACTATAAAAGAAAATAAACCTCCAATATGTGCCAATGACTGGCTTCACATTTGGGTAGTAACTGTTGAAGAGACTACTAGAGGAAGTTGAGAAAACAGCAACCTGGGTTACATAGAAGCAAAATATTTGGTTGAATTATCAGCTGTGGTAATATGGATGTCAGAAAATGCAGTGAAAAAACTTTTGGCACTCGGGCAAGTTTTGTGACAGAATGTTGATATAATGTGTAAATTAATGTAGCTAGCTGCATGTGATGTTACCTCAGATGAAACAAACTCAGAAAAAAAGCAAAAACTAGACAGTATGGAAGAATTTAAAGTATTGTGGAAAAAGTTCCCCTTGCAAATGAACCTGCTTTTACAGATTACTACAAAGTAATCAGAGCTAAATTGAGATGGCCCTTGGAGAAAGAAAGCAAACCTATACTTGATGCTTAAGATTAGTTCTGAGGAAGATCTTCTGGCATGGTTAGACAGGACACTCAGATAGAAGCCAAAGTCATTTCTGAGTTCAGTATATGCTAAGGAAGCACAAGATTGTACTGCAAAGTCTTTTGATTTTTTGAAATTTAAATAAACATTAGATATCTTAATTTACAGGATTAGAACACTTGCTGTGAAATGTATACAATACTCAGGAGGGATATTCTCCAATGCCCATCTCAGGTGTTCCTTGAAGTACAATAATCCAGAAAGTATCTTCTTGAAAATGAATATAGTAGCCATCAGAACAAGGAGAATGGAAATCATCTGTAAGAATAAAATCTGAATCTGATTCAGACCCTTCCCTCCAATCCAACTAGGGCAGAATATCAAAGTAATTGATTGCTATCTGTATTTTTAAACTTCTGGGTAATACCACTTACATATATCCTGTTTTTAAAACTAAATAATACTCTGACCGGTGGTTAAGGTCGGAGTGACATCCAAATGCTACAAATAAAATTTTATTTATGCTGAACTCTGTGTTTAATTTATCTCCCACATAGTTATAACTTTCAGTCTAATCTAAAGTAAGCCTGTAAAAGAAAAAAGAAAAAAATGTTAGCTAAGTGGAGAGTCTAAATAAATCCTTATTCCTAAGGAAGATAAACTATTTCATTATCTAACAGTCTTCTAGTATCTATAAATATTATAATGTAGAGATTTTGACATTGGAATAAAAACTCAAGAATATTAATCTGTGCTGGTTTCAGAATTAATTTAGCTTTGCTAATAAAATGCCTTTGGAATAAAAAGTCAATAGACTTAATTTATAATTCCTCTTTAAAAGGAGTTTAATTTAATAATTATTATACAGAGACTTAAAGACAAGGTATTCAGCAGAATGAATTAATTGTACTTCTTCTGATGTTTTCTTACAAACTAATTTGTATCTCAATAGCTTTTTCTTCTAGAATTTCTACAGCTTTTTTGTTACACTAAACAGATTCAAATGATACTGTTTTTGTAACTACTTATGTCAAAAATGATTTCACAATAGATATAAAAGTCAAAGAATTTTGCATCACAGTCCACAAGAGAAAGGGTGTTTTTATTTTGGCCTGGGGAAAATTGATTTGAGCAAAGTCCAGTTTTTCTCAAACAGTATTCAACCAAATTGATTCTCTCTACTTTAAATAAAATCTTATCCTTCCTTTCTCAGGGACTAAGACATTTACATAAACTGTTTTATAATGCTGATTAACTCAATGCTTGCTAAATGCTGTGGGAATCTATATCCATGAAATTCTGATTTAACTCTTATTTGTTGGTTTGGTTTTTTGTTTGTTTTTTTTTTTTTGCTTTGTTTTGTTTTGCTTAAATGTCCCTTTTTGTGCCCGCATTTATACAACTCACATGAGGGAGTAATTGATATTTTTAAGTTGTTTCTTTAGATTATTTAAGATTCCTTTCTTGACTGATTTCATATTAGGCAAAGCAGTTGTGAATTTCTATATTAGTGATAAAGTACTAAGTATATTGAATCTTTTGCTCCACCTAAGGACACTACATTGGTTTCTTATTTCACTAAGTAGAACATGCAATCAGTAATGAATAAAAATGAGAATACTTAATAAATAATATTTTTACTTCTGAACACTTAGTTACATAGCTCCTTTCAGTATATATTTAAATCTCAAGCAAGCAGACTGCAACATATGTCACAAAAATTTCATACTAAAAAGCTGTCAAAAACTAAAAAATAGAAATCTTTTAAATAATTACAGAAAAATCAACACACACAGGAAGTTTCTAGCTTTTAAAATATTTTTATTTACTCATAAATCATATACTTTAAAATATTTTTAAACAGTGCTTTGAAATGCATTTGAATGAAATATATCTGCCATCTGTAATATTTCTTCAAAACCATATACTTTTATCATTTTGAATATATGCATCGAGAGATCTGTATGCCCTCTTAAACTGTCTATTAAACCTGGCATTAAAATTAAACAATCCGCAAAATTTTCTATAAGCACAATCAAAAAAAAAATGTTTCAGTCTCAGTTTGGTAGAGTTTATGTTTATCCAACGATTGATTTATAATCAACGGTTTTCAGTAGGACCTTGACCAAACTGATAATACATATGCCAAGAAAAAAAAAGATAAACCTTAAAACAAATTATTATCTCTGGCTGTGTGGCTTTTAATTTATCATTTGAAATTGATACCAATGCTTATATTATATAATTTCATATTTGTTCATAAATGTATATTAATTTAGGTACTGATTTGAGTTTTCAAATAGAAAATAGATGTGAAAAACCACTCCATTTAAAGAAATTGTTTCCTTGTCTTTCTGATTTTAACATAATCCATAGTCTCTGTAAGTATATGTAGAAAAATAATATATTAATAATATAATGCAGTCACTTAAGTTTATATATTGATTTTTTTTTCAATTAAGAATGAAGCACATTGAATTATGAAATTTCTTTTTCAACTTATTTAGAAAGTAAAAGCATCTTGGTTTGAAAAAAATATTTCTGTATGTAAATAAAGAATAATACTGACAATTAATATTCTTACATTTAAAGACATACTTTTGATATATCCTGGTGGCTCAGGTGTTGAATCTGCAGATCCATTATATTCCACAAAAAATCCAAGACTCCATGTCCTTGGGAAAAACCAAAATGAACAACTAAATAAAGAAATGTTTCTTCTTCCTCTTTCTTCCTGCCTGCCTCCCTACTTGGCTTTATTCCTGCCTGAATTACTTTCTCTTTAAAAAACAAAAACAAGTACAAAACTTAGAATCAAGTAAGATCTTTTATGTTAATTTTTAGGTATTTCATTAGGCTATAAATGGTGAAGACAATGGTATAAGGCAAAAGTATGGTTGCCTTTCTATAACACATAAAAAAGAAGCAAGAATCCTTTCCCAGTGATATGCTTGGAATTGAAAAGGAATGCCAGTCATAATTTAAGAAACGTATGGGAAAGTTACAAAGCATCTTCCTATAGTATAATGCTAATATATTTTGAAAATAATAGCCAATATTGTTTTCAGTATTTTTTATGCATGAAAACTTGCCCGCAGGAGGAGGCTAGTATTAGTCTTCTCAGGGAACTATGATAAAATACCATAAACTAGGTTGCTTAAGAAGCAAAAATTAATTTCTCACAGTTCTGGTGGTTGAGAATTTCAAGATCAGTAGCCTGACTTTATTGTTATTTACTCACCCGTTTAAAGACACTTTGATTGTTTATGTACGTTGGCTGTTTTGAATAATACTGCAATGAGCAGGGGATTCAGATATCTCTTAGAAACCTTGCTTTCATTTCCTTTAGATATCTACCCTGAAGTAGAATTGCTGAATCATACGGTAACTATTTTTAATTTTTTGAGGAACTACCTTACTGCTTTCCACAGTGGCTACATCAGTTTTTATTCCCATCCTTTTCCCTTCTTAGAAAGGCACTATTTCTATGCTGAGTACCGCATCCTCATGGACTAATAAATCTAATTTCCCCTAGAAGACACCACATCAAATATTATCAGACTTGGGAATTGGGACTTCAACATAAGAAATTTAGGGGAACACAAACTTTCACAAGCAGATAAAATTTAAAACTTGGGGAATTCTTTGCTGTGGACAAAATAACATGAATCTTAAAGTGAAGATTCCATAGAGATGTAGGGAGGGTAATGGATCTCTGTGCCATGCCCACCAACGCCCCTCAACTCGGAAAAAACCACGAGCATAACCAAATGTGTCTTTGTTGTGATGTGGAAGAAACATCACCCAAGAACACAAGGTAATGCGGTTCAGACACAGGTGTTTTTTCATTTCCTTTCATCTATCCCTAATTTTCTCTGGAGTAGAAAAATGCATAAAAGAAAAGTTTTGTAAATTCATAAGCATTCACATATGAGTAAGTTAAAACAACAAACATCTTACTCTAAACTCAAAATTCTATAGAAAAATTGCCAGAATTGAGGGTACTCTAAAACAAGTTCATCCTTAGATATATCACATAGAGAAAGTTCTTTATTTTCTTAAAGGAAAGATGCGGGCAAGAAGGATGGTGAGCAGGCAGTCAGGAAAAGAGAAGAGGAGGGAGCACTTTATTCTTTATTAGTTGTCCAGCTTTGTTTTTCCTCCCAGCCCAAGGTCTTGAATCTTAGACTTTGGGATTATATGTGGGATTGTTCCCAGGTGTACTAGACCACCAGGCCACCAGGGTACATGCAAAAGAAGTGTTTATACATTTCTATATGTAAACATAAACAAGGAGATTCCTCCTAATAGCATTTGTGAAAGAAAAGCATCATATGGGAACCATGACCAGGGGAATGGAAAATCACAGTTGCTACATAAAATGCTGAATACCATTGCAATATTCAGTATCAGGGAAAATGATTTATTTCTGTCAACATTAAATAATCTCAAAAATAAAATATTTTCAGTGGCAAATAGTAAAGAGCATAAGTCAATTATAATTGATACAAAGCAAGCATATACAGATAAAATAATTTTTATGTTTTGAAGGACTCTAACTGTGTAGAAAGTATATTGCAAGGAAGTTTATTTAATATATTAAAATAGGTGGTTGGAGTGAGTAAAGAAGTAGAAAATTACTTTTTAAGGAGAATATAACCAAGATACTAAAAGCAATATAATTAGATTGTCCTCAGTGTACTGTTCTTTATTAACAGTAATTTTGAGAGGAAATTGAAAAAGAGAAAAATCCCTTGAGGATTAGAAATTTATTTTAATTATCTTTTTTATTAGTCAAATAATGATGTGAAACAAATCTGTGCTATATCCTAGTAGCTTGAAGCAAAACCTTTTTTTTTCTTTTTCTTTTCTTTTTTTTTTTTTCATTCCCTTACTCACCGGTTTGCAAATTGATTAGAGTAGTTCTTCATCAGGTTACATATTAGCTTGGCTTGGGTACAGTCTTCGAGTTAGGTTCTATTAAATCTCTAAATGCTCCTTGGACTAGTAGTTTCCCCAGGGCATGTTTATATCATGATATATCAATAGGGGACAAGAAGCAAAACCATGTCATACAAACACTAAAGATTTCTGTTTACAGCAGAGTCCACAATTTTTTTTTAACCAAAACTGGTTATGTGGCCAAGATGACTATTAGTGGTATGAGGAGATACAGTCCTTCATTCCAGGGACTTAAAATATATTACAGCAGAAGAAGTATATGAAATTGAGGGGTTAAGGGTGGGGTGTCAAAATCCAATCTACTGGGACAAAATTTGTTCACCCTTCCCCAGTCCCAAATTTTTATCCAATACAAAATTAGGTTTGAAGTCAAGGATCATATGATCTACTCAGATGCAGATGAGTAGCCTTTTGATGAGAAAAAGACCTGTGAAATAAAAGTCAATTGTCCTCCACACATAGGACTATCATATGTTCTAGTATGACCAGGACTGTGCTGATTTAGAAACATTGTCTAGATGCACTGTCTGGTTTGAAATTCTGTCCCAGTTTCAGTCATACACCATTATTACAGGAGAATAACTGCAATAAGCACTCTTGTTTTAGAAAAGAGAAAAAAATGACCACATGATCTCTCTAGTTCCATGGCAATTCTGAAATTCTGAATGCTGAAGGTTGTGTTTCCCTAAACACGTGGGTAGGATATGTCTCTTGATCTTCTTCCAAAAAGAGAATTGAAGAACACGAACTTGTTATTGATTAGTTTTTTTAAGTCCATTATGTGCCTATGTAAAAAAATTCTAAAGATAGTTTTTTATACCTTGAATATCACTTTTTGTTTGCCAATAGATCTCTCTCGAAAACCTGAAGTTCAACTCAAATCATAAGCCTCATTTTTTTCTAAATCTATACCTTTTTTTCTACTTATTTACTGAGGTTTTAGACATATCAGTTTTCTTTTAATCTATGCACTTATCTATCCAGGATTGTTTTGGTGCAACTCTAAGAATCTGCAAAATACCACCTTAATCTTTTCAGAGGTCTGACAAAGATTATTGCTGCCACATCTTTGAATAGATCATACTTTAAGGCTTTGTCTTAATGGTAACATCTTTGATTTGATCTCTTTTGGGGGCATGGGGAAGGATGATGGGGGGCATTTAAAAATATATATAGCATTATTCTCAGTAGGCTCAAAAATCTGCAAATTTCATTCCCACTATACAGAAAACTATTTCATAAATCTTTTGCTTTTGAATATGCTGGATCTCCAGGTTTTTAGCCTAGGATATCTATTTCTTTGCCTTTTAGCATTTGACCCCTATGCCTGTGGTCCATACATTAGTTTGTATTTATAGTTACATCTTTTTTAAAATTAATTTCTGTGTATATTAAATTCTATATATATATACTAATTCCCTGAAAGATTCCCAGAATTTTTTAAAAGTAAATTTCAATTTAAGAACCAGGAGCTTGTTATCTTGAACTTTAGTTAACTAGCATATCATAGAACTATTCTAAATTTAGATACAGTAGCATGATCTTAAAATATCAGGAAGTCAAATAAGCAGGGGTTTATCACTAATCACTAGGGAAAAGCAAATCTAAACCACAATGAGATACCCACTAAGATGACTTTTATCAAAAAATAGAAAATAGCAAGTGTTGACAAAGATGTGAACATGGAAAGATTTGTGTATTACTGGTAGGAATATAATATCTTACAGCTGAGACAATTAGCCACCTGTAGGAAAACTGACCACAATTTAAAGAGGAAATTTCACACATCTTTTAAGAAGGAAAGACATCCCCTCTGCTAAGGAAATTCCACCCTTTTCACAAGAATTCATGAATGACAATCATTCTGATGAAATCACTCCATAGAAATTTCATAAAATTGCTCCTTTCTAGACTCCTTCGCCTCTCTCTCTCTCTCTCTCTCTCTCTCTCTCTCTCTCTCTCTCTCTCTCTCTCTGTTTTGGAGTATGCCCACGTGCACTTTTCAGTACACTTCTTGTTTTACCAGTCAGTTCTTTTTTATATACTCTAACTTTAGTCTGGCTGGAGAGAGGTTCATCTCAGGGATGGCTTTCACAACCTAGTTCATACACCATTTTGGCAGCTTGTACATTGAGAATAAACCCTCTTCTCATCATCTAGCAACTCATTCCAGAGTATGCTCAGACCCACACCTGAGTGTATGCTTTCCTTTTCTAATAAACGTTCTATTGTTGCCCCCATTTCTGACTCTTCTTGAATTCTTTCCCATAAAGAGTCAGAAGAACCTGAGGGCTGAGGTTTCCTTTTCTCTCAGCCTTTTTGTAAGAAACCTCCCCAACCTTCGATAGTAAGCAGTATGGAAGTTGCTCAAAATGTTGACATAGAATTATCACATGATCCAGCAGTTCATCTTCTGAGTTTAAACCCAAAAGAATAGATAGTTATATGTGTTCATAACAGCATTGTAAACAACAGCCAAAAGGCAGAAATAACCCAATTATTGACAAATAAATGGATATACAAAATATGACATAAATATAAATTGGAATATTATTTCATGTTAAAAAGGAATTCCGAAATGTGTAGCAACATGGATGAAACTTGAAGATATTATGCTAAATGAAGTAAACCAAACACAATAGGATAAGTACTTTATGATTCCACTTTCTATCTGGAGTTGCCTAATTGACAGAGACAGAAAGTAGAAGGCTGTTTTTCAGGGACAGGTGGGCAGAGGGTATAGGGAGTTATTGCTTAATAGGTAAAGATATTAAAGAAATTCTATAAATGGATAGTGATGATGATTGCCCAAAAATGTAAATGTATTTAATACTATTGAACTGAACATAAATGGTTTAAATGCTGTTTTATATATTTTTACCATAATAATTTGTGTGTGTGTGTGTGTGTGTGTGTGTGTGTGTGTGTGTGTGTATAGGTCTGCAACAGTGACTCTAAAAGGCCAGCAATATGGACCAGCCTGGGTGGCTGAGGTACTTCACAGATAATCCCCTGTGGAGAGTAGAAGAGAGCTGGTAAGATTTGAAAGAGAGAAAAAAATTAACTTGCGAATCACGGGTCAACCAAAATTATTTCTAAAATCAGTGTCTTGAACTTCTGAGTCTTGGCAGAGAAGGACTATGCTTAACATATATGTTATGGGATCCTGAAGAGTTATTCTTGAGAGCATTTGAGACCTCTTCCTAACAGGAAATGCTTAAAATAGCCAGGAGGGGTCTGAAGGTATCTGTTATTCTCACAGTTCCACTCTTGGGGTTGAATTTTTTCATTATTATAGTGAAACTATTAAAAACTTAACCTAGTGTGGTCTGAGGAAATAACTAGTTGAACCAGAGGTTCACATTCCAACTTGTGTAGCAGTTGTCATCAGTAATATAATACCTTCAAATTTCAAATAAAACAAAAATTAAATAAAAAAATGAACCTTTCTGAACTGCTAACTACAAGATTACCTGCTCCATTTTCTTATAACACTAATAATTTCCACCAGGAGCCCATAATTGGTTCCTCTCTCCATCCATAAATTTGGCAGAAAGTTAACATTGCAGTGTTTCAACAGAGACAACATAAAATGTTCCTCTCTGCTTTTAAGCAGTGTGCTGGAGGCATATTCACTCATTGCAACAAGTCAGCGAAAGTTAATTGAAAGAGAAGAAATGAGATTCTCTTAGTGATTGATAACCACAAACACCTGCATTAAAAGGCAGGCCACTAGGAATCAGGAGCAGTAATGAAGCAGCAACAAATCTTGTGTTCACTACAGATTCCTTGACAGCATAATTATATCTTACGTGCTGATATTTTAATTACAGTGCGATAGAACACTCCATTCAACTAAAAAGAAAAAATCGTGGAGATATATGTCCATATCTTTCACCTATAATTACATATAAATAGAAAAAGAGAGTGTAAGTATAGTAGTCAATGAGCATGAACAGAAAGTAACTAAAAGTAGCTGATATGTCTTTTGCTTCCATTTGATTTAAAAAATATTTTCCATGTACTTTTATATTAGCCTCATTATAAGAGCACAATATTTAATCTGCTAAAGATATATGATATAATATATGGTAGAAATCATCTATGCTTTAGATGCTTTTGGACAATAACTAGATTGTCTTAGCTACAAATTTTATATGTAAATAGTCACAGCCTGAGAAGTATTAAATTGTTCTTGACCAACATAGTTCATATGCATTAGCAGTATACTTTTAAACAACTTCTTGACTTTTTTTTTTCTCATGGAAGACTTTTTAGACCACAAAAATCACTATAATTAAATATAGAAAAAAAAACATGTTTGAAATGTGTTTGTTCAACGGACAGTTTGCTTATAGCTGCAGCCAGATTCCAAATGCACTGAGATTCTTCAGATACTTTAAAACTAAACATACATCATGAATGGCTCCTGATAATAAATCCGCTTTAGCAGGTTTTCTAATGGAATTCTTTCTGGGAGTTGGGAGGTAGGAAGGAAAAGGAAAGAGCTCTCTATCTGCATACTAATAACAAAGGTTGACTTTTCAGATCAAATTTCTAGTATTATTCACAAATGGCATGAAACTCCTAATCAGAACTAAGTCATTTTATGACTTTTTCTTCTTTTTTCTAAAATTCATGGCTTCCAAATAATATTCCCTTTAGATTTATATACATATATGAGTATATATATACATATATGTATATATTTATGTATGCATATTTATAATAGCAATGGACAGTACCACTACTATGTATATTTTTCTATTCCTTTTTATCCCGAATCCCTACCTTCTTTTTCTATACCTCTTAAAAAGTTGCTAAAAGGTTTACTATGGCTACATGGATTGCATATCCCCTAAATACAATATTCCCAAGTTTGGCACATTTTCTTTAATCATAACCCAATTCATTTTTGTTGTGTGAATTAGATACCGTTTATCTCCACTATATAATAAGATGAGAATCCTCAATATATGATAAATAATACATTCTTGCTTACAACTGTGGCTAGCAGTTTACTATAGCAAAAAAAAAAAAAAAAAAGTCTTAGTTAGAGATTGATTTCTTATTAACAGTCATCCAGGTCTTTTCTAAAGGTAAGCTTACGTTACATTCGCTGTCTTTAATTCAACCTACCTCTGTTAGCTACTGCCTCATTCCCTACTTTTAGTACAAATTAAAATTCACGGAGGTAGAATAGTTCTGAGAAAAAAAACAAGAAAATATTAATGAAAAAAAATATATTTCAATGATAGTGAGTACAGCTTGTAATGAGTAAGTAAACTCCTTTTATATATGATCTCGAAATAATGAGACAAAGTTGAGTTGCTTGAAATACTTTAATATTGTCTTTAAAATTTTTGAGATTTTTGCACTATCCAATGGATTCAGAGAATTTAATCCAAATTAAATTTACATTTGGGTCGTGTAATTTTAAGAAATTTTATTGTATGGCTCCATGGCTACTTTTCACCCTCCTCCTCTTAAATGATGCAACATACTTTGAATTGACAATGTAATGCCTCACAGAAATCCAGAATGAACAGATGTCAACCATGTGAGTTGTTGAAAACAGGATCATGAAGATTTTGGTTCATGAAAAATACGTTCATCTTAAAGTGTCACTGTTTATACACTCAAGGTATTTTTACTAGTAACCTTTGAAATACTTAAGCAGGTGGCTAGGTAGGATTTTGGTCTGTCAAACAGATGTGTATCTATACCTAACAGATCATAAAACCCTAAAGGTTAATAAAGGATAAGAGGTGTGACCATGAATAGGGCTTGGTATGAGTCCTTATTATATTTTAACTATGAGGTTGACACAGTACATAGAGAAGCACATTAAAGATAGCATTTCCTTTCCTCCAAAGAGACGCTTAAATGTTTCCATGTCCATTGGATTGGGTGAGGTATAACCCTGTACTAGATTATTTTTAGGTGACACATAGTTTCAGTGAAATGAGAGGAGCCATAGTGAAATTTAGAAACCAGTTGGTCCCTTGCTAGAAAACAAAACCTATAAGAAAGAATTTGCTAGATATATTATATCATTATCCCACAGAGCATAGTGTTTCAAGTAAAATTCAGATACCAGGGACATTTAAGTCTCCTCTTGAAAATTGCAATTTATTTTTAAAATAAAAATTACTTATAGGAGATGAAATTTGATGTTAGAATTCCATAGTTATTATGCTAACAATATTGATATATAAAATGCATAATTATGAATTTGATTTGCTTTAGACATATTTATAAGTCACTAAAATAATTTGTGGATTATAATTAATTAATACTGTAAAAGAAGCATTTATATTGGTGTACAGGAATTAATTGGAGAGTCCTACTTTTGAAATTCTTCTAAAGTTGAATAAATAGGTATTTTTGAGGTCTATATGACCTGATTAAAAAAATAAGTCAGCATAGGAGGACTTTTTAAACTAAAGTAATTAGCAATTAGCACAGATAAGGGGATTAATTTCAAATGAAGTGTTATTCTTTTATACAAAAGAACATCTTTTCAAATTTATATGAAATTATTGATAAACTAGCACTTAGCAAAAACATGAAGTATTCATAGATTGATAAATACATGTGTAAAGATAGTATACATTTTGGTATTTTAGGAAATATTTACAAACTTTGAAGAGTTCTTTGTTGCTCTTTTTTCTGTTATTCAACAAAATGTAAAGCAGAAATTTAACAATACTTAGAATCCAGTTTGATTTCACATATTTAATTGGTCTGCTTCTCTTAAAAACATTGGATGTTAAAATTATGTGTAGAATTTATATGGACAACTCTGTGTGCAAAGTGTCATATTGGACAAGCGACTAAATGATATAAAGATTTTTCAGAAGATGAATTTAAGCTCACTCTCATTTTCAGCAGTTAGTGAGGAAAATGCTTTCCACATGGCTTTCAACATGCCACAGTCCAGTCTTCTGCTTTGAAGATTATTTGCAGTGGCAGGGAGGAAAGACACTGAGGGCAGAGAGATGGTAGGTACACATCTGTTGGTAGCTAGAGGCTCCAGGAGAAGATATTCAAACTCTGCAATTGTAGTAAATAAGATTCTGGATTCAAAGTTCATTCTTTCTGATGCCTTAGGCACTTCCTAATGTTTCTATTTTAAAGTCAATTTTGATCAAATTTTAGTACATAGACTTACTAATAGACAATGTTTACCAGGAAACATTTGAGGAAATTGAAATACTAATTGTTATGGTGATGTTTTTTGACATTTAGTGTCATATTGACGGTAAATATTGTGTGCTCTCCTATAGGATCAAACCTATAGGAAGCTTAAAAAAAGAACCAAAAAAAGCCATCAAACTTCAAGTTCCCACTGAGAAATGTGGCTTATGTAAGAATAAATGAAGTGATTCATTAAAATGCCTGGCATAGCTATAGTTAAATGTAAATATTATTCAATATTATTTAGTTTTATCCATCATTTTTGGATTCTGTTTTTGGTTTCTGAGCTCTGCCTTCACTTCATTATTTGAAGCTAGAGCAGGCAACACTGGTTCACAATTAAATACTAACAAAGAATACAAACTGGAAATACTTCATTCCTTCCCTCTTCCAACAAATTGGTTTCTAGAGAAAACTTTTTTGATCAATTCCTTGTGTATTCAAGTGATACTTTATACATACTTATCCATAGGATGTTTACACATTTCTGTACCTTGCTTATTGCTAGATTTGTTATTCATAAATCCTCTCTGACTTTATTTGACCTCCTTAGAGCTGTTTGTTTATATGATAGTGCTTACTTGCTATTTTTCAATAAAAGTAAGAGCCTACCTTGCCCACTCTTCTAACATCCCACATCAGAATTTTTAATTCCTGTTCTAAATTTCCCGTAATCCTGTTTTCCTATCTTTGGGAGTGTGGGGAATGTTATTCTGAAAAAAGCTTGGAAATTAAATATTTTTATCATTTTCAACTACTGGTGAATATTTGTTCAAATCAAAAAGAGTCTGTTTCCAATTTTTATTTTTCTCTTCCCTGATATATAAGGATTTAATAGATGACCAGAAAATAAATTCCCAATAAAAAAACCTTTCAGTCTTAGAATTAGGACTGAGTAGGATAAGGAAAACTATATATTTGACATGGACTGGAATATAAAGGTTGTAAGTCCTGGTTATTCTAAATATTTGCTGCCTGTATAACACATCTTCCTTCTCTGTATGAATGTAATATTATCTTTAAGATAAGGAGTTGAGTTCAAATGATTTCTAGTTTCCTCAGTACTAATATGATTTGTCTATTTTATGTCTGCAAAGGCCTTTTGGGTATCATCCTACAATAAAAATCTCAGCAGAAATGTGAGAAAACAATGAAGTTGAAAGAAGTCTAGGAAATTTTTAAGTTAATAGATATTAGTTACTCCTACATATTCTGGAAAGTGAGGATTCGGTCTTGAGTTGGTTTGCATCCCTAATTTTTACCTTAGGAAACATTAAAAAGTCATTTTTAAACCATTGCTTTATTAACTTTTAAAGGGAAAACTCAAGAATTGAATTTAGAGTCTCTTCTTTGAATGGTCTAAAATTATTATAAAATAATATATGGAAAAAAATAATACGAACATTTCAAGGGAATGAGATGAAAATTAAGTTCAGCGAAAATTTTAAACGTAGAGTCTACTCTTTTACCCAGTCTCTTTAAGTTAAATGCAGGAGTAGCTATCATTGATGTCCTTCACATAATCTCTTACTGGCCAGTACTGAGAGTATTGACAACTGAAGTTTCCAACATCCACCTATTCCATTAGTTAAGGAACACATGTGATAATTTTGCCAATGCTAAATAAATCTCTTCCAATTAATTTCAACTAAGAACTGAATTAAAAAATAAAATATGGTGAGTTTGTGGAATCACTGAACCCATTTTGAGATGATTCTGAGCTAAACTTCCACTTATCACCTAACTTCCGTAAATCCCTATCCAGACTACTAGGTCAGAGTAATTTTGGTGTGTCTAGGAAGTAAGATCAGTTCAGAGTCAGTACCCAGTAATGCACAGTTTATTTCCCTTTTTCAATCCACAGTCTGTAAAACGGCTGCAAGTTATTTGAAGAAGAAAAATTTATAATATGTTTTTGATGGTATTGCAAGATTCTTTAAGGGGTGCTGACTTTCAAGTGTTCTAGGGGTTCTGAATCTATACACTGGATCAAGAATGGGAATTGTTTGAAAGATTATAACTCTATTTTGCTAATTCAAGTCAGACTTCTATTGACATTGATGAGATTTAGAATTCCTTCAAGTATATAAATCAAGCAGATTTTTTGTTGACTGTCATCCATTTCAGTTCTAAGGAGACTATGACTAATTAATCAATGGCAAAAATCTGTACATATCAAATCATTTTAATCACTGCATTGTCTGTGATGCCCATTAAGTAACCACATTCACTTTTTCTCTTGTTGGTGATTAAGTGCCACTACTTGGTTTCAGTAATACTAGATGCACATTATCCACCCTGAATTCAGGAAGTTCAGTTCAACAGCACCCTGATTGTGTTCCTAGCCTGTGAAGAATAGCCTCTACAGAGCTTTCCAGGACTCTAGGACTCTCCTCAACAATACATTTCTAAAGAGCTTTGTAATACGAGTCCTTTAGACAATCCCAGGGGATATATTAAGAAGCTGGTTGAACAGGACTTAAATGATAAATCTACTCTAGGATTCTAATTTTTATGAGCTTTTGCATACCTTCTACAGTACACTAAGAAAGTCTAAAATTTTGATTCCACTGTTTGTAGATGTATAATTGTTAAAGACATTTATTTCCATTGCTTGAGTTAGCACATTGAATCTAGAATCACTATTGAATGCCCTAATATTGGTACATTTAGACTGATTCAACAGCTTATTCCTCCTACCCTGAGTTATACAGTTCCTTTTTTTTTTTTTATCATATATAGTACCAAAATCTTGAGGTTTTTAAAGTGTTATAGCAAGTTCTCATGAGTCAAAGTTTGCACCTTAACCCAGGAACTGCTGAAACTGGGTCTCTTCAAATTTCTATTTATTCAGTGATGTGCCTGTCCAGCTCTATCCTAAGATGTAGCATTCTACCAGATGTTATTGTGGATTCTCATTCTCTTTAGCCAGATTCTGGTATTCATAATCAGAAAGTGCCAGTATAGACACATATTATTTATTCACCATTCTCTCTTTATCTCTTCTCTTATATTTAGACCCTCCTAAGAAAGATCTTATTCCCTAAATACTGAAGACTTCAGGAATTAAACTCTACCTATGAGATTGTTTTCTGACTTCTCTGTTACTTTAGACTTCAGCAAATTCTTTATGAATTCTGCCTTCAGTTGGAGGACCTCAAATATCCAATTTTGTTATATCCTCCATGCAGGTAATAAAAACATTCCTGGGATCCTGATAGTGATCACACAGTGCTAGTGATCAATATTGTATGGTATTAGAACAAAAATGGAGACACATATTAGTGGAACAGAACCGAATTTCCAGAAATAAACTCACATACAAGTGATCAGTGAATTTACAATGAAGGAGCCAAGAACATACAATGGAGAAAGGAGAAGGAGAAGGAGAAAATGGAGAAGTCTTTTCAGTAAATGGTGTTGAGAAAACTGGACAGCTGCATACAAAAAAATGAATCTAGACCTCTATTTCCACACATGAAAATTAATTCAAAATAGATTAGATATTTGGATTTAAGACTGTAAATCATAAAATATTTAGAAGAAAGCATAGTCAGACATTCCATGACATCAGCCTTAAAAAGGTATTTAGGCACTCAACTTCAGCAGCAAAGGAAACAAAAACAAAAAGAAACAAATGGGACTATATTCAATTGAAAATCTTCACACTGAATGAAACTATTATCAAAATGAAAGTACATCCTACTAACTGAGAGAAAATCTTTGCACATCATATATCTGACAAGATAAATTTACCAAAATATATAAAAATACATAAATCTCGAAATAGAAAAGCAAGCAATCCAATCAAAAAATGGGCAGAACTGGATAGACATTTCTTCAAAGAACTCATTATAAGAGGTCAACTGGACCATGAAAAGATGTTTCTTCTCTCTGTTATTAGGAAAATTTAAATCGAAATAACAATGATTTATCATCACATACCTATAGTATGACCATTATGCAAAAACTGGAATCAACAAATGTTGGCGAGGACATGGAGAAAAGGGAATTCTTAGGCATTGTTGGTGGGAATGTAAATTTGTGCAACCTTTATGGAAAGCAGTATGGAGATTCCTCAAAAAATTGAGAACGAATATTCAGTATGATCTGATCATCCCGCTTCTGAGTATCAAAAAAAACACAAAAATACTAATTTAGAGAGATATATACACCCCCATTTTATTGCATTATTTACAATAGCTGAATAATTCAGAATTTCCTAAGTGCCCATTAACAGATGAATGGATAAAGAGGATGTGACATATATACACAGTGGAGTACTACATGGCTCTGAAAAAGAGGGAATCCTGACATGTGGCAACCTGGATGGACCTCAAGGGTACTATGCTAAGTGTAAAGAAAACAGAGGAGAAGGAAAAATAATACATTGTCTCACTTATAGATGGAATACAAAGAAACTAAGCTAACAAACAGACAAAACAAAAGCAACCATTGGACATTGACAATAGAACTGAGGTTAGAAGTAGGGAATGGAGTCGTAGGGATGGAGGGAAAGGGATTGGAGTTCAACGGACAGTAGTGGAGAACTTCTGGTAATTTGATGGTGTGCAGGGTGTCTTGTCATATATTCGATTAATGGTCAACCTTACATGTGGTCTAATATTATTTTCTAAATCAAAGTTGCCTCAATGACTGTTAAGTGAAAAAAAAAACTAAACAAAACAAAAAAACAACCAACTTTCCTGAGTTTCTCTTTCTCAGGACTCTCTGCTTGGGTTGGGCCTGTGTCTTAAATCCATCCTTAGAATCTCAAAGCACCATCAAAATAAACAAGCTCCTTGTTGTTGGTTTATTTCTGAAACTTCAGCCAGTCAGGATTTCTTTTCCTCTACAATGACCTGATGCCTTTAAAAGAAGTATAAACTTTGATGCACCCTGGTCGAGCAGTGGTTAGGTCAATTGCCTCTGAAGGATGCAGGCCACATAACCCTGGGTTCGGGTTCCAGTGGGTAAAACAACCAGTGTGAACAACTAAAAGTGGAAATAAAATTAAAGTGTTTCTTCTTCCTCTCTGCCTGTCTGCTGACTCACCTTTGTTCTTGCCTGCACCTTTTCTTTAAAAAAAAAAAAAAAAAAAGAAAGAAAAAGGTGTATTTGGACTTTTTACAAAACATATAAAATAATAAACCACTCTAAAATATTTTTAAAAATACGAACTTTAAAATCCCTTCTGCTTTTTCTAATTGTTATAATTGGAACTTCGGTCTTGCCTAAGATTATTAATTTTACTCAGAAGCAGAATTTCCCTTTTGGCTATGGCAAATATAACTCTGTATTTTCCTTGGAGCTTTTTGATTGGTGAGGGTTTAAAATAAAAGATCAGAGAATTGGTTATTTTTTGGAAGTTTGAAAATCCAGAATATAGACATCTCTTTTGGGGATACTAGATACTGCAGCTCTTTTGGCACAATTTGTCTGGTTTTGTAGAAAAATATATTTCTGGCTCTCTCAGACCCCTTGTTAAGCCTCTAGGTAATTCTTCACAAATGGCATGCTTCTTCTGTGCTATAATATAGACTATTGTCTTCTCCACATCATTTGTCACGTAACTTACCTTGTCTTTCAAAATGTACTGAGGTATCCTGTCCTTTAATACTCAATTGCCAATCTCATACTAGATGGAGGTTCACTTTAATGAGTATGATTGAAAGTAGATAATGCATATAGATAGTTGACCACTGGCCCTTGATAACCCGGCAAAGGTATCATGAAGTATTTTATGCATTTTAAAAATTAGCGTGAACTATATTATTAAGTTTTTAAGTAAAGGTTTAGTGTCCCTTGATAGAGAAAAACATCCTGTGGAAAAAACTGAAAACCACCAAATGAGAACAAATAGACAATCCAAATCTTGTATAACATGGGAGACAACTCTATTTTGTGAGTTTAGTAGATACTCAAATGTAATCATGAGAGTGGAAAGCTTTACAGTGAAAAAAATTGAGGAAAGACAATATATATAGTGAAGATTGTTAATGCAGACTCACTAGAAGCAGGGCATCTTATGAGACTGGTTTCGGGAACATTTTTGATTTACACTAGTTTGTCTTGAGTTAGAAACAGGTATAAAAATTAGAGAGTGTAGCAGTCCTTGATCAATTTTTACCTGCTCTGGCATGGTTACTCCAAAGACTTTGGTTTGCATTTCCTGCTGGTTTGTCAGATTAAGGGTCAGAGTTCTATTGTCATATATGATTTAGCCATTTGCATATTGAGTAGTTGCTCCATATAAAAATAGTTAGTTAAAGCTTTGTTAGCAATAATTTGGCCAAGGTATTGCTTTCCTTCATTTTCTCCCATTATGCTGGAGAAATGTACATACAAAGCACTGCGTGGTGCAGATATTCCCACTTCTCATTTTTCCATAATGTCGTTTTATTAATAGTTGTTTTCTAAACTACAATGAATGATCAACTAATAATGATTAAAATATTTTTCATAGTTAAAACAAAGCTCCCAGTGAGTTACTGAAGGAAAACATCCTTCACGTTTTGAACTGATAATTGATAGATAATTTTACTTAGGTAAGTTTGAGAGAAAAATCTTCCCAACTTTCAAGCTTGCATAGGAAGTCAAATAATTGGCTTTCAAATTTTGTTATTATTCATTTAATTTCTTATTGTTCTATGTTGTCAAAATCTGCATATATACCTTCATATTTCGAATGTCATATGTTTATCATCCATATACATATACATCCATATTCAAGCTTTTTTTGCATTGGTTACTGAGAACTTTTTGGTGTTTATGCTGATTTGTTTAAGTCATTTAGCTGTCAGTTAATGTCACGTCTGTCATTGTGCCAAGATATATAATGAGAAATGAAATACTTCTATTTTATGGTAATTTCTTAAGAATGCTAATTATATTAAACATAAATTAGCTTAGCAAATTGCCCTTAATCTAACAAAAAATTTATATTTTAATAATAAATTACACAGAAATATGTAAAAATACTTTTATGATAATGAGTTTCTGAAGGTTTTTTGATTATATTTTTTAAATTGTTTTCTTTTGTCTTAAATTAGAAAATATTTAGTAAATGCTGATGGCATTTTGTATTTATCTTTCATTAACTGAACAATTGCCTTTAGTTGGAGAAGGGCCTATCAAATAAATACATTAAAGTTAAGATACCAAGAAAGAAGGTACAAAAGAGTTAACAAGTATTTCCTCACTATCCTATGCACATATGTTATAGGACATAGAATATCCTTGATTATTGGCTCTTTAACCGTATCTTTACTAAATGAGTGATGATCTACATAGACTTAACCTGTCTCCTCCACTAGGCTATAATTAGCTAGACCCACATTCTCAACAAACATTGCACTAATCAGATTATTTCCCATAAGAACTTTGGATCAGAAGTTAGAATTTATATTCAGTGCCTGATGCAGAAGGAAAAGTTATATGGTTATTCAATAGATGAAGAAAAATTGACAAAATTCATTTTCCATTAGTGTCAAATTCTTTCAGTACGTCTGTAATATAATGGAGTTTTCTAATTGTGTTGAAAGGTAGTAGCAAAAAATGTAAATATTTACATTTATGGTAAGATACTGATAGCAATAAGATGAGAACAAGGCAACTATGAGTGCTCTCTTTACTTATCTTCTCTTGTCTGACATCATAGGCAAAGAAATGTGGAGGGACTGAGCAAAAATAAAATAAAAAATGAATAGAATAGGAAAGAGAAAAATTTATATCAGAAGCACTTAATGTTCTATTTCTTAAATTGTTTTTTTGGGGGGTAAGCAAAGCTAGTTTTCCTATAGTTTAACATTTCAATATAATGTTATAATTCTCAAATTAATGCATATTTTAATTAATTATTTTTGTTGTGTTGATGTTGCTTTTTAAAAAATGATTATTAAAGGAACATTGCATCATAACATTATATAAGTTTAAGGTGTGTGTCATTATAAATCAGCATCTATACATTAAACTTACTGCCGCTAGTCTCATTTTATCCATCACAACATAATTGACCCTTTTACAAAATTGTCCCATTCCCCCACGTCCCTTCTGGTCAGCACTAATTTGATTCTATAGACTGAAGGTCTATTATTTTACTTGGTTCATTTTTTGTTTGGTTATTTGTATAACATACATGAGTGAAATCATATAATGTTTGTCTTTCTCCATCTGACTTATCTCTCTAAGCATAATTTTCTCTATATCCAGCCACATTGTTACAAATGGCAGAATTTCAAATTATTGAATATCTAATATTGAGTGAATATATATACACAAATGCATATATATGTGTATATATGTAATTTTTAAGACAAGATAAAATCCAAAAGAAACAACAAAGCATAAAACATTTTAGATAAAGATTGGGGTAAAATTTAGGTTATTAAAATCACTTACTTATGTTGGTCAGGTGATAATTGGTTCTCATTATAATGACCACATATGAAAGTACAGCTCAGTAAGGAAGTTGTAGGTTTTATTTCTCCTCTATTGTCCTCAGACTTAAAATAACTGGAAGACCCCATACTCCTTTCTATTCAGCAAATTCTCAAATGAAAGATTTAATTCCAAATTTCGACATTTTATGCCTCCCTGATACACAATGATTTCAGGAGAGGCAGTTGTGAAAAAGATTATAGAGTTGGAATTATCCTGGGAATACTGTCGAAGGAAATGGTGCCCCCATCAGTGTATCATTTAACAGTATACAAATGATTTAGCAGTAATACCACCAGGATTCTGAGTTCACAAATTTCATTCTCACATCTGAAAATAGATCATAGCTCTGCTAACAGTTTGTGCTATTTTTCAAAATAGGCCAACAGAGTCTTTAATATTCAGTATTTTAAAAGCTTTACCATAAATACTGCTCTTATATACACTAAGGTAAAGTGGGTGTGATTTGAGGGACCCAGAGGAAATCTCCCCCCAAAATCCATATTCACTTATAAATAAACTTGAATTACTCATTGGTCCTATCAAGGTACTTAAAAAATTCATTCTCTAATAGCAAGGAAAATAAACCTAGTGACACTCAATTTTAAAGAGAGGTAGAGAAGAGGAAAGAGAGGGAAGTAGGGAGGGAGGGAGAGAGAGAGAGAGAGAGAGAAAGAGAAAGAGAGAGATCGCTAGAGTGAGAATGAGGAGGACAGAGAGTGAGTGAGACAGAGAGGGAATTAGAAAGGCAAAAAGGGAGAGATTCAGAGACCAAGAGCAAGAGAAAAAGAGTGAGAGAGAAAAAACAAGATAGTTCAAGAGGACACTAGGAAAGGGAAAAAAAAAAGAATGATATACCGCTGATAGAGAAAAGGAAACTTGTATGTATTTTGTAAAATTCACACACAAAATGAGAACCAGACCTCAAAAGAACCAAAAAGTAATAAAGAAGCATGTTCTATTTATTTCCTAGATTTACAAAGAGAGCCTCATCTTTATCTTCTGCAGCATACTTGCTTTCTTTTCTTTTTTTCTCCTCACAGATTCACTACTTTATTTATTCTCTCATGAACGCATATAGAGAAACACTGCCTTTAATATATAATTCTACTTGGCTTTTCTGTTGTTGTAATTTTCATTTGTGCTCCCAGAGCTAATTAAATTCCCTTTCAGATGATCAAATCCTAAATCCACAGAGTTAATTTGATTGTTCACACCTGAAGTGTTCACTTCTGACCCAATTTGCAAAGATGTATGGGGTAAGGATTTTGTGTAAAGTCACATATAGAACTGGTTTTCAGGAGGTGGGGAATGAGGCGGATACCTCATGACTATCTACCAGTGCCTTTTTCTCAAATTATTAGAGTCTTAAATAAAAAGTGAATGTTTCCTAGAAAATTGACCTTACACAAACAAATGCACTCACAGAGACACACACACTTACATACACACACACACAATGATTCACATGATGGCTAATGTTTTTCTGTCAATTTCCAATCCATTTAAATGATCTCTGACATGTGAGTGATGACCTAGAGCTGAATGCTATGCTGGGATCCACATAATTTCTGAGTGGGCAGGGGCAAGAGGTGTGATCTGTCTGGTGAGAGCAAGAGGAGGTAGGAGAGAGAACAGTTGATTTGAGAAGGCTTAGCATGATTGAAAGATACTGAATTTTGAAATTTATCTTGGAGCACATAGATTGGGCAACCTACTTTTTCCAGAAGTGACTGTCATTCAAATAAGAAAGCTTATATCTACTACAAGCCCCTCCAGTATCGTAGAGATAAAAACAAAAATCAAAAAACAATAAGCAAATATTTTACAGTCAGGTGGGGAATCTCTTTTAATCTCCACCCTACACTAGAATTTCCTTCCAGGCCCTGATAACCCTGCTTGGACAGCTTAGCTATCACCATCCTTATTGAAAAAATTAGTTTCCTCATTGAAAAGTTTCCCGGACTTGAGCTCTACTTATACTTCTATATGAAATTGAGCCCCTGAATCAACATGATTAACATGCAGCACACTAGAAATTACTAGAACCACACTGTGAAGTCACGCCAAACACATACTCTGTAGACATGACAACCTTCAATAAAGATCACAAATGAATGTTTTTATTTTCAAGTGAGAACAGTAACTCCAGGATTACCACCCAGAGAGTTACATTCACTTTGCCTAAGTATGATTAATTTTGAATTATGAAAATAGAACTCCCTTCAATTATGTATGAAATTCCATTCAAACCGGTATGCAAGCATCTATAATATCCGGAAATACCACAAAGGGTGCAAATTAAACCCAAACAAAGAAGTATTTGGACCTGATTTCTAGAAGGATATTCAAGCTTAGCTCATGTCACTGTTGTGCAAACAGAAATTAAAGAAGGGAAAGTGCCAATATCCTGACCGAGTAACAGCACGAATCTACCCTCAGGCCTAAAGTCTAAATTATCCATTAATAATATTTTCAGTCTTATTCAAACTGAGCATGATCCTTGAGGCAATTCAGTGAGTTTGATGTGTGGTGAGCATTACCAGCCCACATGTGTGAGGTAATAGCAATGTCTGGTGGTAAGAAGGAACAGAGGTAATTTACCAAATGGTACCCTACTTACCTGAAAGAATTGATCTACTTCATATGGAGGTTTCAATTTAGATGGGATTTTTATTTACCTATCCTTATGGTAAGATTGACATATTGTATGCTAACTGAAAGTGAATTGAAATATTTTTCTTTACCCTGATCCTTGTTTGAAAGAAGTTCATGTTTAGTTGTAAATTACTGGTACTGAGTGTTCTAGAACAGAAAATCAGTTATGCTAATGTATATTGGGCTGTATTACTATCTTTACTGAATCAGAATGATACCTATTAAGGGATTGCTAAAATGCAGACTGTTTATAAAACTGCTTCACAATGGCATTTTTTTCTCCCTGAAATAGTCAGCATATGCTATTTCATATTCTGAGTTTCTGTGTATTGCTTATTCTATAGAAAAAAATACATTAAATGTGATATAGCGAGGGAGTCCCACACTGTAGTTTAGAATCAAGTTACTAAAAACTTTCTTTCTAAAGACTAATAGTCTAGAGACTGTTTCTTTCACTAAAAGAGAAGAGAAACTTCTTGGATAAAAGTTAAAACAGAGTGTTCACAATTGTTGATACTTAGAAGGGAGTTTATCACTTTGTAGAGCCTTGTGTCACTGTAATTTCTGTTTAGAATTATTTTCTGGAAAATGTTGAGACCATTAAAAAATTCCGTGATTATAAAAAAACAAATTGGTTGTCAAGTCCACAAAATAGAATCCAATTGACTTGGGGGAGTAAGTGGGAGAAATAATTATTGAAACACAATTCCAAATGCTATGAGAACCACAAATCATATTTTGTCCTGTGGGTCTCTGAAGAACTCAGCTCACAATAACACTGTTGCTAGCCCCTGTGATACTCCCATGGCGTCGTTTAGAGCTCTCTCATCATTAAATAACAGACATTCTATGGAACTGATAAATACAGTATTCAGCACTAACTAAATAATCCTCCCAATAGTCTGGTAAAACAGATGGAGAGAATAAAACAGAGAAGTTGTTAAGGGGTTTAAATCAGTCCATAGAGACAATCTTGTGACTAAGTTAGTATTGGACCTCCCTAGTTTAAGTTTATGACACCTTTTCTTCCATTTTTTACTAATAAATACAAACCAAGTCTTCAAACCACAGCCTCCATTCCTGCTCCCTTGTGCTTGTCTTTAATTCTTTGCATATAATCAAGGACAGGACACAGTATTGCAGCAAAGGTTTTATATATATATATATGTGTGTGTGTGTGTGTGTGTGTGTGTGTGTGTGTGTGTGTGTATAGTTTTTTCTTGTGTATGTTTTGTTAAACATATATTCATGAGCATTAAAATATATTTTAATATTTTTTGCAAATTAATGAATAATTTTATTTTTTAATTTTGTTAAAGACCAAATTTATTTGAAGAATGTTTTTTCTCTCCTCTAAATTACTTTATTTCTTGCTCCTTGACACATCAAATCTTCTACAATTATAAAATGGGATATACACATTTATTGTATCTTTTTAATGACAAGTGCTTTTTAGTCCCTAAAGGGTAATAAATAAATATGAAAAGGCAGCATCTTGAAGGATCACGTGATGGGGAAGGAAAATTATGGCTAAACGAATAATGATGGGTCTTAGTAATGACAAGAATTCCTGGGAGTTTATCATGTTCTAGAACCTGTGCCAAGCATACCTTACTTCATTAGATCTTTTGATGTAGAAGCTATTTCTACTCTCATTTATTACATACCATGAAACTGAAACTTACCAAGTTAAAAACTTTACACATTGAACCCATGTAAATAATTAATACTCAATTCTGCTGTTCAAGACTCATCAAAACATCTTTTAATACTTTAATACATTCCACATAGAGTGTGTCTGACAGTTTTGTTCTCAATATAATTAATACTTTTCATTCTGGTTTATATGTTTATACATTTTCTTGCCTTGAATTCTATCCCCAAGTCTAATGAATTCTGGGTCAGTGACAAATAGCGTTTCAAAACCTGCAAACCTGAGAACAATTTTGACAAAAAGTTTTAGGTCAAACTACCATGTCAGTTTTTTGTGGTTAGTGGTTTTTGTCTCAAATACCAAATGATCTTTGGAAACTTTACTGAATTTCAGATGAATATGAATGCTACTTTTTTATTACCCCCTTAAAATATCCCTACATTACTATATTTATTTTTATGCCTATTCATATGATATCCTTCATTTTCAAATGGCAAATATCTTAAGACAGAAACAAAAATATTGTTAAATTAGGATTCTTCAAGCTCCACATTCAGCATCTGTTATATAGTAAGACTCAAAAGTTTGTTAAATTGTTTTACTTCCTTGAAAAGAAATCTTTACCTACAAGTTCTTTAACCCTTTTCTGCATTGCTTATCTAATACTTCTATTGTATTACCTGTCTTTTATTTTTTTCTTACTGCTTCAGAGGAGCAAGGGACCTCCCCTCTTTTTCAAATACGGTCCCATCAGTTTTGCACTGTGGTCTTTTTTCATTGATTTTCTCCTTGACCAGTATCCACTAGGCAACTGCTCTTCCCTCTCAGCTGCACTCATGACTCCCTCTTCCTCTTCATTTGATTTCAAGTTTTATTTGTCCTTTTAAATATTATATATCAAAAGGAAGGGAATAAAGTTACTTAGCAGAAAAAAGTTATGTGAATCAGGTAATCAAGGTCAATATCAACAGAGATAAATCATGCTGATAGTATGTACTGTATGATGAAAATGGCATTTGATTTCCATGGTCTTCCTCCCAAGAATGCACATCAGAAAAATTTCAATAGGAGACATTCAAAAAAATACCTGACCAGTACCTTCAGAGGCATTGTTTTAATTTCCTTTGACTTCCATAAATAATAAACACAAACTTAAGTGGCTTAAAAAAACAGAAATTCATTGCCTCACAGTTATGGGAAATAAGCCTGTTAATAGAGTTGTGTTTCCTCCAGACCTTTTAGGAGAGATTCCTTCACTTGACTTTTCTAGCTTCTGGTAGTTATTTGCATTCCCGAGTTTATGAATGACTCACTTTAATCTCTGTCTGGGTGATAATACTGTTCCTTCTGCTTCTATCTGCCTGTCTCCTTTGTTTGTTTCCTATAAGGGCATTTATCATTGTATTGAGACTCCACCCATTCAATCCAGAATGATTTTATCTGGAGACCCTTAACTATATATGAGACTGTTTTCCTAGATAAAGTAATATTCACAGGTTTTGGATATTCATACTTGAAATATATATATATATAATTTTATAGGTTTAAGGTGTTCATCATGACTTTTACTTTTGGTGTCCATTGATGTATGAAGTCAGGATTTAGAAATGACTAGAGAAACTGTTCTAGGTTGTTTCCAGGGGCAGAGATTTAATTCAGGGGATCAGCGATTTATAGAACCCTTGCAAGAAAGGATCACTCAAAGATCAGGGACGCTGCTACTAATGTTTGGGAAATCGGGAAGGGCAGCCTTTCAGGGAGATACCTAGGGATGACTTCATGCCTGTCACCCTGAAGTAAGTGGTTTCCAGGAGATGCTGGCAAAATCGTCACATCTGTTTGTGGTCCTCAGCTGAAACCCATATGCTTTCTTATCACTGCCAGAGAGGATTAGCCCTTTCTTTCACAAAATTGTGCAAATTTTACAACGGGGCCTCTGAGTCACAGATCTTCAGCTGGAGCCTGTTGGCAAAGGTATCTGAGAAATGCGGTTTTCAGGTCTTTAGCTTCTCAGTTCTATTGAAGTGTCCAAAGGTTGGTTTTGTTTCATCTGTTCCTTTGTTTTGTCTACTCCATTCCATCTATGAGTAAAGTCATATGGTCATCTTTCTTCTTTTGACTTACTTTACTTACCAAAGTAACCTCTAGATCCATCCATGTTGATTCAAATGACAGGAACTCATCTCTTCTAAGGACTATGTACCATTCTGTTGGGTATATGTACCACATCTTCTTTATCCATTCATCTGACATTGGGCACTTAGGTAGTTTCCAGTTCTTAGGTATTGTGAGTAGGGCTGCAATAAATACGGGCATGCATAAATCTCTGCAAATTAGTGTTTTAGTATCTTTTTGATAAACACCTAGAAGTAGAATGGGATCATATGGGATTTCCATCTTCAACTTTTTCTTCAAAAAGTTATCTCCACCATGTTTTCCACAGGAGTTACACAAATTTGCACTCCCACCAACAGTGTAAAAGTGTTCCCTTGTCTCCACATCCTTGCCAGTGATTGCTGCTTCCAGACTTCTGGATAATTGTCAGTCTCTCAGTAAGGTGATATCTCATTATTGTTTTGATTTGCATTTCTCTGGTAGCCAGAAAGTAGAAACATCCTGAAACTATATTTTTAAGGGTCACTATTCAACCTGCTACAGTAAATAAAAAAAAAGAAAGTCTGAGAAACCATAGGAGCAAAAAATAACCTAAGAAGATAGAATGACTGGAGTACACATACATAGGAAGCTATGGTACGTATACTCAAAGGAATTCTATGTCATTATTTTAACAATGAAATTGAATCCTTTGCTATAATCTGAAAGGAACTGGAGAGGATTGTGTTGAGTGAAATAAGTCAGAAAGAAAAAGAGAAATTCAAGATGGTTTCACTCATATGTGGAATATAATGAAATGAAATGAATGAGCATATGAATTTCAACAAAAATAGCAGAAATTAGTACTGGTTAGAATGTAGGAGAGATAGGGGAAAATTTAGTGGTAAGTGACACTGAAATTCTGGTAGTGGGTGAGGTATGAAATATAGACTGAGATGCAATTTCAATATCTGAATTGAAATTTAGCATTATGAACTAAAGAAATAATAAATATTACTAAATAAAAGAGAGAAGATAGGATGACTAAATGGAATGTGGATCCTAAAATAGACAAAGTATATTAGGCAATTAACAGGGAAATATGAATAAAGAATGGACTTCAGTTCATGATAATATATCAATATTAGTTTATTCATTATAATAAATAATCATCTAATGAAAGATATTAATAATAGTGTAAACTGGTATGGGATATATGGAATCTGAAACTGTCCTAAAAAAGTCTACTTTGAAACAATTCTTTATAATATTTCTGCCAAATAATAACATAATAGCAAACCATTTATGCAATCCTAAAATTTCTAGAAGTTACAGTTCAAAAAGTAAAAAGAAATGGATGATATTAGTTTTATTTCATATAGCCCAATATATCTACAACGTTACCATTTCAATATGTAACTGATATTAAATGTTTAATAACATATATTACAATTTTTGGTTGTGTATTTATGTGTAATACTGGAAACGACAAAGGTGCCTGACAGAATTTCAAAAAACAATACTGTAGATAATGCAATAACTAAAGTGAGACATTGTCCTACCAAAAAAATTTAAAAGAAAAAATGTATTTAACATTACTTCAGTTTTTAAATTTAAACTGACTATAGTAAGCTAAAAATTCAGTTTCTCAGGCATACTAGCCATTTCAAGTGTTCAGTGGCTACTTGTAGTTAGTGGCTACCACAAATAGTACAACTCCACAAAGTCTCTTCTTGCTTGTTTCCCTCATGTACTACTGTTTTACAAACTACTGCCTTCCCAGTTAGTGCCTCAAAGTAGTAACAGCTTATTACATTTCACAATTCATTTAAGCTGAACTTCTAGCTATTTTCTGGTCTTGCTTTAGTTCTCATCATGATGAAGCTAGAGAACAGCTGGAGTTATAACATGTAAAATGGTTTTAACATAAATTTGGGTCTTTGGACTCAACTGAGATTCTAGGACAGCCAGAGATCTCTCTACTGCACTGTAGTTTCAGGACTCTCCTTCTACACATGCTCTCTCCATGTGGGCTTCCCAGAACAATAGTTAGTTTTAATGCATGATGGTTCAGGGCTCTCCAAAGCTGAAAAGTAGAAAATTGCACACCTTGTTAAGGCTTAGATCTGGGATTTACACAGTGCCACTACTGCTATATGATATTGCTTAAAATGATTCACATATTCAAGGTGGAAGCGAAATGCATAAGGGCATAAATACTAGGAGGCATGGATTCTTTTGGACCATCTTGAAAATGAATATTCTTGAGAGTTGGTTACACTTTCAACCTATATTTATTTCTTCAATCTCTTGTTAACACCATAAAGTCTGGACAATGCCTGGTGACTGCTTACTCAAATGTTTCCAGGATAAAATTTTACATAAAACAATAATGATAATAATTACAATCAAATGACTAGCTTAAAGGGGACTTACCTTAGGTCAAAATTATTCTGAATGATTCGCATAGATTATCACTATTGATTCTCATAATTATATACCATTATGTCAGAGTAGCAGAGATACAGATAGACTAAATAAGGTACTCAACCAAGGGTGCCTCACCAAATAGCGGACCTAGGATTCAAATGTATGTATTGTTCTGCTTCTTTTTGATTTGTTTCTGTTTTTGCTTTTGATTTCTTTTTTCTCTTTTGTCAAATTTACTGATTTAAAACACCTCTAAGGAAAATAAAGAAGAAAATGGACCTACTGAACAATATTTCAAATCCCTGATATTCTACCTGTTATGCTTAAAGAAGTTCTCATTAACCCAAACATTGCAATTATCATTAGTTACATTTGCTGTGTTGAGATTTCTCCCTCTTTCTTACTCTGTGTCTCTAGCTCTATCTCATTCTTTACCTTCTCTCTTTCTTTCTATGACTAAGTCTTGATGTTGGTGTGAAAATTTCTGCCAGATCTATACAACCTTTTCACTTAGTAATTATAAGAAAATACATATTTTTATCTAATCACCCCATTATTCAGGACTCTTCCTGCTGACCTTAAACTCTTTCTTCTTCCTTGTGATCAGCGAAGACTCATCAGTGACATTAGTAGTTCAGTGTAATATAATATGATTGCATTCCATATTTTTCTTAGGCAAAGAAATCAACTTTGACAAAATAATGACCTCAACATAATTGTCCTTAACGAAAGGTTACAGTGTTCTCACCAGAATAATAGAGCTGGAAATCATTCTCTTTTGTGACTCTACATCTTACTTTGCTCTGAACTCTTGAAACATAACAAATAATCATGCCTTATTAAGCACCTGCTCAATGAAGTTGCAAAATCAGACTATGGTGACATTAAATCCCGACCTTTGACTTCTTCTGTCAGATGCCAGAATGATTATTTCTACTGGATCTTGGTTTGACATTAGGGAGCAATTGGCTAATCCTCAAATTCTCCAAACTTGTTCTCTGATCTCTTGCTAATGTTCATCTTGTACTGTGCTTTAGATTTATCATGATTTATTCACCATGTGGGGTAACATTATCTCCTTTTATCTTCAAGGGAATTGTATCTACATTACTTTTGAGTACTAGTTCTCAAGAGAACTCAAGGAAAATATTTGAAAATGTAGAAATAGTCTTAATTTATTTTCTTGGTCTTCTTTCCAAATATGGAATTTGGAAAAGTGGATAAGCGAAGAGATGTATGAGAGGAAAACAAACGGGGTCTAATCAGTTGGGACTTCGCACTTGAGGAATAATGAGTCTACATATTTATTTAAAGTGTACCTAATCATTTGCTCAATTTCAGAGGTCCATAGTCCCTTGAATTCATTTGAAAAAGAGGGAAAAAACAAAAATCTATATATTTGAATAACACCGCATCAACTAAAAGAACTAGGGATGTGAATAGCTTTTCCTAACAATGGGCATAACTTACTAGCTTTGAAATGTGATCACTGGGTCTTTAGTATTTGAAAAGCATAACTAGAGTTAGTATTGCCTTTAAGTCACAGATGTTTTTTTAATATCAGTCCAGTTTAGTCTTAGGGGAAAAGATGTATACAAACAAAATGTAGGAAAAGTAAAACTCACATCAATTTAACAACTATTATGTGTCAAACACTATTTGGGGCACATGATAAATAGACAAAACAGAACAGCAAAATGCTCATGGAAAAGAGCTAGAGCAGACAGTAGAATTGAAAGGGGAGAGTCATTGAAATAATGTGTTTATATCTTAGATATGCCAAAATAGAATAGTCCTACTTCTGGCAAATTACTAAATTTTATCAACTATGTAGTCCCTGTAAATTCTTAAAATTCACTCATACCCTTTTTGCTGAAGTTATCTACAGTGTTTCCTTTTTTGTTGCCCTGAATTGATACTGACTTACCATCACAATTTTAGACTTTTTTCCTGTTGATATTTTAATTTTGATTCAGGGAATATGAACCTTTTAAGGATCCAAGATGATGGTTGCTAAATAAAGAATTCAGGTTCAGTACCTAATGACATTCCTTAAGAGGAGGGAGCAAAAGAAGATAAAAATTTTCAGAAGGTTTTAAAGTGGAGAACAAGACCCACACCAGGCTCTAAACTGAAAATTTAGCTAGAAAACAGTCCCTGCATGAACACAAGAGAAAGAGTAATTGTGACAAAGCGCCTATGAGAACAATATTGTTTTTTTTGTTTTATTTTGTCTGATATTGATTGATTTCCCCAACATACACTCACAATATGTATTCCCTAACACATTCACACTGAATATTTTATTTAGTGTTTATATTATGTTTCAATCTACTAATGAAGATATGAACATGGAGATAATATAATTTAAGATGTTAGGAGTTATGAAGAAGAGTTGTATGACAGTATAAGGGATATAATTAGGAGAATCTTGCAAAAGATATTGTAATGTAGAGAAATGTAGGATGCATGGAGGGCCCTCAGCTATTTTCTTCAGCTCTTCTCCAAAACGAAGAAGACCTTAACTACTTGATAAACAGTGACTGACTGAACAAATGAATTGTTCAAGGCCAATACTCCCACCTTTTTTGAATATCAAACATTAGAGAACATAATGACAAATAGGGGTAAGCAGATAGGGTTTTTTGATACTGGAGAGGAATGATTTCTAGCGTTGCGGGCAAGCTCTGGTCTGACCAGATGCCCAGAGAATACGCAATTGAGTTTCTGAGGACCTGTATTGTTAGGATCCATTTTGGGGGAAGCACCAATCTAGCTTATCAAAACTTAACTGGAAATAAACCTGTCTTCAGGTCTGAAATTTGACTCAGAGAGATATGGTGCTTTGTGGGGAGGGTGAAAAATAATTCTCTTTCTTCTAGGTCAGGCTAGTTATGTAAGGGCTAGACTAAACCCTGATCATTCATCCAGTAGGCACTTTTGTGTAGTATGTGCACATTCTACTGTCCTTTATTTCACTCAATTGATTTCATACCATCTATAATCTAGTAGCCACTGACTTTCTTATACTTTTTAATGTATCAGTTCTGCTTCCTGCCTTCATTAAGTCTTTTTTTGGCTCAAATTTCCCTTTACTCAGTGACTCAAATTTTACAGTTCTATGTTCTCTTGAATCTGTTTGTAAAGGAAAAAAATAAAATAAATCTATAATCCCCCCAACCCATTATCTTTTGTGTTGTTGGTTTCATTTTAATTTGTTTTCTGTCAAACTAAAGCATACCAAAACAAATACTGATGGTTGAAGCTGATGCTGAAGTCAGTCATGGTTCCAGGAGCATACTTACATTTATTTACCTTATTATTCATAGTGGATCATCTGAATAAGTTTAGGAAACTATGTGATACCAAGAAGAGATTAATATAAAGTGGAGGCCTATTCTGGATTGAGTGCTGTCAGGAATGAGGGGCAATTCAGTGACTGGTTGTCTTAGTCATTTTTATCTAGAAGCCTAGAGGGTTAAAGTCAAGCTAGGTTGTCACTGATAAAGAAGCAGTGGAACCTCATGATAATCAGCAGAGTGCTGTTATTTTTGCAAAGTATCCTTGTTTCTGTCTTGTTTCAGAAAGAGTCATGGAGTTGTCTTGTCTGTCTCATCCCACCATGGTCCTCTGGTGTCTAGGTATGGAAATTGTTTATATTCTGAAGCACTGCTTATCTTCAGGGGGAAACAAGAGGTCAGCTCTAGGATGCCAGGCCTCCAACATTTTCATTGAAGATTTTATTTCAGTTCAAGTGACTATTTTTCTCTCTTATTTTACACTTTTACACTAAAGATCTTCTTTTTGGTTTCTCTTTATTAAATTATTGATTTATAATCATGTAGAAGATGAGATCAGTCCTGTCAGATATTGATATGGGTCCCACCTGAAAGTTTTGGGTCTACAAAAAGAGATAAGGAAAATAGAGCTGCTATAGTTAACTTTGCAATATCAAAGATCTTAAGGGAGAATAAAGACAGAATCAAAGTCAGAGAAGTCAGGTATGGAGTTGTGCTCCTGCGAAGCCATCCTGTGGCATAAATGAAATGTGTGGGGGTCTGTAATCTGTCTGTCTTAGCCATACAATTCAAGTACAGCTCTCAAGTATATTTAAATTGATCTTACCCACTTAAACTGCCCGCTTCTGGTTTCCATTTTGTCTCAAGGATGTTCCTGGACTTTCTCCAAAGGACTCCAAACTGCAAAAATACAAAAATTTCCAAGTGAATTTACCATGCTATCCCTTAACTCTTTATCATGCTATCCCATCTGTGTAGATACAACAAAGGCTGAAATGTCTGCGATTTCAACAGTATGCTTCTTTAGTTTTCTGTACTGAAGAAAGTAGCTTTCTATGGTTTTGCTGTACTTTATATTCTGTTGGTAAACTCCATGGAACTGGCAGGGAGGAAAGGGCAAGAAATGTCTGTGATTTCTAAAGACTGAAAGAGAAAAGTTATATTTTCCATGGTAAGTATTTAAATTTTTACATGCAAATGCTTGTAATTTCTGCAAAATATCATTACCTAAAGTTCTGAGGCAGAGTTTCCCCTTCAAAAGAAGAGGGAAACTAAAAATATTTAAAAAAGACAGAGATGGTCTTAGTAATCTTACATAAAGGAAGCGTTAGTTGCTCAGTATTTCCAACATAAACATATCTAAGAGATGATCTTTCTGCCAACTTACAAAACAGCTGACCTGTTCTCGGGAATGATTTTGTCAGTAGAAATTATTCTGTTATACTTCCAACTGCCTTTCCCTTTCCACCTAGAGAATCTTAACTACTGATCTGTGATTCCACTGAATGAGCAGTTGAAAATACAGGCATTTGAGAGGTATGTTTAGAAAAAATATGACAAATTAAACAGGAAGTCCAGAACTCCTTCCATAAGTGCCTGATAACAACAAAATATCTTCAGATGTTTTTTATTTCTATTGTTTTCTAAGTTGGATTAATTGATAATAATTGATTTCTTTTTAAGCAGAATGCTATTTAAATCCTTTCAGAAATATAATTGTGAACTTACAAATAGTGCAAAGATTTTGGAAGTCATCTAGCTTATAAATGGGTCAAAATTATAAAAAATGTGTCCCATGTTCAGCTAAACTTGTTAAACACATGGTCCCCCAAAAAGTGAAATTGCAGCCTTTATTTAGAATCTCACTTTTAAATGTATGTGGTGAATTACCAAGATAGGATTTCTTAAAGTTATGTGAATAGTCAACCCTCATTTAATTCTATTCTTATTAATATTTTACAGAACAATATTTCAAAAAGCATTATTGAAAAAACTCAACATTTATTATAACTGTCTCATTTCCATGAAAGAAACCTGTCAGACATAATCTAAGAATTATATCAATAGTCTATCTTAACAGACTATTAGTCAGTTCTCAGAGTAGTACTTAGAACCATGATTTTCTGGCTATTTTTTCCACTGCATATAACATTTCATGTTTATATAAATATCACTATTAGATGATCATTGGTTAACACACTTCTCCACATAAAATTCCTATCTTTTCTGTTTTAGAATACCTTAAAAAGTTGTTTCGTTGCCTAGTAATTTATAATCAAGAAAATAATCCTGGAATGTAAAAATTGCTATTTATGTATTTATTTTTATTTGACTTTATTGACAAATATGAATATTTTTAGTATAAACTAAATGATGCATGACTATAGTATTTAAGTTGGATGATTTTGCTTAAATCTTTGATTATAGTCAGCAAAATATTGTCAAGTAGCTCAAGGTGGCCTATCATATATTTCTCTTCACTGCTAGTACTACAAATTTAATCTGAGTCTAATGTATATTTATCTACAGCATACTCAGAGTAAGGCACTGATGGGACCCCTTTTATAAATAAACAATTTGCTATTAATCAAGTTAAACATTTCATTGATGTATAATGTATATGTTTCTTGGAGGAAAGTATCCGTGATAAGACTATATGGGAGCACTTAACTCAGTAAACAAAACTAAGGTAGGATTGTAACCATTAAAGATTGAATGATGGGGGAAAAAAATAAGGTTTTTATACAAAGGTCTTTTGAAACTTTCATCTGGAGGTCTTTTAAACTACGTAACAAATTGAATCATAAATATAATTTTACCAAACTGAAGATATCATAGAAAGTAAATATACCTAAAAGTTTAATTATTGCCCTTAGTAAGAACTATTATATTTAAACCAAGATAAATTTTGGATTAATTTAGCTATTTTGTACAATTGTATTGTTATCATATTTTCGCAAGGAATGTGTTTATAACTGGTTATCAAAGAATTAATATTTGTATTACAATCACTTATTCTAGGAAAAAAAGAACAAATTCTAAAGGAGTGCTAGCTGTATAAAAAAGAAACTTTTTTTCCCCTATGATTTGGAGGCATGGCTTTCTGAGTCCTCAAGAAATCTAATAACATGCAGGATAACAGAAGTGAAGCTTTAGTCTTCCCCAAATGTTACATGTCAGCATTTTTAGTCTCTCTATATTGTGAAGATCATTCTTTTTTCATGTTCTTTCATGTATCCCACCTAAGTACAACTTTAAAATGATTCTAGACTTTGCATATCCATTTCTCTAGAATTGAATCTTTGGTTATTTGATCCTATAAAGTATCTAAGAATGAGATTCCACTATACACTTCTAGGATGGTCAAAATTCAGGTGATGACTACAAAAATACAGGTAAGCAACAAGCACTCATTCATTTCTGGGGAGAATTCAAAATAGTACAGTAACTTTGGAAGAAATTTGGTGGTTTTTACAAAACTGAAGAAAAAAATATTTGCCATATGAACCAATATACTCCTTGGTATTTACTGAAAAGAGCTGAAAACCTACATTAATAACAACAAAAACCAAACATAAACACAATGTTTTTATTAACTTTATTCATAATTGCCAAAATATGGAAGCAAACAGATGTCCCTCAGTAGGTGAGTGGATAAGCTATGGTATATCCAGACTATTATTCAGCATTAAAAATAAATGAGCTATCAAGCCTTGAAAAGATAGCTATTAAATGCATGATGCTAAGTGAAAAAACAGTATGAGAAGACTACATGCTATGTTATTCCAATGACATGATATTTTGGGAAAGATGAAACTATGGAGACAATGAAAACATCAATGTTTGCTAAGGGGCTAGGGTGTGGAGAGAGAGAATAGGTAGTGTACAAGAGGATGCTTAGGGCAGTGAAAATACTCTGTTTAACATAATGACAAACATATGTCATTATATATTTGTCAACCCATAGAACTGACAACAGCAATAGTGAACCCTAAAGTAAATCATGGACTTTGGGTAATTATGGTCAATGGAGTTTAATGATTCCTGAGAAAAATACTATTCTGAGTGAACGATGTTGATGATGGAAAGTTCTGCATGTGGAGAACCCAGGGTACATGGGATATCTCTGTACCTTCTTCTCAATTTTATTTTAAACCTAAAATTGTTCTAAAATAATTCAAGTATTTAGTTTAAAAAATTATGTCATAATTACTCAATGCTATAATTTTTCAGCCTGAGTCCAAATATATTTATTTTTAAAAAGGCAATTTAAAGTGTAAATGTGCTTATGATGTTACATAGGGATCCTTGAGGAAAAGGGTCACAACAAATTTATCTTTATGTCCTAAAAAATTAAACAGTGCCTGTCCAGTAAAAGGAATTTGACAATTACAGGTTTAATGAACATGCAACCAAGTGTACATTATCTTAATTTACAAAAGTGATTATGCTTCAAGATTCAGTAGTTTTTAAATAGGTGACCACTCATTCAGGATTGAAGGGGTTCTCAGGAGGTAAAATGTTCAGGGCTAAACCCAGGACATTGCAAGGAGGATTGGAGTGCTTTGTGAACATACTCAAACAAAATAGTACAGGACAGGGAAGGATAACTAGACGATCTCATTAGACTTGAGGAAGGTAAAGTTTGTTTCTGTAGCTTTCCGTGAAACCTTTCTGTTCATCACTTCTTTTTAAGTTCCCTTTACCTAGGAGCTCTTTATGGACCAAAACTACTTCCTATCTAACCACTTCTCTTTCACTTAATTTGTGCTCCTTCTCAGGACACAGAAATCAGATGACATTACCCTAACCAGCTCTGTCTTCAAACAATTCTTTTCTTCTTTCTGATCATTGAGCTCACCTAATTGATTCTATTTGTACACACATTTTATTTATGATATGATAAATAATACTGGCTCAAATTAGTGTCTCTAATCCCACATAGATAAATGTGTATTATCAAAAATTTACTAGGCAACTACATTGTATCAAGGACTTTTCCAGACCATAGACAAATAATTTGAAAATATAAACTAACAACCCCCGCCAAAAAAAAGCACATATGTGCATACAAATAAATAAATATACAATTGATTATTATGATTGGCTCTCATAATGTTTTATAAAGTCACTGAAGACACTGAATTATGAATACTGAACCATTGCTCCTCGGGTAAACATAAAGGTAGGTTCTCCCAAGTCTCTAGTCATATTTTTATTAGCCAGTCAATACATACATTTTTTTGATGAATGTTTTTGCTTAAAGACACCTTATTCAACTATATTGTTGATTCACAAATTCTGAATTCAAGGCCAACAACACTATTACTCTTTCCTAAACAAAGCTTTCCCCATGTTTGCAAATGATTGCAAGAGCACTGTTTTCAGGTTATATATAAATTTCTCTCAGAAGACAAATTCTCAAAGACAGAATCCTCAAATAACAAAGGCACAATATCATAAATATATGTGTTATATACACACACATATACAGAGAGAGAGAGAGAGAGAGAATTAAAAAAAACCCTTAAGTTTGGTGGCTGGATTCAGGCAAAATTTATTAAGGAAGCAACTGTTCAATTTGAGATGAGATATTAGGGATGATGTTTGCCACAGAGACACAGAAATGGGTAATCTCAATGAATTGCTCAGCATGTCAGGGTGAAGAATGGAAAGTGTATATATTGTTTGAGTATAAAGCATGAGAAAGAGGAATCTAACAGAAGAAAAGCTGGAATATTATGAAAACTATGGAATTTGTAATAATAAAAAGTATTGAAGATTTCTAAGGAAAATCAATGATGGTATCAGATATTTTCTTTCAAGAGACTTCATTTGAATTTCTGTTAAGAATAGATTGGCGAGGCATGAGGCAAAAGTCAGAAAAATGAAAAAGAAAGTGCAAACAATTTTCCCAACATTTAGGAGACAAGTGGAGGTTCCTCTATTAGGGCAATAATGATTGAGATAAGGAGAAAATGGGCATAAAAAGATTTTAGGTTCTCTATTGAGTTATCCAAAACAAAATTGTGCTAAATAATTTTTGTCAGATTTTGAAACAAATAAGGGAAAGGGAAAATTTTTGAATGTTGCTGTCCGCCAAAATAAAAAGTATAGGGAATATATTCTTACTTTGCTATGATACTTGGAGATTAATAGTAAATCCAGAATGTGATGACTAACAGATATTTTAGCATAAGTGTCTAGGATTTAGTAGGAGAGTCACAGTACAAGACGCTTATTTGGGAATCTTGAGAACAGAAATGGTGAATAGACAAAATTCATGAACTTGATTACTATAACTATTAGAGAATAATAGTTATAGCTAACACATTTGAGCACATTACGATATTGTTAATATCCTCATTTATTGGTGGGTCACAGAAAGGATAAATATCTCTCCCCAAATTACATAGCTCTCAAATAGTCCAGCTTGGATTTGAATAAATTAATGTGACTTCAGGTCATTTAAAATCCTCTCTGGGGTATGTCAGAATTTAAGAATTAGACATGGTGAGAGGTTGCCAAATGAACTTTAAAACTAGTAATGTGGAAATAGGAATAACCAAAATCAATTCACATAACAGAATTCAAAGAAGAAATTAATTCGAGAAGGTGCTGTTAATCATCTGTATCAGAAGTGGTGGAGAAAGCAAGAGAAGAATATGAAGTATCTGTTGAAATTGTCATCTCCTGATTCACTGGTTATCTTAGCAAAACGTCATTTCTCACTGATTTGAGGAATATAAAGGAAAGAGAAGAAATAGATGCAGTAACTGTAGCAATTTTTTTCTATAAGCATAACTGTGAAAGAAAGATGTTGGAAGAGATAGAACAGAGAACATGACCAAGAAAGGGAAGAAGTTATATTGAATTTGTAAAGTTTTACTAGACTGGAAGAAACAACAGCAATTTTATGGAAACCGAGTCCAGGAAGACCAAGAGATAAACTTTGTCTACTTACTAGCATATTAAGACTAGCAAGATACTTTTCAATGCACTTTTTGCTTCCTTTTCCCAGGTCTGATTCATTTCTTAACTCTTTACCTTAGAAGCAAAAAAGAAAAGTCAGAATGATCAAGACTACACACACACACACACACACACACACACACACACACACACACACACACACCACATACAAACACACAATCTGAAGGGTGTAATTCTCCTTCTAAAAGAGATCACTTTTCTAATGAAATGAGTTTGATCTTATTCTTTAGGGATAGCTCCACTTCAGCAACTTCCATGAGGAGGTCAGGGGGAATGTATAGATACAGTTTAATCAATCTGTGTTGCTTCACTCTCTTGTAATACTGAATGATGATGTAGTACACATTAATTCACTATGTGTTCACGTAATAAATCTTTCTTAAATTAAAAAAAGTCAAGAGGAGGCAATATGAAATAGCAAATAGAATGTTGGTGGAAAACTACCAGGTGTCCACCCACTACAAACTTATAATTCAGAACATCATTAATCACTTCCCCCATATATACATGAATATATTATATATATGTACACATGTGTGTGTATTTGTATTGCTTCTAGTAAGTCAAAGTTTCAGAACAAGATATTCTCTCTAGTTCATTGTTTTTCTAAAACCCACTATAGTAGTTATCCTGCATCTTTCTTTTGGAAGCAACTCTTCTGTGTGTAATCATTTGGATGTAAATATTTCTTTACCTTGGTCAGCACAGAATATACAAATACTGTTCTGGGGAAAAACATAGCCTGTGCCTATTGATAGTGCTACCTGACATAAGTCCAATTATAAAGTTGGCTGGCTCCCTGGAGAGAAAATGACCTATACCAAAAGGAAAATGGAATGAAGTCCTCTAAGTCTCCAACAGGGGTTTTTCTGTCTAATATGCCTTCTAAAAGAGAGTCATAATTCACTTAAGTTCTACAAACACTATTACTCTTTTCTTCTGAGCAGAAAACAATAACTCTTGACCAATAGATTCTCTCTAATTTCATACAAATTATTTAAACTATTTCCTAGAAACACATCTATATCATATAAATCTCAGATAACTATATACTCAAAATATTTATTTTTATATTTTGTTAACTAAATTAGTTGAATCTTTAATGTGCAAAATGCTGATATAAAAATGTTTATGCTTATGAATAGTTTTAATGAATATTAAGTGTCCAGAAGAGAGAATTGAAGTTTTTTTAAATTTTATTTATATATAATCACAAAGAAAGTGAACATTTTCAAATTTTGCCAAAGTGAAAAATGTGTTTTTTTGTTTTTGGTTTTAGGAGCAGGACCTGTAAGTGCTGATTTTTGCTTATCAGTTGCATACATAATCTTTGATCCAATTTTTACTTTGAAATGTTTTCACTATTAAAAAATATACAGTTCATTCTAAGTAGTATATCATATTAAGATATTTTGGTCAGTGACAAAATCAACTATTATTTTAAGAGATTAAAATGTGCAAATAAAATCAAATACCTAATTTGATGACATTTTTTGAGAAAATATAAACAGTGTTTACAATGGATAAAGAAACAGTGTTCTTTCTACATTTATCTCATTTAGCATAGAACTTTAAAGTCCTAGTAGAATGTTTTTCCAAGAAGATTCTACTTACAATTTATGTATTCTTGAATATATATTGAAATGGAAATACTATGGTAAACAAAATAATTCAAAATATTTTAAACCAAAATCAGAGAATCTGTATTCTTGACTATGCTGTGAATTTAAATCTTAAAGTTTTCTTCAAAGACCTTTTCAAAGTCCTTTTGTTTAAACAAATGAGCCATTACAAGTTATATGGACCTTCTTTCTGTAGTTTAAACCTTGTAGTTCATGGCACTGAGTCTACCTGAAACAAAGAAAAACCCTCACCACCACCAGCTTGTAATTGTTTTGTTTAAAACAGATGAACATTGAAAACGAAAATGGACCTCCATCAATTTACCAATTTGATTTAAAAGGAAGCACATGGGGTAGGAATTTTAGAAAATGTTTCCATTTGGTGGAATTTTTTCTTACTAGTTCCTTAAATAATGAATTATAATAGTTTTGAGAAAAACTCTTGTTTTGCATCACAGGTTTAACTGTCTTTTTTAGTTGCTGGAGACCGCTATATATTAAGAATAGTGATTCAGTCCCCCAAAATCTAATTTCTCCCGGAATAAATAATGATAATTCACACAACTTTAAGCAGTTTGGTACCTTGGAGGCATCTCATTGAAATACAAGAAAATTATCAATTTATATCAGGATATATACAATTTAGACTCTGAGTTGACCACAAGACCCAGTTCTGCTGATGTTCACTGCAGTGCTTGCTGCATTGCTTCTATCATCTCTATGCCAGTGACCATGAATGATTTAGTCTTTACTTGTCCTGAACCCCAAACTCACACATCAAACTGCTCATCAGACACTCCTCCAATCATCGCAAAGTCATTGTTCAAAGCTGAAACCATATTCTCACCACTTTAACCTGTTTTCCTACTATACTTAATAATTTTTAATGGAACTACCACCCACACAAAAGCAAAACAAATATCAGCCATTTTTCACTCTGTGATTATTTCTCATACGGAAATTTGGTGAAAATTTCATGTTATTTCTTTACTTTAAAATACCAGAATGTTTCCCCATCGACAATATAAAATTTGTATTCTAGTCCGACATAAATTTCTTAACAATCAAACACTTTCCTTTCTGTTCAGCTTTCTGTAAATTCCATATATGACTAAGTTATAGTAATATTCACTTCTTCACTTGTCCTGTCATCACTGAAATCCAGGACTACTTCCAAATGTCTACAGAGACTAACTATAACAAGGACATAAATAACCACAGGGGATTTAAAGCTTGTATTTTTTTTCCAATAGTAAACATGACTTGAAAGAAAGGACTACCATTATAACAGAATTTAATCATTGGATATAATTACCACATATTAACTTGTTTAATACGTCAGAAGCATAGAGAGATATGGCATCTTAAGTAAGCCTGTTCCTGATCTAGATAATTTCTTGTTGGATAAATTGATTTAATTTTTTAAATTATCCATGTTTATGTACTTTAAATTAACTCTCTAAATATGTCCCCATATACTCCTGTAATACATATTTAAATATTTAAATTTTCTCACTAACAAGACCCAATGAAATTAAGAATTTTAAAAGCGCAAGAATTTTGGCCTCTCTTTACACATGATCAAAACGTCCACAATTAATTAAAAGTGTTAATTTCATTGAACTAGATTCTTTCCTGCAGAAAATAATGATTTGTGAAATCTTTTAAAGACATTTAGTTATTTAAAGATTTAAATATTTCTCTTCCCTCTACAGATTACCTAAAGAGCATATGTTAGTTTATAAATTGATATGTAAGCCAGAAAGAAGAAATGCTATATTTTAAACATCAACCTTGAGCAGTGTTCAATCTAAGAAAAGCTAACTCAGCTGTTTGGAATCTTTTGGCATATTAAGCATATATTTCGACATCCTAGATGCCTTAGGCATTTCCATAACAATAAGGTGTTGCTTTGAAAACTAGACATTATCCAAGAGTCCCTGAGGCCAACCAAAGTCCCAGCTGACATGTTTTTAAAATAACCAGGGTGTCCAAGAAAGTTCATAATGTAAGAGTAACTAGAAGGCTGCATCTGTTATGGTGGTTGAATATTTAATATTTCTATGTGTTACTCTTTTTTCCCTTTTTTGACCTTCTCTCTCTTTAAAACTTAATGTTATGTTGTTCTTTTATTGAGATTTAGATCCTTAATATATTTTTATTATGAAATATTTGAAACAGAATTAAGTTGAGATTGCATATCTATACTATAACTAATGCTCATCTATGCAGATATTAATATTGGGTATGCTTTTACAAATGTCATACATATGTACATACATATATTAGAAAGGGTTTAGATATACTTTTTAAAGAAATGAAACATTATTGAAACTTGTAGTTTCTTGTGTCCTCATTGTCTTCCTTGTTTCTTAGAGGAAAATCTATTTTGATTTTGGGTCTTAACTTTTCCAGAATGTTTTTTTATATGTTTACTACTTACATATGAATGTATGTATCCATAAGTAGTATCATTTGCTTCTTTAAACTTGATATACCCAGTATAATTCTGTTTGCATTCCTATACTCCTAATTTTATTCCTTTAACATTATGTGCCTGCAATTTTTCTGTTGATGCATGCAGCTTTTTTTTTCATTAAAACTTCTGTATTCATTTAGTGGCTTTATTTCAATTTAATCTATCCTCATTTTGTTTAACGTACAGATTGCTCTCTTTTTTTCTATTATAATTAATCCTACAATAAATATTTTTGAAAATGTCTACTATTGCACATGTGGAGAAGTTTCTCAAGGGTATATATTTAATTGTGAAAAGATGGTTCTTGGAGTGTGTGCATTTTTAACTTCATTGGATATTGCCAAGTCACTTTCCAAGATGTGTACTTGTAGAAATATATATGCAAAGGAAAAGTCTAAGAGCTTTTGAAACAAACAATGATGCTATTTGTAACTTCATCTTCCTGAGCAAGGGTTTTCTGGACTTGTAAAGCCATGGAAATGCAGATAACAAGTTGTGTGATTATAGATGATTTTGATTCTCAACTTAAATGTTAAAACCTTGTTTCTTTTATTTTGAAAATCACTCATGTGCCTTTCTATATTCAAACAAATACACCAGTAATTTTCTCTAGTATTAATCTTACGTTGTATTTTAAATTGCAGCTTAGACATGATGTAAGACTTAATAATGCCTATATATAGTTATTTCTTTCTTTTAAAGATATACATTACTGTAAACTCTCATGTTTAAAACTTGTCAGAGTGCTCAGAAAACTTGACAATTCTCTATATACTACTCACACAAGTTATTTCATTAGCAGATATTTGGGGTATGTTGTAATATTGTCTATTTAATTATACATAATATATGTAGTACCACATTGTCAACAAATATGCTTTTTTTTCTAAAGAAACTCAATAAATGTCTTTACTAAGCAAAACTAAAAATCCTCAGTTTATGCCTTTCATAAATTATACTCATATATATGTATATATACATGCAACTCAACATATAAATGACTAAATTTTTCACTTATAGGGTGGCAATTGAAAATCTTAAAAGTAGTGACTTCTGGTAGTGATGTTCCTTTCAGTCATCCAAAGTCTAAATTAAATCACAGTAAAGCTTAACTTATCACTGTATTAATTGGTGAGACACCATCTTCTTTCATAATGAAAATCACAGCATATTTAATGCAAAATACATGCACTAAAGATTGTCAGGAAATATTTTCTTTGGTATGTGATTTAGCACAATTCCATGCATCAAATTTAATTACCATGTATCAGTTTTTAAAACAAAATTCACACACAGAACAAGTGTTTATAGCTATAGAACACTAATGCTTTTGATTTATTACAGTACAAACAAAATATACATTTAAGAATTTTCAATTATTTTAGATTACAAGACTACATTTATTTAAAATAGAAACTGTAAATTCAAGATTGCTGACTACTTACAAGACTTAAATTACATGAACAACTGAAGATTTTTGCTCTTTCCCAAAAAAATTACGATTTCAAACTTACCATAAATACTTTATACTATAAAATATTTAATTGAGAGGTATTAAGTCATGTGCATGTTCCTGTTTGCACTGTCAATGTGTAGAATCTGGGAATTTTATATTTTATTTTTCAACCTCACATGTAAACTGAATTATTCAAATATCATTATCATTTACTGTGAGAAAAATATTTACTTCTATAAAAACAATTCAAATCTTGTTTTGTAATCTATTTTCAATAAGGCTAGTCAATTTGAATATGTTGTCTAAGACAATCGAGACATGAAATTATTTACATTTTGATGTCTATTTGTAATTATGATATATATGAAATATATCTTACATTTAAGTTTAAAGTATCTGTGTACAGTTCACATTCTTGATTAATATTTTGTGGACATCGAGATGATACAAAATTGTCCTTAAAATTTAATTTGACAATGTTGTAAAGCAGGCATTGAACACTATAAACCTATTTGTTAGTTGAGTTATATAATTCAGCAGGAACAAAACTGAATAGTATATGAAGAATAAAAATATAGACCAAAGGCAAAATTCAAGAGTAAACTATTTACAGCATGTTGTAAATGAGTATTATATAGCAGACAGATTGATGAGATTTGGTAAGAATTATAGTTCTCTTACTAGTGCTAGGGCGTTTGCAAATTTTTTAATTTCTCTTGCTATTTTCAAACTCTTAAGTAATTTGGTGAGTTTTCAGAATGTTTATTCAATAGTTATGAATACAGTGTTTGAGCAGTTTGGAGGAAAAAAGATTTTACATAAATTAATTACTTAGACTATCCATTTCTAAACAAACTCCTAAAATCTCCAATAAATTGAATGTAAATGAATGCAGACAGGCAAACTTCCATTTAGCAGCATAAGTAGCTGGAATGAAAGGCAGGCGAGAACGTGCCAGTCAAAGACATTTGTATTCTAAACAGGAGGGAAAAATATGAAACCAAGAATAAACAGACATTTTAAGATTTCTCCATAGAGAGCTGATTTCTCAGCAAATATATTTTAAACTGTAGACTAAAACTTTGTTTCATTATTTCAAAGAATTTTAGAAAACTTTCAGTGATGAAGTACCTTTCATGTCTCATTTCTAGATTTAATATATTCACAGTTCCTTTTAAGTGTTCTAGGCAATTAAAAGGTTTAAGAAATTAATTTCAGCTTAGATGTCTTCAATTTTATAAATACAAATAAATCTTTGCCCATGTTTTTATCATGACATTTCATTTTGTTAATTAATTTTAAATATTAACTATTAACACAAACAGTTTTTAGATCCAAAATAGTCAGGATATTAGATGCAAAGCAAAATAGGTTCCCAAAATTGTGTCTGAATACTAAAAATAGAAAGAAGAAATTAAAAATGGTTTTGATGAAAACGAAATTTATTTTCACAAATAAATCCTAATATGTGAGTACCATGTAATTTTTCTCAAACCATCTGTAATTTGATCAGTAGTCTAATAAATAAATAGTTAAAATTTCTTTAAAAAGTAAAACATGCTCTCACTTATTGAGTTTGTGAGGAGTGCCTAGAACATATTAACCTAACAAATTGATAGGTATATAATTCTTACGATATACACTTAGCAGTCTGATTCTCCTATTTGTATACATGATTTCTATAAAGGTGATTTTCTCTAGTTTAGTTTTTAAAAAGCTACCTTCCTTAAATTCTCCTTATAGTGAAAATCTACAAAACTGAGTTTCATGTTAGAAGGATTTCTTAGTCACATGTATCAGTATAACTACTTTGAGATAGGAAAGTAATACAAGTAAAATGAGTGTAAACTAGAATATTTTGAACATAAAAGCTAGTCACAGACATGATACTGAACTCTGTAATCAGTTGCCCTCAAATCACATGGGTTCTCAGAGGCTTTTCTTTCAATACATGTAGAATGCATGAGAAACGAGCAATGTCTGCTATTTAGCTTTCTAAAAAGCTGCCTTGTGTGAGGAAGTGACTAATTTTTCATTTCACACTAAAAAGGGTGTGAAAAGGCAAAACAGAAGAAGGCTAAGGGTTTTTTGTTATAAGGAAAGGTAAGTACTGCTTAAACAGGCAGGAAATACACTATACATATTGAGAAGGAAAGTCAAATTAGAAACATTTGAAGACGCTAACTATACAAAACAATATTTTAGGTAACATTTTGAGTTTGTTTTCTTTACGTGAGTAGGCTTATTTATTATCAAATCACTAAAACAGTGATACTTGAATTATAGCATATGATCCCAGAAAGGCAAAAAAAGATTGGGTGAAGAAAAGATGTCAAAGAGTTCATTTAACTCTTTCCGTTGTCAAACTTTTTGCATTTATTTGTTATTCAACAAATATATAACCCCACTCCCCACCACCGTCTACCTAATTCTATCTCTCTGTATATGTATATGCTGTTTTTTCCTATTCAACAAAACAAAATCCAATAATCTAACATCCAAGAGAATATAAAGGTAGTAAATGTGAATAATTTACAGACTGATAAATTTTTGGAAAAGAATGTATTTACTGATATCCCCATTGGCTATAAATACATTTGCATTTATTCTTTCAATTTTCCTGTAAAATTAATTTTCTTGGCTTTTGCTTGCAGTGTGTTATTTTTTAAACAGTTGAACTACAAATTGGGAGTTACTTACACTCTAGTGCATAAAGCTACATTATATTTCACTCACTCATTTGTGATTTTTTTTTTCCTTTTTATGGGCATATGACTTTTCCCCAAAGCCAGAATTTATGGCTGTTTTTCCTTTAGTACCTTACAATTCCTCCCTGTATGCTATCTGATTAGGATGAAGCATACATGTTTCTCCATATCTTTAAAAAATATTTATTAAGCAGTCTGTCCCTATAAAGCTCAGCATATATTCTAAAAACACATAACCATGCACCAACTTCTCTCTGTGAATCTTATTTCTGACAATTCTTAAGGACCCTTGGTAGTAACACTTACATTCTTCAGTGAATCAATGCTGCAGTACATTAAATATCACCCCTGGGGTCTGAAATAATGCACCTCTCCAAATTCCTTAACTATGTACCAAGAACAAATGGCTTACTGGGAATGTTTCTATTGATAATATGAGTTTTATGAGTTTATATCTTCCCTCCAATCCCTACCAGAAGGTAGCTAGTTCTAGGGTGGAATGATTTATCTGTTCATAAGAACATATAGCACAATTCCTTGGTAAATTCAATTACTACTGACCATATGAGGGAAATTCAGCAACTTCTTATATCAAATTTGATGCTTGATTAACTCAATTATTTACATGACATAACAAATTTAAAAACTCAGAAAACAAAACATTTATAAATGTAAATTTTCATTTTGAGGACAATTCTTATAATCTGCAGGTACGAGTATAGTTCCTGGAAAACTAGTTCAGAGGATTGAATTATTCGCCCTTACTATGCTATATTCACCAAATACAGTCTTAGTCAAAGTACTGTTCTTGTCCTGTAACAAAACTCCATGAAAGTTCTTTGAGTTACTATAAGGGATGTAGAAAACAGAAGACAGTATTACTGCAGGTAAAGATTTCTCTTCTTTAAATGGACCACTATGTGGCCACAGCTCTAGGAAGTTCACCCAGGTCTCCGTGATGTCTTCGATTTCGTTTCTTCTTCATTTCCTGCATATGCTTCCACTTGGGGCTGCCCTTGTTTCGCTGTCTCCGCTTTTCCTTGTGCCACATCTGTTCGCAGTACTGGTCCAGGCTGAAGTTTGGGCTGCTAAGGATTTGGATGTAGTCTTTGTATCTCAACCGTGACTCAGCCAACAGATCCTTGACCTGCCCCTCCTCGTGCTCTGCCCTCTGGGTATTTTCCATTTGTTCATTCTCAATGACATTCAAAGTCAGCTTCACTATGGTGTGGATAAAAGTGTGCTCCTGTGCTTTGCAATAATACATCCCAGAGTCCTTTTTCTGCAGACTTCGAATCAGTATCCCATATTCTGTTTTGATGATTCTTTCATCAGGTTTCAACTGCAGAATTGAAAAAAATGTAGGTAATAAATTAAAAACAGATAGGGGTATGAGCAAATGAAAACAGATTACATAGTTTTACTTAGATAAACCTAAAAGACATAATCTCCATTCTCTCTGTCATCAAGCATAATATTGCCATCCACTGACAAAGAGGATGAAAAAATTCAACTAAAATAATAGTCCCCAACGATGCATGTTTGCATGTTATTATACCTAACTGAACTTTTGTTGTAATGCCATTAGTTTTTATTTCTCAGTCTACACATAGGAATGAAAACTTTGAAATTAATGAGCAGAACTGGAAATTATCAACAGTCCTTTTTAACAGAGATTTGGACACTAAGAAAACCAATTGATATCTGAATTTCAGAGCTAGAATAAGACAAAAGCACTGTATAGAAAAAAGAACTTTAATGCATGTTACCACCTATAATGTAGAACAATGATTCTAAATGGGATTTACTATTTTCTAGATAACACTAAAGTAATTTTCTGAAAAGCATAGAAGCTGTCAGTGGTGACTTGATAAAAATCAAGTGGAAAGGTATGGAAACTACCTTTTAGATCTTAGAACTGTAACTGAGTAGGACCATGGTTGGAAGGTTAGCAACATTTAAAGCTAAATTTCTCTTTTTACTATGGATTGAATTTTGATATTGTGTGTATACATGATGCTTTAGACTATGTCACTTATAGAAATATTTACTGTATCTTAGTATTCTATGAAGTGATAATGTGATTTCAAGTATGAGAAAAACTCAATGAACAAAAAGAACTTCCCCTTTACCCTTTGAAACAACAGTACTGAAAGACAATTCAAGACATTTAAGTTTGCCTGCTCTGCAAGCTGGTGTGAATAGCAACTTATCTTCAGAAAAACTAGAGGCATGTTTACTCACACAAGAGCCCTGCTTAATGTGGCGTATTGTTGAGTGGCTCAGCATTAAGCAGAATAACAACAACAAAGAAGTCTGGAAGATTTCCCAGTTTACACATCTGCCCCTGTATTGTACACTTTTAGATGATGGAAATCAAGGAGGCATAAAGATGGTCAAATTAAATTTATTCAGTGGGTAGACTATACTTTGCATCGCTATGTGAAAAAAATGTAGAAAAAATCCCTTCCATTCCGGAAATATGAGTAAAGAAAAAGAAACATCTCTGGCTACCAGCCCAGTTAACTAAAAAGTATGACCAACCACCCTCTGTGCCAGAGAAGTGCAGCTGGCGGGGTACCACTTGAGGCCAAAGGCAGGTCACAGCTCAGCTCCCTGGTTAATGAGGCTGAATGGTCTCCAGCCTTGCCTTTGCTCTAAACTGAATCCACATCATCAGTTTTATTGATTTCTTTCCCTTGATTTACCCGTTTGGTGAATTGGGTGGATAATATTTTCTCTATTGGATTTATTCTTAATGCCGTATATTGAAAATTTATAATACAAACTAACCTTCAATTCACTTACATTCTCAGAAGCTAGAGGATAAATGTGAATTTGAATGGTAGAAATCTAAAGTGCCAATATTAAAGAGAAATATCAGTCTCAAATTTAATACACTATGTATCTCATTAAAATTCTATTTTAAGAATTTAAAATTTAAAGTGCATCTTAAATCACCAAGTACTGATTCCTTAGTCTGGGATCTGGTCACAATCTACTCTGTTTCATGTGATGACTCATTTGTCTTCCCCAATAGGTCTCTCATTTTTCAAGCTGGTGACATAGTATGTGGTTTATATGGGGGCTAAAAGTAAAGTTCTTTGAAAGTTAAAGTGTGAAGTATTATTAGCAACTTTCTAAACCATTGCTATGTTGCTGGAAACGGGATGCTCCGAGGCCTTCATTTCTGTAAGCTCTTTCACAGAAAATGGCCTGTGGTCATTAGAAAGACAAAATGGGTGATTTCAGTTCCAATTCCTCTCTAGATAACCTTTTCATCACTGGTATTCCTGCTAATGTTTAAACTGCTTTAAACATGACTTTTTGAGATTGTCACAGCTCTGACTCACCACTTTTTTTTTCTCTTTAATCTTCTGGCAGGAAGAAAGTGTGACTTTGATTTCACACGTTATACAACATATCATCAATATTTTTGCTACTTTCCCTTTGTACACTGTTTCTGTTGTTTTCTTCTGAAGACCAGTTCCCTTCTCTCCTTTCCAGTCTACTTCTATCTGCACAGGTCTCAGAATTTCATAAACACTTGGCACTTCTTCATTTTATTGTGGCCCTTCACCTTTCCTTTCTTCCTTGGAATGCTTAATTTTTCTTTGGTTTGTGATCCACAGATTTAAAACTTGCTTCAATAAATTTCTTTCTGAATTTGTCTAATATCTACTAGCTCATTTAAGGAATTTTTTTCTTTCTAAAATTTCAAAAAATATGCCTTCAATGAAATGGTATTGCTAATAAAATATATTTGAATGGGTATATTTTCATAGGATTTTTGTGATCTAGAGATAGAAATCCATGACCCAGAAATTAAGTGGTTGATTAACATTTGCCTACTTTACACTTTTATTCTCGGTAACACTCTCGGTCCAAGCTGAAATGGGATGCGTTATGCAGACACTATCTCAACAGTGAAACATCAGCACAGTCAATTTAGAAAATTCAGCTTCTCTACTAAGAGATAATGTAATCTCTGGCCACTGATTTAAACTCATGGAATTTTTTTCCACTCCAGAAGTGGGAAGTAAAATCAACCTTACAAATCAAACCATGCTTGAATTGGGGTCGACTATCCATTTGCCTAATGTGAACAAGGATAATATATTTGATATTATTAAATGCAGATCTTCAGTGAAGGGCGATTCATTAAAAAAGAGAAGAGTAACTTGGACAGGGACAAAGGACATGTAGGTACTAAGCAGCAGATAAAGGTCAGAGACTTCATTCTCTGATAATAGCAGCCTAATGGCAATTCCTTTGCAGATAATTCACCTGTCAGTTCTTTCATAGCTAAAGCATTGATGTGTCTTGGGAATGATTAGTCCTTAAGAATATTTCTTTTCTTTAACAAACATAGAAGGCTTGTTTAAAAACGATACTGAGACAAATAGCTAATTATTTAAAAGAAAAAAATTTCAATTTACAAGTAAATCACTCCTAGATTACTGTAATTATCTGTGAGTAAAAATAAAATCTTATTGTAATTATAAAAATAAAATCACAAAATAACTAGAAAAATACATCATTGCTGTTTCATTGGAGGAAAAGTTTCTAAGCATAATAAACATGAAATCATACAGAGATAAATCTATAGATTTGTCTCTATAAAATATAAAATGCTTGCATTTTAAGAACAAACACAATTTTAGAGCTGTAAAACAGCAAAAAAAAGTTTCTTATAATGACATTAATTTTTTATATAAAATTCTGTCAAAAGAATTTTTACATGAATAAATTGATGTAAATTAAGCAAATTACAGGTAAGGAAACTCAAATACAATTGAAACCAACAGACATAAGGCATGAAAAACTAAGTTTATGAACTAATATTCAAAGAAAGAGACATTAACAAAATATATTTTCTCATATCAAAATGGAATTGTGTTTCTTATATGTTAATATCCAATTTTGCCTCGAGTTTAGAAAATATACTACCCTGTGATTTTGATAGAAGTTTAGCAAAATGCATTCAGTTATTTATCAAAAGTCATAAAAATGATTAAACCATTAACTCACTCTACTTCTAAGATTTTGTTCTAAAAATAGAAAATTAGAGAAATCTTTAAATATAGAAACTTTTTTGGGGGAAAACAAATCATTTAAATAAAACATGGAACATCTGTGAATGACTGTGGCTTCAGGGATGTGGGGATGGTAGATAGGAACATTATGCTTGTAAAATTGAATGATAATGGAAAACACTCACAGTGTAATGGTCAGTTAAAAAAAAAAACTGGAGTAGATATCAAAAGTATTTTGTGTTTATTGATATTTAGAGGATTTACTTTTACTATATGTTACTATATTCGCATAAGCATTCATAGTGGTTTTATAGTTAAAGGGACACAAATAAAACAAAGATCCACAAATGAAAAAGTGTATTTGAAGATTTTTTAGTATTTAAAAAATTCACAGAAAGAAATACTACCACTAATGGTGTAAGATATTGCCCTTTTTTTATTAATTAAGATCCTAAAAATCCAACAGAAACTTAGAGACTGCAGATTAACTCGCTAGTTATAAATATCATCAATTACAAGAACAGCTTTATAAGAAAGTCATCAGATAACTGACTCATGACCTACCCAACAGCACCCAACTGTGAAACAGCTCAAAGGGAAGTATTCTGCCCCTAGCAGAGAACAACCTGGTGACAGCCCCTGTACCACAGGAGTTCCCACTCTCTCCCTTGGGCTATTTTTGAGAGGAGGAAAGATTCCAAACTATGACCTTCTTGGAAAGGAGCAGAAGATACCCTGCTGGGAAAAATGCTTCAAATCTAGTCTGGATTTTGTCCCTTTCCTTGCCTCAGGAAGCAGTACTGTATATCCTGAACAATGTTTAACTGCCTATTTACAAAGATAAATGAAAACAGTAGTTGAAATATTATAGCTAAGATATTCAAGTAAAATTGAATAAATATATTATTTCTGCTTCATTAAAATTTATGGAGTATGTAGCATCATGACTGTATGATATACGGTTAAAAGGAACATTAAAGTAATGTACAACATTTTTAGGAATATGAAAGTTGTGAAAGAGTTATAGACAAATGTATGTATCTAAAACTGGAAGATACTCTAAGAAGAGTACAATATTTCTTAAAGTTTAGGCTATATTTCCACCCAGAAAAACATCATTATCTCATTATAAAATGATTAAACTTTACTGAAAATAAATTATCAAATTTATTTACTGTAATATTAAAAATATTGATAGAACATTTAAAAGTAAAGGTTTGCAATGTAACTGAAAGAAAACCTGCATGCTAAAAAATTCAGATAATATTCTTCCAATATTTCTTGGATAAAAAGTGAATGTTTTAAATTTTGAAATTATAATTACTTCTGTCAGATAGTACTTGAATATATATGGGTAAGATAGGGAACCCTTGAACCCTTAGTATAAATATGGATATGACATATTCAGAATTTATGGGTATCAGGAATTTTGAAGAATGAAGTTTCAGTGGAAAGATTTAACATAATAAAGAATGGAGTTAGTCCTTTGACATTCAGTGTAAAAAGGGTCACTATTTTGATAGAAAAATTTATTCTTCTAGACATTAGATAAGAATATTAACTTCTTAATGTAAAATGAAATGTACCTTAAAAATCAGTTTCTTATTATAAAAATTGCTTCTTTCATTCCAGTTTCTCGACCTCAGTACTACTGACAATGAGGGTCAGAAAATGATTTATTGTGAAGGATTGTACATTGTAGGATGTTTAACATCATCCCTGACTTATAGATGCCAGTAGCATCCCTCCATCCATCTACCTTGCTGTGAACCTAAAATGTCTCCAGATAATATCAAACATAGATACTCGGGGAGTAGAATTGCCTAAGGTTGAGAACCACTACTGACAAACCACTACATATATTATTTTGAATGTTTATAGACTCATAAAGGTTGTTGCTACTTTAGAAAACAGTACTTATATGACAGAGAAACGCAATGCTAGTGAAATTAAAACCTACTCATAAATCTTCAGAAGTCAAGCTGGACCTGTTCACCATAATCCATAGCTCCAAACTGATAAAGTGCTTAGAGTTTTATCTACATAGTAAACACTCGTGAGTTATCCTTTGCTTTGAAATTCACATCCTTATATGTGCTTTCTCATTTGATTTTAACAATTTTTAAAATTTTGATCACATTAGAAAATTATGGTCCATAGTGGCTCAGTGATACTAACAAAGGACACAGAACCATGATTCACTTCAAGAAATGTAATTATGAATCCATTGTTCATTCCATTTCTCTTTACAATGCTTTTAGTTTAATTTCAGAAGTTTTAGAACACAACACAGTCAAAGGGTTTTTCTTAGGCACTGAAACAGAAATATCAAAATTCTATCATTTAACCCTTTACTTCATGATAGTCAACAAACATAGCATTTATCAGACTACTCAAACTTATTAAATTCAGTAACATATATAACTTATTTACCTCATAAAACCTCTGATATGTTTCAATAACATACAATGTTAAAAAAATTAAATGGAAAAAGTCAAGACTAACAGAACATCCATATTACTTAACACTGTTGATTTAACACATAATAAAAGGTACATGTGTCTGGATATTTAATCAACCTTTTTCATATGATATAGAGATATTTATCCATTTTATACTCAATCTTTTGAGTTTCTTCTTAAAACTCAATCTTTCATTATATTACCTAAATTAACCATTGTGCTACTATGAAGGAAATATTGTGTTCTTGTTCTTGATCAGTGAAGTATTCTAAAATACAGGCAGCCTACGGGAAATCATTCTTTTAATCACATAACATCTCCATTTTTAAATTCAATCTGCTTTTAAATGTATTTCATAGATAGTATATTTATATTAAACTGGCTGATTAAATTCAAAGGTAACAGAAACATTGTTATCTTTGGTGCTAGTATAAACTATTATTTTACTTTTTATCAAGTAGTGATAAGAGCATCATGTGGAACTAAAAGTTGAACATCTCTTATAACCAAATCTTGACTTAAATTTTACACTATTACTTCTTTAATGATTATAACTTACCTCTTCTCGATGCTCATCTCCAGATCGCTGGATATACCATCTAATAGATGCTTGCTGGGATTTAGGTATACATTCCAAAAAGGTTGAGTTAAATTCAATGCCAAAAATCACCTTTTCATCAGCAGCTTCATGACTAATGCCTGGAAAGCAAACATGGAATAGGAGATTAACCTTGACCTGATTTTAAAGGCAATGGGAAAATAACCTGATTTAGAACAGATGCCATGGGGGAAAAATTCATACACACTATTAAAGAGAAAGGAAATTCAGGTTATAATATTGTTACCTATGAGTCAAATATTATCTACCAGGTTGACTTTTAAAACTCTATTTGATCTACAATTTTTACTCTTTTATCAGTATTAGCAATTGATTTTTTTTTAACAATTCACTAGATCTAGCTCTAAGCATTGCATCTCTTTCTCTGAATTAAACTGAATAAATGTTTAGTATATTTTAATGCTTTTCATTCTCAAAAGTTCATTTAAAAACTTTTAATTTATATAAAATAGAACCAATTTTACAGCTAGTTCTGGAAGATAAATTTACTTAATTTTTAAAGAGATATCCTATCATGAATTGATTCACAGTCCATGCAACATTGTGAATTGTTTATGTCAGAAAAGTAGTAAATGCTCTATAGTGAAAATTCTAGTAACTAGCTAATTGATCTAATACTCCAAATCTGGACCTTGTATGTTTTATATCAAAATATTCTATTTTATTCAAAGAGTGATACTTTAATCCAACATGCGTTTGCTGTAAGATAGTTAATGGGATGCTAAAGGAGCAGTGTCTCAGACACCTTATTCTCATAAATCAACTGCACCATCTGAAATACATTCTATCCAGAGTAGCCAAAGGCTGTGTCCCATGTGTGATCTAAGATCTGTAGCTCAATTTGATCAAATAAAAAATGACGGCTGCTCAAACGGGCCCAAAAACGCACTTTTTCATCATCTATTCAGATGTCTCAATTCTGCAGATGGGCCTACTTAAAACTTTAGGCAGAAACCAAAGAGGAAGGCTTAAAAGACCTAAGTGAATCCTAAATCAAAGCACACAAAAGCATCAGCAAATGGCATGTAGTTAGGTTAGGTTTCCCAAAAAATTTTTTCTTTTGAATTTATTTGTGTTTTACCAGCAATGACTGAGTCAAACATTCTGACCACATTATGAATTAACTTGGGCTAATCTTCAAAATGTGGGGATTTCATTTGAAACCTATAATTTATCCACTATATCTGCCAATTCAAGAGATTATATCTATGATTTTCAGTTAATAAATTCTTAATGGACAGAAAGATCACTAGTGTCAATCATGGAAGAGAAATACGTACATCATTTCATAGTAACAGATCCTATTTTCCTGAGCAAAGAGAGCTCATCTACAAAGCAGGGAGATGCAGGTTGTTACAAAGGGGACAAGGGTTTAAGGAAACTCAATTAAGACTGGTTCAACCAAGCAATTATCCAATTCAGTAAATGATAAATGAAAAAAATGACTAAGTGAAATAATGAACTGATTGTCTTTTTTCAAATCAATAAAAAATAGTGACTAAGAAATCATTCTGATTGAAAATTAATTTATTGTTGCTTCCAATATTTGTTTCATTTCTGAGTTTTAAATTTCTATTTTTTAGATTAAAATATATGCATGTATTTAGGTATGCTGTATTTTATATTTTATTACTGGCTCTTTTTTTAAAGTGCAAAAGTTGTATACAGTGATAGTTCAAAATAGCTATAAGAATATCTCCTCATAAGTATAAAATAATTTTGAAGCATCTTAAACTTCCAGATTTCAATCAAAAATTATTTTCATAGTTAAATGCTTAGAATACTTCTTTATAATAAATATATGACATGTCACTAACAGTCACTGAAACAAGATTAGATGAGTTTAACCTTGTTAAAACAGTTCATCCATTGATAAGTATTTCTGACTTTATATCATCAATTAATTGTACAGTATCACAGTTGATAACAAAGTAATGAATAAAGAAAGGACGAAACCAATCATTTATTTGTTAATTATTCAAGACCCGATTTCCAAGTAAAGTGTATCACATATTTATAATGGGTTATAATCAAATCACCTCCCTTCTTTATTACATGTTTTGTTCATATCAGATCCTTTCTCTCTCTTAAAATTGTCACTACTTTAATGTGTAAATGCCCTCATTGCTCTACTTTAATTCCCACAATTAATTCCATATCTCTGGCTTTTCCTATTCCAGTCAATTATTGATACAAGTGTCAATTTATTTTATTTTTTAAAACCAAATTTCCTTAGAAATATAAAATAACTCCTTATCACCTATAAGATAAACATAAACTCCATTGTATAACATAGAGGCCATCACAAACTTAATCCAAGCTATGTGAGGATTTTCTGATTTTAATTATTCCTGCTTTATAAAATTGGATTTTTTTCTTTAAGGCACACTTCAAATGCTATACACCCCAGTATTCTTCCCTTTACCCATGCATTACAGCAATATTCTTTTTTTGCCTACAGTATTGGCATTTCTTTAGATGCTGGGGATATACTGGTTACTAAAACAGGCAAATTTAGTGACTCCAGAAAATGTATTCTAGTGATAGAGACAAAAAATCAAGTCAGCAAGTAAATAAAGAAAATTGTATTTGGCAGTGTTATACACTATAAGTAAAAATAAAACAGATTAAGGAATTTGTTGGAAGGTGTGGAGTGGAAGGGGTAGAAAAGTATTTCATATAGGTTGACAGGAAAGGTATCTCTGAGAAATGAACAATTTAAGCACCAAATTAAATGATATTAAGACGAAACCATGTGGACACCTGAAAAGAAGAGTTCTTCGGATACAGAGGAAATAACCAGTGCAAACATACCTGAGGCAGGAACCAGACTGGTGCTTTTAAAAAAGAGAAAACCAATGAGTAAAACATGCAAAAGTGATGAGAGAGAGAGGGAGAGAATTTACTAGAAATCAGATCAAGTGGAATGTGTTGATTTTTGACTAAATATTCTCAGATTTTTACAATTTTGTTAGCGATTTTGAATAAGAATAACATGATATGACTAAAGTTTTTAAAAAGATTATTCTGAATACGGAGAGTGGTATAGACTGACAGGAGTCATGTATAGAAGCAGGAACATTAGGTAAGTAGCTACTGGCGAAGTCTGCTAACTTTAGTTAGGTTGGCATGTCTGGTGGTGATGAGGAATAGTAGAGTTGTAGCTAGACAGTCAAAAGGACATTCTGTAATCCAGTGATAGAAAATAAAAGAAAGACAAATAACAAATGACTCCTAAAATAAATTAAAAAAATAATAAAAGATGTTTCTTGACCTAAGCAGCTAGTTGAAAAAGTGATGCTCTTTATTAATATTGGAAAGTTTATAGAACAGTGAGCTTTGAAAAAGACAAGAATTTTTTCTTAGATATTCTAGAAGCTTATTAGACCTCTAAGATGGGTTGTTTAGTGAACCTAGAAGCATGTATGTTTGGTAGACAGATGAGAGTTCAGAATTGGACTAACAAATTACCCCTGATAGTATTTAAATTGATGTTCTCAGGTATTGAATAGGCAGAAATTCGAAATTTTAAGTGATGGGGTAAAAACAAAAGTTAAAAACAGTAAGAAAGAGCAATTTGTGTCATCTTGCCTAACAACAAAAAAAGGGCTGACTTGAAATACACTTGTTTTCCTGGTGTAAAAAATTATCCCATGTTGACTAAAGCTACTGATGGTTTAAAATCTGCTTACAAAATCACTAAATAATAAGCAATCCACTATTATTGGATCATGCAAAATAATTCCAGCACACTGTCCAGCACACTGTTGCATGGAAATCAAGGGAAGAAACCTATAAGAAGGAGGGAGTTTTAGAGATTAAGTAAAAATAAGAACTGAAAATTGGCCATTAGATTCAAAGGAGGAAATTGCTGGTGACCTTGACAAAAAATGGATAGGGTAGAGTGATGATGATGATTAGAAAAGACTGTGTGCAATGGGTTATAACAAGAATGGGATATGGTGAAATGGAGACTGTAATTGTGAGAGCCTTAGGCAGCAACTGTTTTAAATCACTTTCTTCATAGCATTTATTATTATCTGACATAGCATATATTTTACTTGTTTTATGTTTATTGCCTACTCCCTTCCTAACACACACTAGAGTATAGGTTTCATGAATGCCAGATTGTTTTCTTTTTGTTCACTGGTGTATCCTCAATACCACTAACAATCCTTGATATGTCTTATATGTCCATAGGAAAATTATATTTGCAATATGCATAGCTCACAGGAAAAAGTCCTAAATAAAAGAATGAACATAACAGTGAGTTATCAACATATTAGAATGAGAAGTCAAGCAAAATATTCTGGAAATGAGTTTATTTTTCAAAAGGTGAAATTATGAATTATAATTTTTAAGAAAAAATAATTTTATGTATAGACTATATTTTGACTCTGAAGTTTGGGTTGTTTATTCAATACTGTAGTGGTTAATAATAACATGATGAAAGGAAGATGGTTCTTCTTCCATTTGTATTAGTGTGTGTGTGTGTGTGTGTGTGTGTGCGTCTGACACATGTATGCACTCATATATTTTATCTAAAGGTAGAACTTGACAATGGAAATTCTTTCTTTCTCTCTCTCTCTCTCTCTCTCTCTCTCTCTCTCTCTATATATATATATATATATATATACATTTTTAAATAGATTTTTTTCTATTATCACATTCATTTAACAGACCTCTCTGTTCCTCGGTGTATTCTCTCAGACTCAGAGTTTCAAGATTTTTCCTTCTATGAAAAAAATTTCCCTAAATAATACAGCCTCTGGTGATCTCTCTTTTTTGCCAAATTCCCATATCACTAATTGTGCTTTATGACACCTCCCCAAAGAAATGTAAGCTCTCTAAGGAGTTTATTTATGTCAAAGCATCCCCGGGACAATTATATACACATGAAAGTGACTTAATAAGTGTTTACTGATTGAATGAATACATGATTAATAAATGGACACAAATAATGCACAGGCTACCTAAAACTTCTCTCTAAGAAGTGCCTATACTTTATCTGACTTTTATCAAGGTATTTTGAGTTTACTCTGAATGTCCATATGTTTTTAACTATATCCGGCTTTATCTCTAACAGCCGTGTTCAAACTTTACAAGGATGGATAAGACAGTAAAAAGGGGGAAAAGTATAGGAATTTAAAAAGATATATGAAACAAATAACAATATAACAAAGAATTATTCACTTAGGCATGTAGACATGGGGTTGATTTATAAAATCTCCTATTGTTTTTCCAGAATATAAGCATTACACAAATTGAGGTCTTTTTATATAATAGATATTTTAAGTTGAATAATAAAAAGACACAAAGACTAGGTTTAAATTTTTAAATGGTAGAAGAGCATATAAAACTTCTACTCACTGTCTTCTGTGTCCCAGCATTGGGTAATTGGATCTCCGTACTTTACATCTTGGCGTCTAGCTCGCCTGTGGAAAAGGATTAAGTTGCTTAGAACTTCAGTATGATAACTGGACTATACAAAGTCTACTTCTAACACAATAACAGTAGCTGAAGGACTATGCTTGTCATGCAGCTCAATTTAAGTGCAGGTTACTATCCCAATCATTTTAAAATTAATACTTCCTCTACTAGGTTTCTGATAGAACAAATCCTGTTTTGGCAATAAGGCATTCTGAATTCTATTTACATTTTTACACTTGCATTTTTCTCTGACTTTTGGTAAGTTACTCAACAGAATAGGCTGACTATTTTATATACATCAAATGGGGGTAATTATCATTACTTATTTTTTTTTTAAGTCAGTCATTGGAAAAGTAATACTATATAAAAAAACAAAAAAACTTTTATTAGTGGGTAAAAAACTAGACACAAACACAAAACTCCTATCATATAAAGATTAATTATTTTATAGACATGATTAAACAACAAGTTAAATATTGTCACTTGAAATAGAAGTACAAGGTTTAGTGGCTGGGTGTTATTCCTAATTGCTAATAGGTAGTTCACATTAGTTTCTTTAGCAGTGATGATGATAATAATTTTAATAATTATTTTATTCATTATTATTCCTTACTGTCCTTAAGATAAAATAGTAAGTATTGTTAAAGAAAAAAGCTCTGTTGTACTGAGTTAAACAAGTCTTGCATTCCTAGACAGTGTATTTTCATTTCTTGCCAATTCAGAGATCACCGAAATCACTATAAACCTGAGAAATTTAGAGTGTTCCTTAAGGATGATGCTCACTAAATGACAAGATTCATCTATTATACACAATTTTTTTGGCTCACATGGATATTATTTTAGGTTAGGAAAAACATCACAGTGGAATGTCGTAGGATCATAGATACAGTCTTGGGAAATACAAGAAGAAAAAAATACGACAGTATAAAGGACAAAAGGTCAAGAATGTTTTTAAATCTTGGCTTCTTAAGGAACAGCATCAATTCATCAAACTGAAGGTTCATTACCAACAAATGAGCATTCTTTCTTTTCAGTTTCTAGAAAAGAAAGCATTCCTCAAAGTCTCACTATGATGAGCATGTTCTTGGCCAAACTGAAACAGAATGTTGGGAACTTTTTACTTTCGATTTTTAATAATGGTGCTTTCCCACTTTCAATAAGCTTAGAGATTTCAAGGAATATAAATTGCCTTCTAACTTTAAGCTGTATCCACTGCTATACAAGAAAAAAAAAAAAAAGAAAATAAATAGCAGCGAACTAACATGCTTATTTGTAATTTTATTTTGTTCAGTAAGGCCTAAAGATTTTTAAAAAATAGATACTGGTTGATGGCATTTTACTTAGAGAAGAGTATAATTTCAACAGTACTTTAGGAGAAAAAGTATCATTATAATCCATCTTTGAAAATAATTACATTTAGCAAGCATCAGGTTAACATTTAAGTTATTTCTGTGATTTGCTACTGAACACAGTGCTAAAATGAACATCCCTGAACATTTAACTTTAGGGTACTTTGATACATGAGCATGTTGAATAAATTCCTAGTGGTAAACTGTCTGCTCAAAATAGCATTGTTTTTAAGAGCACACAAAGCAATAAACAAACAACAGAGAAAGATTTTGATGCATAAGTATATAAGTGGCAGAAACTGACCAAGTTAGAGTTATTAGAGTAAAAATAAAATTGTGCTGAGTCACTAGGATGTGTTGTGACTACATATAGTCCACATTTCTGTGCATACACTTATACACTGCTTACAAAAAACTAAGTATAAGTAATACATAATATATAGAAATAAGATGGGAAGAAGGGAAGAATGTAGAAAGGGTAAACTAACACAGAAAAACTCAATATTGTTAAATATAGATGACAAAGAATATAAATAATTTATAAGAAAATTTGAAGTTCCACATTTCAGAATTTCAAAACATTCTATTTTATTTTGCTTCAAAATTAGTGTTATGCAAAACTATAAAATAAATTTTAGTATTTCTACCACAGATCTGCTTTCCATATATTTTCTCTTCAATCTGTAAGTCAAGTTCTTTGTGTGAGATAGTCATTGTGTGAAAAGGAAGGTTCTGCTTTAACTCCATGTGCTGCTTACCTTTTTGAGGTGGGTGCATACCTAGAGCATGCATTTCCATCCCAGGCGCAGTAGGGGTCTCTGGCAAGACAACAGTCAGCACAGGCTTTCCCATAAGTGTCACATCTGTGCAAGGAGAGTTGAACCAATCCATCTTGGGAACCTATGTACAATTGTTGCTGCAAATCATGCAAAACAAATGAATTAGAAGCATCTTTCAGACTAGTCTTAAGAACTTCCTTTTATTGAATACCAAATCACATCTCTAAATCAGTCTCCTCAGGTGTCCTGCCCATTGGAAACACTTATACAGACACACAACAGAGTAAAATAAGTCAATCACTTTATCCTGGCAGAATGGTGGCTTGAATATGTTGATATTGAAATGGACAGAATTCTACAAAGCTGGAGTAACTTTGGTAGTAATTTAAGAAGGTCAAAAGCCAGCTGCTAGAGTGAGGAATTATGATGTCAAATTCTTTCTCCAAACTTGAAAATGCGCTTTGGTAGATTATACCAAGCAGAGTTGTGATGTAGGCAACAATAATGACATTTGTTTGCCATGCCTTTGTACATTATAAAGAGATTAATACAACTTTCCTATGGTTTAAAACATTTCATTTTCTATTGAAGTACTGATCACTGCAGAAAAGGGAATTATAAGTGGGAGCATATTTGTATCATATGAAGAATGTCCAAAGGACATTTGAGAGACACTATATTACAGATAAAAGACTACAGGACACTGAAAAACACAGCAAATAAATTTGCATTTTGAATATAAGACAAAAAAGGCACCATTCCCTTTGGTGTTCATTTGAGTGTATGTGGTGGTGGTGGTGGGCAGTGGGTGTGGATTAGGCAGGCAGGGAGAAGGATAATTCAAGTGAATAAGCCATGGTTTTTGCCTTCGAATAACCCTTAGTCACTCAACTCTAGTTGACTGTGACATAATTTAAGTGGAGGGGAAAAATCTGTGAAATAGATAATGGCATAAATAGGCATGTGCCTACAGAAATCTTCTGTATATCATTACGACCCATTAAACTGTCAATTAAGATGTACTGTTAAATGCAATGTAATACTAAATTCTACATATACTGTTTGGTACTTGTTTTACTTTAATTTTCAATGGTGTTTGACACTAAGGGTTATATCCTCCATTAAACTCTCATCACTTTGTCCAGTTCTCCCTCTTTATTTCTGCCTAAAACTTCTGATTCCTTGAATGATTCCATTATTTACACTAAATGCTGGGTTTCCCTCTTGTCTGTTCTCATTTCTTTACCTTTATTGAACAAAGACTCAGAGGTTTCCTTAAAATAAGACAAATGTAGAAATACTGACACTATTAAATCTCCTCCTCCTCCCCTACCTTAGTGAGAAGAACCATCCAAATTACCCAAGATACACAGATGGGGGTCTTTGAATCTCTCACATTCAGTCTGTTATCATGTCTTTTCTATTCTCTCATATAAAACTCTCTAATCTATTTCTGTCTCTCCTCCACCGCCACTATTTTTGCTTCACTCCTTATCATTTCTTTGCTGGATTACTTGTAAATGTTGTAATTATTTATTCTGGCTTCAGTCTAGTTTTCCAGTAACCTCCACCTCTATGCCAGGACTCAATCCATCTTTCACACTGCCATATTAGACTGATCTTTCCAAAAGAAAAATCACAATACCCTCCTGCTTAAAATTTTTAGTGTTCATTATCCTTAGATTAAATTGTTAAGTTTTTTAGGACACATATGCAGTATGTATATATGTATCAGTCTTGCTCTCTCATACTTCCTCAGATTCATTCCTAACTTTTCTACCCCTTGAGTACACATGTGCCCTTTTCCCTAGTTGTACAAATATTATCTCACTTTTCATTCCATATTATACCTTCCATCCCTGTACTTGGCATACATTTCCTGTTTTATTTATCTGGTTAACTGCAACATCCTTCATAGCTCAGGTGATATGTGTCTTTTTTCAGCTTTCTTCTCCCTTCTAGACCAGTTCTTCTACTCTATCTCCCAGCACATGCTTCCAATATTATTATGCATTGTTAGCATGCTGCTTTATCTCCAAATTCTATCATGAGCTACAATAGGTTAAGAGTTTTATCATTTGTTCATTTCTGTACTTTTATGAAATCAATAGGCATTCAAGAAATTAATGGATGAAACAATTAATGAAATACATCTGAGGAAGAAACTTTAGATCATTTCCTTAGTATTCTGTGAACCATACTAGAAATAATAGATTCAGACAATTTTTTCCACACTTAATGTTGAACATTATATCACATTACTGTCATAAATCTTAGGAGTACATGTAAGAATGGTAATGCAAGTCTGAAGCTCTTGAATTAACTGGGATTTGGAGTGTCATATCTGAGAAGTACAAAATCATTTTAAGTATTGCTATTAACTACCTTTTACGTCATATTTAAAGTGTATCAGCTCTGTCTAAATTGTGTGTCCTACTTAATAGGAAGTAGATATTATTTTCTAACAGTGGATTAAACTGATTTTGAGAGACAGATATTGATGTAGGTTTGTGTTGACTGTTGGGTTCTTTGCTCCATAGGAGTCTAACTCCTAGTTGCCCCGATTTAAAAAAAAAAAAAAAAAATTTAATGACTAGGAATTTCTTGGTAGAAATACATCCTCATGAGAGTAGGAAAGTAAGTTTAACTTTCAAGAGACAAAGAAAGGGGAGAATACATTACTTGATTAATGACATATAGTTTAATTTATCCTAAAAATCCTTAAAAGAAACAAATAATTTAAAGATTTTTACATTATTTATCATTTAATTTCAAATTCCAGTATATTTTCCCCTAAAATGAACTTTGATTCAAGCAATCTGTTGCTTTTGTGATTTTTACATACAAAAATTAGGAAGTACCTGCTTTAGAGACAACTCCATGTTCAAGATGATTGATGAGTGCTG